>VXBA01002420.1:471517-631379 GCA_013399895.1 Serilophus lunatus
AAAAAACAACACCCACCCACACACAACCACAACAAACAAAAAACTCCAACATCTTCAAATCTAATTTACATGAAATTCACTAAGTACAGGAGAGGTTCTAGTCCATTAAATCTCCATTTTTCAAATGAACAAGCAATTAATCAAAAAAGGAAAAAATTGTCTTTTCTGCAGGAGTGGGGCAGACTGGTCTTGGGTATCAGGGAAAAAAAGTCGAATTTAACTCATTTCGCTGGAGGTAGCTGCTGTAGCCTGGAATGTCCCAATTTCTCACGTGACTTCTTTTACCAGGAGGCTACGAATTGGAACCACAACCCCCTAATCACAACTTTACCTAGAGGAAAGCCAAATTTTCCACAGAATCTTTGAAGTCTCTTGCATTTATAGTCAAATATATGCTGTCATATCTGAGCAAGTGACAGTTAGGATATGTCAACACGTAACCCTGTTTCCTGCAGCAGTTTCCCGGGGTGTCACTGCTCTGTATTAACCATATGTTGTATTGCCCTGCCCTGCAATGCTAAGATGCTTACATCCAGCAAGGATTTCTCCAAGAGAGAAATAGATCCTATGTCCTATCACAGTGTCAAAACAAGGCTCAAAATCTATTTTTATTAAAGTAGAAATTTGAAGTTAGAAGACAATATTAAAACAAAATCTAAATTTAATCAAAAACAATTCTAGAAGTTCTTACTGGAAGATGTTTGTACTGGAACAGGTTGTCCAGAGAGGTTGTAGAGTCTCCATCACTGAAGATATTCAAGAACCACCAGGGCACAATCCTGCGCAATATGCTCTGGGATAACCCTGCCTGAGCAAGGAGGTCAGCCCAGATGATCTACTGTGGTCCCTTCCATCCTGATCCATTCTGTGATACTATGATACTCAATGGTACCTTTTTTCTGCATCATTGCACAAAAACACGGAAAAAATGATTTTGACTCGTGATGATGGCTGTCGCTTTCGAAACCGTGGAAGCTGTGAACCAGTTGTTCTGCTGACTTGGGGAGGAAGGGGAGGGGAAGGGGGAGGGGAGGGGCAGGGGAGGAATGTCTTCCTCACACTGTCTGTTCTGTAAAAGGTACAGACCGATTACCATAGCAGTCCATTTGCTTGGGCATAGCAATTTTCCAAGACCGCTTTCCAGTCTTGGTCAAATCAGACAATCTCTGAAATGAAATACCAGTGCTTTGGATAATGACATTCATAGGTGATGGAATCTGCCTCTGCAATATCAAAGCTGTTAATAATTTCAGAACCAAAGTTCCATAGCAGCAAATTTGGACTATTTTAAAATACACACAGTATATCTACCCACATAGTACCCTGGTGTAATTATACCCAGCCTACCAGGTGAGATCAGACGATGCTGCATGAACCGTGGCAAAGAACATTGGCACTTGCTTCATCTCAGAACTCAACAGAAGAAGAGATCATTGCTTTTCTTCCAGGCTAGCACTCTAGCACTGCAGCATCCTGGCTCTCCTTGGCAGGCTTCAAAACAGTGTTATATTAAAAAATAAAATATGAGCTTTGAGGGCACTTGTGTATATGTTTTACACATAGCAGTAGAATCTAAACATAATATTAAATATCACAGAATCATCAAGGTTGGAAGAGAACTTCAAGGACATCTAGTCCAACTGTCAACCTAACACCACCATAACCNTCCTATCACAGTGTCAAAACAAGGCTCAAAATCTATTTTTATTAAAGTAGAAATTTGAAGTTAGAAGACAATATTAAAACAAAATCTAAATTTAATCAAAAACAATTCTAGAAGTTCTTACTGGAAGATGTTTGTACTGGAACAGGTTGTCCAGAGAGGTTGTAGAGTCTCCATCACTGAAGATATTCAAGAACCACCAGGGCACAATCCTGCGCAATATGCTCTGGGATAACCCTGCCTGAGCAAGGAGGTCAGCCCAGATGATCTACTGTGGTCCCTTCCATCCTGATCCATTCTGTGATACTATGATACTCAATGGTACCTTTTTTCTGCATCATTGCACAAAAACACGGAAAAAATGATTTTGACTCGTGATGATGGCTGTCGCTTTCGAAACCGTGGAAGCTGTGAACCAGTTGTTCTGCTGACTTGGGGAGGAAGGGGAGGGGAAGGGGGAGGGGAGGGGCAGGGGAGGAATGTCTTCCTCACACTGTCTGTTCTGTAAAAAGTACAGACCGATTANAGCAAATTTGGACTATTTTAAAATACACACAGTATATCTACCCACATAGTACCCTGGTGTAATTATACCCAGCCTACCAGGTGAGATCAGACGATGCTGCATGAACCGTGGCAAAGAACATTGGCACTTGCTTCATCTCAGAACTCAACAGAAGAAGAGATCATTGCTTTTCTTCCAGGCTAGCACTCTAGCACTGCAGCATCCTGGCTCTCCTTGGCAGGCTTCAAAACAGTGTTATATTAAAAAATAAAATATGAGCTTTGAGGGCACTTGTGTATATGTTTTACACATAGCAGTAGAATCTAAACATAATATTAAATATCACAGAATCATCAAGGTTGGAAGAGAACTTCAAGGACATCTAGTCCAACTGTCAACCTAACACCACCATAACCACCACTAAACCATGTCCACAAGTACCACACCCAGACACCTCTTGAACATTTCTAGAGACGGTGAATTCACCAATTCCTCGGCAAGTTATTCCAATGCTTAACCAATCTTTCAGCTGATAATATGAATCCAAACAGTTGCCTTTGCATTGCTTGCAGTAACATAAAGCAGGATTAACCAAACTAAAACCCTGAGACAGGGGTAGGGCCAGACCTGCATGGAGCAGGACACCGTCTTCCCTGGAGGAGGACACCCTGTCTTCCCTAGTTTTCTCTGTAAGTTCATCAGGGTCTCCAGGGTGTACAGACCACTACTCATGCACATCCTGCATATTCCTCAAATATAATTTTTCCCACTAGACCCAGCACATTTCTCAAATTATCAAATGTGTGTTACCATTCTCTCTTTACTCTTGTGAGACATACTACTGTGGTATGTGTACTAGTTGATCACTACGAAGTGTTGACATAAATTATTTAAAGAACATTTGTCCAAATAAAAGAGCAAGATACTACTTACTTTGAAATGCACATTTATTTGCTAATTTGTAACAACTAGTCTCCCACAAAAGTATTCAAGGCCATTACTGTGAGTTAGTGTAGTCCTACAATACATTTTATTTTTATGGTTCACCATATCCCTGATAAATACAATACAGTCAGGTTGTTTTGTTGGTTTTTTTTAGTGTTTCATACTTCCAAGCAAATCCAGATATCCAACCACATAAGAAACACTGGAATATATCAGGACACACGAACTATAACAAAATAACTTTCAGGCAGCAGCCGCTGCCATTATGAGGGACAAAGAATCAAAGCACTGAGACTGTGAACATCTAATGAAAGTAGGGGCTTCAGCAGACTAATTAGGGAAGTGCATTAAGGATGCACTTGGAGATAATAAAAGATTTTGCTAGTACAAAATATGCAATATTTTATTGTGTTACTCAATATTATTATGTAATCCCCAATAGTAGACAAGCCTGTACCCACATCCTTCAGAAAATATCAATCAGAATTTTCAGCTGCTGCAGATTTACCAAAAGCTCAGACACACCAATAAAGATGAAATACCTCAGAGAACACGAGTGTTATGTTTGTGAAGACACCAGTGTTAGTATGTCTCAAGTGGTGCCTCATTTTTTTGTTTATTAAGCATAACAACTTGTAAAAATAAACAGTGATGTAAATCCAGTTTTCTCATATGTCAGGAGAATGCATCATCATTTAATGATAGTATACCTCTAGGCATAAGAAGACAGAATGCTCTCATTCTTTATTCCTGAAACTGTGCTATTTCATGTGGCACCTAATTAACAAACCCAATATGCACCTAATTAACAAACAGCATATTTGGATTTCTGGAACCAGTTCATTGAGCAGAGGGGTCACTGCATTTCAGACTCATTCCCAAAGAACCCTGAAATATGAAAAAATAGAAATAGTCCTTGCAGCACCACTAAGGATGCTGATTTCACCCACCCTAAGTGGCACTCTGAAAGATACCTGCATACCACCAAATTCTTTCTCATTCATGAGAAGTAGAAAAGCTTCAGCAAAAAACAGTAAAAGCATCCTAAAATATCTTATAGATAGCCAAATTGTTGCAAAACCTGAGAAACAGTTGCTTCCAAAATTTTTCAGAGAGATGAAGGATTTAAATATCTTTCATCTGCTGAGTACAAGTAAGAAAAAAAGATGCAAACCACTGAGGTACCAAGTAAACACCAAGTTAGCTTCAGCATCATACAGGGACCTTAACCACCTAGCAGTCAAAAATTAGGTAATTTACTCAGTATCATAACACACAAACTTTCTGTCTATATTCAGGTTGATATGTCTAAAAAAAAAAAATCTTGTTTTTAATGAAAAAGAATTATCTAGTTCTTCAGGTAAGTCTTTAAAGAAGTTCCTCCATAATTAAGTCTGATGTCAAGAATCGTCTTGGACAGATAAGGCCATATGTTGAACATAGATTTAATAATCAATTCTTTGCGTTTTCCAAGGATAACTAAAGGAGTCTTTGTAATTAATTCTACTTGCTTTTGAAATGTTGCTTCCACTTCCCAGCTCAGTAGCTCTTGTCTATTTACACTTTTAGTCTTTAGGGCAGGGACTGCTGCTGACTGGAATGATAAGAGTCCTGAACTCATGTGGGCCTGCAGGCATTCCTTTGATGCAGACCATAATATGTTTACAGAAAGGAAAAAACTATGTTCCTTAGCAGCCAGATCAAGTTTGAATAAACAGCCACCTATTTCCGGCAGTAAATACACTAGAGAACAAGCAATACTGTCTTTGATCTCTGCTCACCTAACAAAAAAGGACTGTTTTGACAGGTAATTTCTAATCAAGAGGATAACCTGGACAATGCATTGCAGCTAATGCCAGTGAACAACATTTTATTAAATTCATATACTGGTGAATTATCAGCTGTTATTTTAGCCTGTGTGTAGTGCAGCCTTCAGCAATATTGATCATGAAATTTTAATATAATGCTTGGCGGCATTCACTGGCATTTCAAGAGCACCATACAATTGATTTAGAACTTAGCTGCCCCCCAGAGACAAGTCCTTATTTTCTGGTATCCTCCTCTCCCTTCTCAGCTCAGCTAGTTACTGCATAAAAAGTAGCTTGAAATTTAAGTTTACACAGAATCCACAGGCCATCCTGGCCTTTATGCTCTTGTCCTTTGCTGAAACACTGCATTTCTCAACAGCTTTCTATTACTCTGTAGATTTATTCCACTTGTACATCATTTGGTGCTGTTATGCTGGGCTCCCTTTCCACCAGCTCCATGCAACAGTGAAAACTCAAATGTGGGTAAGTTTTCTCACAAGCAAATGCATCCAAACCTGAAGTTATGATACTTTGTCACCTCATTGTCCTCGTGGTTAATAGTCTACTTCTATTTGCTTTCAACGGATACAACTTCTGGATATAAACTTGCCTTCAAAAACAATTTAGACTGTAACCTACCACGTGGATTACATGCAGAACTTGAAAGCTATTGAAAAGGAAAAACAAAACAAAGCAACCAAACCAAACAAACACACAATAAAAACAAACAAAAAAATTTGCAAAGGCAAAAAAACATCCACCATTTCCCCTTACGCTACACCAGCCCGTTTCCATCTTTTGAGTATTATCTGACTTTGCCAACATTTTTTTCCTAATATGGAAATTCCACCTCAGATATTGATTTCCCTCCATTCAAAGCAACTTGACTATTGCAAGTACTTGTAGTTTGTCTCCCTTTACTTGCTCATCAAATGAAGTCAGGTCACAGAGCCCTGCAGGAGACACCAATTATCACTTGGTGCCATGTCAAAACACATCCTGAAATCATCCCAAAATAAATATAAGCCTGATGCCACTCCCATGAAATAACACCTGACTCTGGATCAGACCCTGAGGGCCAGTTTCATCCCAACAAGTTTCAGGTAGTTAACTCATATACTCCAGGAAACCTGGAGGAAGCAAGAATTAACTTGGCACATTCTCAGGGCAACCCACTGCTGTCAGAACCATAGTTCTAGGAGCACCAGATCTTCTAAACGCTTAAGCATGGCCATTGTTTAAAATTATAAAAACCCTTTTTGACCTAGCTTTACTAAAAAAAACCACAAACAAAACCTCCCAAAACAACCCACAACTCCCTGCCGCAACCTCCACTACTCTTCACTCTCCTATACCCCTCATATTAAAAGCATAACCAGTTATATTGCTGGCATGTTTAAAATCTGAAGTGAGATCACAGACAAATTTAAGCATGAAGAAACAGCTCCTCATTGCCCCACACATCCCAAAATATGATAATGAATGACAGGAGGTTAAAAACAGCCCGCATTTTGCAAGGAGAGCTCCAGGCAGCCAGTTCCTCCTTAGCTCTACCCAACAGCAAATTTCTTAGAGAATTCCAAAAACTTTACTCTTTATTTCTACTTTTCCTTCACAAACATCAAATGCTCAAACTTTTAAGCTCAGCCTCACTCAAGTGACTGCAAAGGTCCCGGTGTCGCACCAAACCCACAAAAAAGAAACAGCAGGTCAAACATCATAAGTTAAATTTTACAAAAGCACTATTGGAAGTAAGAAAAACCACAGGTAAACTGGGGAAAAAAAGCAAACAAACAAACAAGCACAAAACCAAAACAAAACCCCAAACTGAATAGAGAAGAAATATTCAGCCCAACCTCTGCTTACTGGGTTACAGAGAGGCATTTGACTCAGGTCTGATGGTCTCAGACCAGGGACGTGGTAGAAAGGTGAATTATTGTGCCTAGCTCAATGCACTATTTTCGGCTGGGTTAGAGATAATTTTCTCCACAGTAGCTGACATGGGGCTGTGTTTGGGATTTGTGTTGGAAACAGTGTTGATAGAACAGGGATGCTTCTTTTATTGCTGAGCAGTGTTTGCATATCATCAAAACCATTTTTGCTTGTACTTCCCCTCCAGTGAGGAGGATGGGGGTGCACAAGGACTTCGGAAGGCACAGCTAGGACAGCTGACCTCAACTGACCTAAGGGATATTCCATACCATATGGCATCATTCCAGTATATGAAGCTGGTGGAAGAAGAAAGTGAGAGTCATTCAGAGAGAGGTGTTTGTCTTCCCAAGTCATTGTAATGCATGATGGAGCCTTGCTTTCCTGGGAATGACTGAACACCCGTCTGCCCACAGGAAGTGGTTGATGAATTCCTTGTTTTGCTTTGTGTTCACAGTTTTTGCTTTACCTATTTTAGAGTCTTTCTCCCAACCCATGAGTTTTCTCACTTTGACTCTTTCAATTCTCTCCCCGCTCCTGCTCCACGGTGCTGAGTTGCCAGTTGGAATTAAACCATGATGCCTACATTCACGAGGGACAAGCACAAAGCCTGGGGATGGGAGGAATTCAAACACCACCTGCTAAGAGTGTACTGTGGTGTCTGAGGATGGAGAGCTCGAAAGAGTGACCTACTGTCCACTAGCCCCCTGAAAACTTGCTCTCATGTGGCTGGCATAGCCAGGAGGAGTTTGCTATATGCCTGGCTAAACCAGAAGCAGGTAAACCTCCAGGCCAGGAAAGAAGCCTCTGCACTTCAGAGAAGATATATGTATCCTGCTATATCCCGTGGCTGTGGAAAAGCCCTGCAAAATGCACGGGCGCAAGACACGCCCTCACAAGGGTCAGTCCCCCAACCCTCATCCTGGAGGACTGGAAGGAAAAGACAAGAGGCAAGCGCAGGATATTTTCCCACTAGAGCAAAGCTGTACAGAGATAGCCATGATTTGTTGAACACCACATCTCTTCATTTGTTGCCCCTCAATCTCCTTCAGAAACAATTTATTATCCAGCAAGGACTTCTCAACTGTGATAATTATCATCAATAACAGGCTATTGAGGGCTTTAAACTGACTGAGAGAAGCAATGCAAATAAGATCTAAGCACAAGATAGACTATATTCAGAATTAATGGATATTTTCCTAGCCCTGTCATTATCTTGGCTTCCTGCTGTCCACAATACCACAGATGCTGTAGTACCATGTCAATGGCTGGAGCCTGAGAAAAACTGTAGTCTCAGTGGGCCTGTGCAGAGGGAGAGCAAGAGACATGAAGAAAGGGCAAACTTCTGGCCTCACAAAACAGACCAAGGGATGCTCTCAGCAATCCCTTTTGCCATGGGATTTCCAGGACTGCAAGCACCAGCAGTGCTAACTCCCAGTAGGGAGATCACCTTCCATCTGGTCACTCTGGCTAAGGAAACACATCCCTACAGTATAGATAGCTCCAGCCTTGGCCTCTGTGAAATCCCTTGAAGGAAATTTAGCTACACATATACACATCCTTCTCTCAACATGTCATGTTTTATAGGCCTTAAACGTAGACTTTGATTTCACAAGTTCATCTTCTGTTCAAAGAGTTGGAAGTCACTCTGGCAAATAAACTACGAAAATCACTCTTGCTTCCCGTAAACAAGTCAGAGAATGCAATTACTTTGTACATGAGTTTGCTGTTTCCTCTCACAAAGACAGGACAAAGGGTTGGGCTAAAATGTAGAATATGCCAAAACAAATTCCCTTTTCCTCTACCTCACTCAAGATACGTAGCAGAACTGTTCTATGCAAAATAAAGATGTCAGAACTCCCCGCACTTCAGTGGAGACAAGTCAATGGCAGATGAGTTATGGGGCTCAGTACTAAGTAGAGTAGTGGTAAGCCAGCAATGTCACTAGACTACTTACTCATTGAGGCAGTGGGACATCAGGTCCCATGGGCCTCTTCTTCCTAAAAAAAGTGCAAGTGTCCCCTCCTGTGAAGACAGACCTCTGACTGCCAAGGGACAATATCAAACAGCTGGCAGTACTTTTCAACCTGCCCCAGAAATTATGCTTTCTCCAAAAGAGCATAAAATTAGGGAGGCATAGCCTTATGAGTAGATATAAAACTATTGGATAACTAGAAAGGTAACTCGACACTAACAAGACTGCAGACTTAACACAGGCTGAAATATCAGCCATGACAACTAGATCTGACATGGGGTCTGACCTTTAAAAGTGTATTTGGAGCAGGAGCTTGCCTCAGAGCTGCTAGGAACACTTTGCCATGTTCCCTGCAAAGAACAGCTCCAGAGGAATTAATTCTGTTGTCTTTCCATTTCCACAATCCCACGCGGTCATTAAGAAAGTGGAATTGAAGTGTCATTCCCAAAGATCCTCAGGTGACTAAGCTAGCATGGCTAATGATTTTATAATATCTTTTTATGCCTTCAGGATAAGTTATGTAAGTAATGTAGTATTTTGGTTTACATTTCTATAAACACATTTGTTTTTGTCTCATTTCAGAATTCCTCTTGAAGTAGCTCTCCAGTTGGTCTTATTTCGTATTTTATGAAATTTATATTCATCTATGGTCCTAGTAACGGACTCGAAAGCTAGGAAACATATCATCTTTCTGTTTCTGGGAAGTCATTTCTTTCTGGCTAACCTGGTCTCTCTGACCCACAAGAAATTGTATCATCATTGAATTAATTTTCCTCAAAAAAAGAAAAATAAGCTTAAAATGAAATAACCCACAGGGAACTGTGTGGAATAGGAATAACAGCAGACTGATATGTTCATTTTATGTAACTACTTCTGCTCTTTTATGAGCCAAGTAAATTATTCTATTCTTTCAGTTCTTGTGGCTTGTTAAACATTAGAGGTCTTATTATAGCTGCAGCTAGAAGAATCTTATTTCAGTACTATTTAAATATGTTTAGGGTTTTTTTTTAAGAAATGTATCCATGCTTAGATAGAGTTACTATTAAGTATAAACCAAAAGCAGCTAAATACAAACTGCAAAAAAATTACAGTCAAATGAATTTCAGGATGCGTTTCACAGAAAGCAATACAAGTGCTATCATTCGGACCAGAGACTACATTAGAGGAATTAGGGACAGGTTATTGTTCATTAGGATTTTATACTGAGACTCTTATGAACATTTAAGCAGGCCTGTTCACTGCATTAAAACATCCTCCTTAGACCAGTTAAGAAAGTAAATACTAGGACACAATTATCAACATGCTTTATTTTCAAGCTTATATTACGGGTGTCTTGCAACTTACTATACTGAAGAAATAAAGCTGAAAATTGGTATCTGACTATTTTATCACTTATTTAGAAAGCTGAATTTGCCAAAACACATGACATGTTTTTCTCACTGCTGTGGCAGAGCAGACTGATCTTATTCAGTGTCACAGATTAATCTCAGCCCCATGCAGCTGCTTGCTCACTCCTCCCAGCAGTGGGGTGGGGGAGAGAATCAGAAAGGTAAAAGTGAGAAAACTCATGGGTTGGGATACAGACAGATTAATAGGTAAAGCAAAAGCTGTGAACACAAGCAAACCAAAACAAGGAATTCATTTACCACTTCCTATGGTCAAGCATGTGTTCAGCCATCCTCAGGAAAGCAGGGCTCTGTCATGTGTAGTGTTTACTTGGGAAGAAGTGCCATCACTTTGAATATCCTCCCTTTCTTCTTCTCCCAGTTTTATGTCCTGGGCATAACACCATATAATATGGAATATCCCTTGGGTCATTTAGGGCCAGCTGTCCTTGCTGTGCCCCCTCCCTTGTACACCCCCAGACTCCTCACTGGGTGGGGTGGTGTGAGAGGCAGAAAAAACCTTGATGCCGTTTCTGGCGTAAATCCCAAATATAGCCTCACGCAAGCTATTGTGAAGTAAATTAAATCCAGTTAATAGTGCCCCACATGTCACTTCAAAGGAAAGTACCATTGGACATATCAATTCAGAGACTATATAGCCCATATGCCCATTATCAGGACTTGCACAAACCATCCCAATAGACAAATGAGACCTTCACTAGCAGAAGAGAAACTTCCTCAGGAATAGCAATTCACATAGAGGCAAACCTCAGGGTATTGCCACAAACTGGCACCAATGGATCCCTCTCTGGCACAGACACAGGAATAATCCATTAGGATGCTGGCATTCACCATGCCAGGAGCTTCCCACAGAATTACCTTCAGCTAGGAAAATATGTTAGGCTTATCCTCTGTTCACCTCAGACTTTGTGCTGGAATGTTCCAAATCACCTCTTCCCATCTTCCCAAATATTTAACTTCTCCCTTCACCTCCCTCTGTGGAAGGGTGACTTTCCCTCACTTAGACAACAGCTACTGGTCTTCTCTCTTGTCCTGCTTTCAGCTAGGATAGATTCGATTTTATTCCCAGTAGCTGGTGCAATGCTGTGTTTTGGATTCAGAACAAGAATAATGTTTTGGCTGTTACTCAGTAGTACTTGCTCTAAATCCAGGACTTTTCAGTTTCCCATGCTCTGCCAGTAAGAAGGTGCACAAGAACACGGGAAGAAGCATGGCCAGGACAGCTGACCCAAACTTGCCAAAGGGGTATTCCACACCACAGAACATTATACTCAGTCTATAAATTGGGGAGAGCTGGTCAGGACGTGCTGGTTGCTGCTTGGGGACTGAGAGGCCATTGTTCAACGAATGGAGAGCAGTTCTACTGTGCATCACTTTTTTCTCTTGGGTTTTATTCCTCTCTCTTTTTCATTACAATTCATGAAATCATAGAACAGTTTGAGTTGGAAGGGATCTTTTAAAACTGTTATTATTACCATCATCATCATCATTATTATTATTACATTTTATTTTCTTTCCATCATTAAACAATTCTTATCTCAACAATGAAGTTTACTTTTTTGTTTCTGATTCTCTTCCCCACTGAGGGGTGGAGGAGAGGTTGAACAGTCTCATGACATTTAGTTGCTGGTACAAGTAGTAACTAGGTTAAACCACCTCATCTCTACAACAGTTCTCTGAGAACCAGGGACTAGCCTGACTCTGGGATGCTCCCACCAGGCCTTTCCAGGTTACACACAGGTCTAGACAAAGCCAAGGTTGTGTCAGCTGAAGGAATATAGCTCCTGTATCAGATACACTTTTTCAAGCAGTGTGTTCCTTCCTCTGTGTGAACATGTGCTGACAGCCTGTCTCTGTCTCATCTTCAACATCCCACACAGGGGTGTTGGACTGCAAGCAGCAACTGCCTGCTGATAGTTCAGGTTTTTAGTGGAAGATGTGGTATTACTGATACCCCAGATAGAGGTAGTTCATGCAACATCTACTCCTTAGTCCCGTTTTTTTTTAAAAAAATTACTTACCAGCCTGTGGGCAAAAAAAAAAAATATCTCAGAATCCAGCGGGCTGCTACTTCGGCCCTTTCTAAGCAGATGCAAAATAAATTACCTCTGTTTCAAAGCTCATCCTCACAAAGTAAACACTTACAGCTCTCCTACCATCCAATTACTCAATGGTCATTCCCTTAATAAAAAAATTATGGCCTTCTTTCATTCCAATTGTGCTAACTGATCCTGTCAAACTGAAAATGGTCTGCCAAATGCCCTTGCAGAACTAGGCAAAGTGGAGTAATGGGATTCCTCCTTCTGCTTGTGTTATCTGCACTTTTGCTGACCTATTGGGAATTCAATGATGTGACTGCAGGGGATTCATATATGTCCTATAGGAAAGTCACTTCAGCCCCCCTTGTCTGTTAATCTCCTATGAGAAAAGTGGCATATTGTAGTTTGTGAGCCAAACTCTTCTCTGTGCTAGCTTTTGCAAGAAAAGCTGTCAAAGGAGCATTTCCATGAATCCCTGGTCAATAGACTATTTTTTTTTTTTAATCTCATGATAACACTTCAGAAAGCTTTATTTCACAGGGTTTATAAAGCAGTTTTTCCTTAGTGAGCCCTGTATCCTTCTCTGGCCTTAACCTAATATACTAAATGGAGTTAGAAGCTGTTGTATCAATAGTTTGTTACTACACTCCTTTATAAACCATCACACAAGAGACAAAGTCAGGCAATATCAGATTCACATTCCAAAAACTTGTACTTCTCATTGTGAAGTTGGAATGTTACAGCACCCTTGATCATTGTAGAAAATGTCCATTGTCAGTAGAATATTAAATTGTTTTGTATTTAAAATGTTTCACTTCAAGGGCACTGTACATAGTTATCAGTTCCATTTGCTTCAACAAATTTTCTGAGCAAGTATCCACAATGTGGTTCTGCCACTTTTCTCCTCCATCTGACTGCAGACCTTATTTTTAAGATGTGGTTGGCTCCTAAGAACGCTTACCCTTAAATATGTTATAGAAAGAAAGATCGATACAAATTACATCACTCAGTATTAAGTGTACCCAACACCCCAAAATAATCTGTATTGTTCTAATCTCGTGATTCAGTGTAATTATGTAATGCTTGTTCAGTGATGAATACACTGACAAGTTGACATTAAAGCCAAGTTTGAGTTATTCTAGTCTGTAGCATAATGATCACATGTTCAGTAATAAAATTAAAGCAGCCTCTTGGAATTGTACCCTCAAATCCTGAGAGTGCTCCTCAGACCATCTCTGCTCTACAGAAAAAATGACTCAAGAGGAAGAAGAGAGGCTGTAGCGTTTCCCACAAAAATTGATTTGCTGCCATATGCCTTTCCCCATTTTTTTTCTTTCAAAATACTTCCATCTGCCTCCTGCAGAGCTTGCTACAGCATCCCTGTGTGTAAATAGCATGCTCCTCTATAATTAGCTTCCTCCTTTGTGACTTAATCAGTGATATTGTAAACCAGACACTGTGATAATTTGATCAGCTCAGTGGCAGTGAATTGTACCATGACTAAAAAGTCCAGGCTGGTTGTAACTGTAAGAGAAGCATCTGCTTGAGGGGAAGAGTGATCTAGTCCTTAGGTTAAGAGCACATGACTGCATTTAAACCCTATCGCTAATCCCAGTTCCTATTCCTCACAGATAGTCCTACTCCCTAGAGTGAAGAGGCACGCAAGCTTTCTCTCCCTCTGTGATATCCATTGATCCTTATCTACTCCATGCATTGCTTATCCACAAGGGGAGGGATTGCTATATCCATTCCAGATGATACCATAGTCCTATGATCAAATGTTTTCCAATTAAGTTAATGTGGGGTTCAGAAGCTGTTCATGCAGGAGAGGACAAAATCCTATGTTTTTCCTAGCTGTACAAGTGGATGGGTAAGTATCAAAAGAAGCAAGTTTTAATCTTGTCCTAAAAATCGCAGTAGCACCACTGCATTTGGTTGGACTTGGTGGTCTTAGAGGTCTTTTCCAGCCTAAATGATACATCTTTGTGCAGCACATAAATTACAAGCTGCACCCTGCACACCTGACGTGGGTCAAGGTAGGCAAAGGGATGCCTTTTCTGTATGTAAGTAACACAGCCTTTCAAGAAATCCTCTCCCAACAAGTTTTTACTAGGGCAAAGCTGGGAGTCCAGTAGGTGGCTAAGCATGCAGAAAGAAACACTGTATTTCTTTTCTTTTAGAGGAGATTCATGTTCCAAGACACTCAGAAGCTACGTGGTTACTTTGGCCTCACCAGTTCCTCATTGAATAAATACATCACTGCTAGTTTTAGTCAGTATGTTTCAATCTCCATGTAATCTCGAATCATTTGGGGCACATATGAATAAGTAGATTTGTTTAGTTCTCTTTTCTCCCGTACATAGAAGGTCTTGCAAAATATCCATCGGGTCTATATGTTGCAGTAGGTAGCTCTACACCCTCTGGCTTTCAATCACACATCATAAGATAACCATGAACCTCAGTTTCCTTCTGCAGCCTAGTTTTCACTAGACTGTTAGTACATGCAAATTACACTCTGCAATCTGCTAATGAGTTCTCACGTTGGATTGTGCACTTAAATAACTAAGAGTTGCTTCCATAATTCTTTCCAACCCCCTGTCCCACCCCAAGGAAGTCTGATTTTCTGTGTGTGTTAGCTCTGGATTTGCATCTGTATGCTTGCATGGAGGTAGCATGAGCAAGCTTGGCTGCCTCCTATCGATAATTTTTTTTGCAACATTAGTGCCAAAGCTCTCAATCAATGCTCTTAGTGAAGATCAGAGTTCACTCTTTCCTGCCAGGTCACCTGGGTGTGAATTTCAGAGCTTATGAGCAAAGAAGGAAAAGCTGTGCGTTTCTTTCTAAGGACTTTTGCTGAGTCTATTCAGCAGTGCAGTACCAAGATATTTCTGAGAATAGCAAAGGATGAGCTGGGTAAGAGAAAACGACCATGTACTATGCAGACAATGCATGAACAGATAAGAAGCCAAGTCATGAGAAGAAGGTGGATTTGTGTTATATGTCTAGGAAGCCAAGAGAGAGATC
This sequence comes from Serilophus lunatus, assembly GCA_013399895.1. Lineage (NCBI taxonomy): Eukaryota > Metazoa > Chordata > Aves > Passeriformes > Eurylaimidae > Serilophus > Serilophus lunatus. The sequence goes on from VXBA01002420.1 coordinate 486,812, forward strand.
CCCTGGCTGCAGCCAGAGAAGAAATATACATAGGCAGCTGATGCAAGCAACAGTGCTGTCCTAGCACTGGAGTAAAACATCCATGAGCAGCATTCACAGATTACCTTACAGATGGACAAATGAAAGATGATGGGTAAATCTAACCTACCTCTTCACAGGTCAAATTCTGCTTCCATGGATACATAAAGTACAGTTTTGGATTCTTGCCCACCCATCACACTATCCAACTAAAGTCCATCTTACTACTATGTCCTTTAAGCATCCAACAGAATTATCCCTTGTTACCTATCTCCATCTCAGTCCAGGCCCCAGTAGTCCTGGAAGCCTAACTCCATATTTTGACTTACTACCCCACTTATCTATAGAAAGAATGCAAACATGTGCAACACAGGCACTTCTGGCCTTTAATATTCCAAGTTATCCAGCTTCCTAACTAGAGTGAATTCCCCCAAAATATTAGGTATACCCCTTAAGGCATCACTGCCATTCAATCCATGAAATGGTGTAAACAGGCTGCTCCTAGTGCCCTGGGACTGTGGAGGTGTTCACAGCCAGCTTTAAAAGCCAGAAAGAACTGAGTGGTGATAAATATCCAATCTGCCTGTGTATGAGGGGATAGGTAGCAATGCGTGCGTACAAAACATTTATAAAAATGTGGTTTATAAACAATAAAACCTTATTGTTTAACTAAGAAATGCTGCTGTAAGGATGCAGGGTTGGATGCAATTTCTCCCTGAAAAGGCTCTTCCCGGGAACCCTGTTCTCTGATACCAATGTACAACCCAAACCTGGCTCCCAGAGATAGTGTCAAGCAGAAATGAGCAGCAGAGAATGGTGGAGCTTCAGTCTCAGCAAGAAGAACTGCAGCATGACATGCACTCCCCTGTGGCTTACAAAACAGACTAGATAAATCAGAAGCTTTCCAAACCCCACAGTATCTCCTAGGAACAGGCACCTTGCCCAATATGACAGTATTTTTTGTTACTTGAGGTTCTTGTCCTGAAAAATATCTCCTAATTTCTGTGCTTGTTTTGTACGAAGGTAAGACAGCGGATTGTGTCTTGCTTTCAGTGCTTTGCTCCTTTGCCATGATGGGAGCATGCTGCTGCAGAGCTCTGAAAAAAGCAATGAAGGAAGTTAGAAGCAGAAATACCACTGAGAAATAGTGAGCTTGGCACTACTAAATCCTTTGGCAGCCACCGGGAAAATTGCCCAGCATTAACACAGATTCTGAATGCTCAAAGGACTTTGTCACTGAAAGAAGCACCTTTGTTTTGGGATGTCACGCTGGTGCATCTCCATTGTATAAAATACCACTCAAAATGACAATCCAGCCCACCTCTCCGAGGAAAAGGGGAAAAGGAAAACTCAACCTGTACAAAGTTGTCTTTTCCTGTCTTACTTCAGCAAACAAATTAGAGCCTATGGAGCATATTTATGCAGTGGGATTTTTAGAAAGGGTAATGCTTATCCTTGTAAGTCAGTCACAACAACAGCACCCCACCAGCGAGCTTGCATATGGGCTAAGTACTGTTCCAAGCAAGCACTTTTACTTAAGGGATGTTATGTGGGAGCACTTAGGAGCCGTCACCAGTAGAAGGATCCAATTTTGGATCCTTAAAGGATTCTTGAAATGTGTAACATATGCTACGCCTTAAACTATTTGCCACAAGCTTCTGCATAGCTCTGCATCTTGCAAATGAAAAGCACTGTTTGCTAGGAAATGTCTGACACCACCACTAAAATACTACGTGCAGCCATTTTTACATTTCAGAAAAGATACTGGAAAGTTGGGAAGGAAGCAGAATTTTGTAGTTGAAGGAAGAAAACAAAATCTTGCATCAAGAGGTTTAATTTAGTGCAATCTATTTGAACTACCAAAACAAAGATCAAAAGTTGACTTACGGAATAGCTTGCTGCACGTAAAGTTCTGAGTATTGAAGATATATTTAACTAATGGAGAAAGACGTAAAAAGGCAGCAGCTGAGACCAGAAGGGGGATAGATTCAAATGAAAGAGAGTACCACTTTTAACAGTGAAGGAGTTTAACTATTGCAACAAAATACTGGGGCAAAGACGGTGTCACATCAGTAAATAAGTTCAGATCAAACTTGCATCCCTATTGGGATTGTATCTATTGGGAATTGTATCTATTACCCAGGAGATCCTGTTCCCAATACAAAAGGACTTAGTCTAATTTCTCCTAACATATTTATTTTTATTAAGTCCTTAAGTATCCTATCCTTCAGTTGACTGACATCTTATCTCCATCACATAGCCAATTTGAGCGCCACTTAGAGAGGTGGTCCTCACTAGAAGGGCAGCTTTCAATCTCACAAAACAAAACCACCTGTCAGCAGGCATGATACAGTCACATAAAAAGCTGGTTTTGAGCTGAAATGACTATTTCCTTTCTCTTGGAAGAATTCCTTATATCGTTATTTTGCTACAGCCATCAAGAATCACCAATAAAGCCCTTCAGAACTGCATGTTTTGGAGCCTGAATGCCTCAGGATCCCTCAGCAAACGAGTCTTGAATGATGGGAATCCACTGACTAGGCAAGTCCTACAGCAAGTCCTGAAACCAGGCTCTTTGTCCGGAAGGTCACTCTTCATATTCACATCATTCTATAATGCCGTAACTTCTGCTTCACAGCAGAAGATCTTTTTCCTTTAAGTGCACAAAAATAATTTTGGCAGGTAACCATTGCTCTTCTCTGCCTAAATTCCAGTGTGACATGGCTCCAGCATGAGATGAGCATAAACAACAGGTTCATGCACTGTTTAGCAGCTATTGCACCACATTATGAATTCACCATATTCATTTAAGCAATACATTAGTATGCAGTGTGGAATGCAAGTGCTCTATGTATCACACCACATTTTTTATCACATACTACTCCATCTAACTCATTATCAGCAAAACAAACCTTTTGCAATATTCTCTCCTCTATCTGTTTGGATATTCAATTTGGACGAAAGGGAGGCATTCCCTAAAGATGATCTCTAAATGATTGCAGTAGAAAGCATAATTAGGTTCATCTTTTGGAATAGCATGAAATCATCTGCACAAATTTAAGACTTCAGCAAGGTTTAAATATTTTGCTGAATAAAGATTGATGGATAAGTCAGATCTGCAATACATCTGTCTTTCAGATTGTTACACTGTTGGCACATCAGCACTCTGGTCCCAGTCTGTAAGTATTGTTGGCTGTATTTAAGAGCTAGATGTTTTTCCACTGCCTGTACAGAACAATGCAAGGGAGGGTAAGTCCTGTTGATTGATTTTGTGTAGTAGAAGCTATTGACCAGGGTTTCACCACAAACTGAAATGCTTGAAGGGAGTTTGGCACTTGAGCATTTCAAACAAAAGTCTTATGGAGCCTGATTGCAGTATCCCGATAGTAATTGAAGAAAAATCCAAATAATGAACAATATAGGACAAATACTTGCACATCAGTCCAACTGATGGTATATGCAGATGTGACTGAAATTTGACTATTACATATGTCAAGCAAGAATTTAACAACCATTCCACAACCAAGCACTTTTAAAGATATTATCTTCCTTCAGTGCTGCCTGCTACAGAAAATGTAGCAAATATGTTCTATTTTATTTTTTCTCTAAAGGCTTGCAACAAGAAAAAAACCAAAAACACCAAGATAAAACTTATCCTATGATCATTGGAAAATTCAGTTCAGAAGGGACATGAAAAGACCATTTACAGGTCATATGATTCCCCTGTAACTAGGATTTCACTGTAGTAGCAAAGAAAGATGTGTGGTCTATTTGCTTGAGCAAACCTAGGTCAAATCTTCATTTTACTATGATCTAAGTCTTAAGTTGGGTACCAGGAGACTGATGCTTCAGGATTCAATACTGCTTCTGTGCAGCTCTGTGCGATTCTATCTTCTTTAAATCCCTTTTGTTGCTTAATTGCACAGGAAGGTCTTGGAGGAAGAGGCTCTTTTCCAGGGTATTTGTGTTGTGTGTAGCACGATGTGGCTCCAATTTCAGTCAGGGTTTGTAGATTCAATGATAGACTTAGCACAATAGAGAAGTGATAGCAGCATCACATGGAGTCTGCTGCAGATCCTGGAACTGAAACCAAATTTCCTGAAACTGAGTGTCCGCTTAATCAATAATGCCGTCACCTATGGAATTTGCCTATTTTCATCCATAAAATACCAAGATTTCCCCAACAGTTCACTCATTACTCACTCACTCCTTTTATAAGAGTCATAGCAGATGTATTAGGGGACGGAATAATTTAAAGATTCTGGTTATTATTTTTTCTAAACCTTAATTTCTTTTAGCCTGCACTGCGAAGTTGAAACGCATCAACTTAAGTCTCTGCAATGAACCACTCCAGATTATTTCCTTGAAGCATCATCTCACAATGGGACTCATCTTACTTCCCCTTGTTACATTTCATACGGTTGGTGATTGCCCAGCCCTCTAATTTGTTAAGGTCTCTCCGCAGGACCTTCCTGTGTTGAAGACAGAGCCAAAGAATGTGTTAAATAATTCTGCCTTGTCTGTGTCCCTGTTTGTGAGGTGACCATCCTCATTCTGTAATGGATCAATGGTATTTCTACACTGCCTATTGCCATTAATGTATTTGAAAAACCTTTTTTTATCGTCCCTCACATTTCTGGACAGCTTCAACTCCAGTTGAGCTTTGGCCAAATGAATTTTCTCCCTACAGCAGCAAGCAGCATCTCTGAGTTCTTCCCATGTCACTTGACCTTGCTTCTACTACACCTTCCTTTTTTGCCTTATTTTCAAGAGAGCCAGCCTTCTGCCTCACTTGCTTGACTTCCATCATTTGGAAATTTCTCACTCCTGTGCCTTTAGAAGATGATGTTTAAAACGTGACCATCACTGATGGACCCCAGGATCTGAAAAAGCATTTTTCCAGGGGACCTTACTTATTAATTCCCTGAGCAGCCTGAAGTCTGCTTTCCTCATGGCCAGAGTTGAGGTTTTGCTGGCAATTTTCCTCTTGTCAACAGAAATTTTAAATATTTTGTGGTTGCTGTGGCCAAGACAGCTACCAATCTTCACTTCACTTATTAAATCCACTCTGCTGACAAGCAGCAGATCAAGGAGGGCATCTTTCTGAGTTGGCTGCCTTAGGATCCATTCTAAAAAGTTGCCATCCAGGTTTTTTAGGAATGTTCTGGCCCAGGTTGAACCAGATGTGTGATGCTTCCAGTTAACTTGTGGCAAGTTCAAGTCCCCTGTAAGGACAAGGGCAGTTCTTCACCCACAGAATAGCTGTCAGTGGAGTCAGAATAGGCATTTTGCAAAAAGAGTTCTTTTATTATGCTAATGGTCAGCATGTCTCATCCTAGGGAGAGTGTGGCTTACTCAGAAAAAAATGGATGTTGGATTAAATCACAATTATGGCCTCAAGAAATATAAAAAATTTGCTGGTAAATATGGTTTCACATTGAGATTTTAAAAAGTATGGTTTAGTATGCAGACATAAGCCAGGCCTCTAACATGGAAAGAAGGAATTTTAGTCTCATATATTATGGTATAATTTAGTAATTTAAATTGTTACATATTCTTCCACTTAATTAGAAGTAGTAGTACTCAGGAGAGGCGAAGGGGAAAAGACAGCTAAAACCAACAATTGTGCCATTTCTTCTAAAGAACTTGCTTGCTTTTTTTTTTTCAATGGGCTTAGATCGCAGAAACATTTAGGTTGGAAAAGACCCTCAAGATCACGATGTTCAGCTTGAAAAAAAGTTGTTTGTTACCAATAAGAAGAACTGTGGGACCAAGTTGTCACGGTCTGTTAATATACTATGTATTTCTGCTAACCATATGGCTGCTTTCAGTGCTTTTGCTACTCAGGACAAATGTCATTTAGAATCAATTTCAACAAATACCATACACATTAGAGTTGGAGAACAAATGATATTTCAATATTACACATTGCAGAAGAGTTTCAAGTTCACCGGACCCATGAGGTCCAATTCAAATTCAATTTGTGGTGTTTTGGTTTGTTTGGTTTGGGAGGTTTTTTTCAAACTGTCTGCAGCCCAGCAGCTTAGTACTGTACCTGCAGGCACTTGCTCAGATGCTTAGGGTGAGAGGTGCAGAGACTGAGGAGTCTCTTCTGAAGTCAGGACACACGATACCATCTCACAAGTATCAACTCCAGAGCACAAACCACAGCCTGGGACTGAGCACAGATAAGGGTAAGATTCAGGAGCTACTTTGCACTTACTGAAGTTTTAATGTCAAAACACAGGACCCCTTAATATTTTACTCCTTGATGTTTCTTCCCTAAGTATTCAGGTACTCAGACACGAGGAGGGGTTCTTTATAGCTACTCAGGGACAGGTATTGAGATTTTGATAAGCATTGTTTTAGTGAGTTTATTTTTCAGTTAGCAAAACACAGGGGTTTTTTTCCTACAAAAACAACTCTGTGAAAAAAAAAATCAGTAAAGCTTCATTAATCTTTCCATTTGTTTGAAAGTTCAGATAGTAAATATTTTAACTCTGCTTCTAATTAGTTAACACAGTCATCTAGTCTTGCAAGTAGAACATATGGAAAATTTCTACTGAAGTTGAATGTTAACGGATGGAACTTCATAAGCAGTCAGCATTTATCTAATCCTCCTTCTATTCAACCAAATTGGAGCTTTACCATTTGCTTCAGGAAGAACAAGTTTGGGCCAATTTTAAAATTCCTTGGCTGTTAAGTACATAATAACTACCAGATTTTGACAAAGTTGCTGCTTTATTTTCAAGACAGCATGATAAGCATTAATATTTTTAAATAGTAGTTACAGTCTCTCCATTCTAACATTTTATAACAGGTACATTAAGCAGGTCTGAATTGTAAGATTTTTTAGTGGATTGAATAGCAATTTGATCTTTTGAACCTCAGCTTAGCAGCCATGTGAATGACATTGAAGGAATACACAGAATGAGTTTAAAAGCACTTCAAAAAAATGTGACTGCCCAACCTTTACATTACAAATGCAGTTTCCTTTGTGGAAGTATGCAAACTTTACAAGTAAAATATTATCAGCCTGATTTCGAGTATGTTAGCAACTCCATTCTTTCCGTATGTTTGGAACCTTATACATTGCAAAATGTGTCTTACCAACTGAAAAGGAGTCGTCAGACTAGACATACAAATCACTTCCCAGATCAAAAGACCTTTTTCACAAAAATTCACACAATCTAGTACTCCTCAGTATTCAGACAAAAGAGGTATACTCATTTGTACTAACAAGGGAATTGATTCTTCTGTACTGCTCATGAGCAATGTTCTTGGCAAGTTGCAAACAGCACATTTTCCATAGATATAATTTTTCATGGAAGGCTGTAATCAGCGCTCCCCTTCCAGTGCTGTTTTTTCAATGGAAAGCGCTCCAAGCACAGTTAGGCATTTTGTCTCCAGATAGCACTATAGGAAAGATATGGTTGTTAGTGCACCTGCAGTGTCTTCAGCACATTAACTGCTACCTGCATCTCACATGTGCTACCAACCAGAAATATTAACTCATTACAAAAATAAAGGAGTTTGAAAGAGCTATACAATTTCTCTACTGGTCTGTTACGTGTGCTGTGCCCTGGACAGGGCTGGCTAGACTCACTGCAATTCTTTCAGTGAAAGACATAAGGTGTCAGAAGCAACTTGTCTACAGGGAGGTGTCCCGGAGCAGTTAGCACTAGCCTGAAATAGCTCTGCTGTGGATGTTAGCACAGCATAACAGCTGGGTTTCAAGTTTCAGAGATTAAGCAAAACCTGGGCACCTGGGTCTTTTCCAAGACCTTTCTGTAGGAGAGGTCTTTCTAATTCTTCTTTTGAAAGTGAAGCCCTTTTTCCATGACTTGTGTCTTTCAGCACAAGCCCAATAAACTAAAGAAGGTCTTTCCCAGAAGTCAGCTTTGTGATTGCTTCAGCTTGCTCCTCAACCTCATGGGGACATAGAGCCAGCAACCCACCAAACTGACTGTCAAGCTCCTAACAACTGCTCAGTGCTTCGAATAGCAAAAGAAAGGAACAATTAAGACAAGCCAACCCCTGAGCGTGTCTCCCTCCATATTCACAAATCTCAGGTATTATTTGGGCCAGTTCTCCACCCTACATACCTTCTGCTCCTTGTGGAGAAATTTGAGCATTTCTCTCACCACTGTAATCCAGTTTCTATCTCCTTAAATCAGCTGTGGGTTTATTTTGCCAGTTTCTGGGAGTACAGACTGACTTTTTTATCGTGTTGACTGCCATTGTCAAATGCAGGAATCTCATCATGGCTTTCCTATTCACCTCTCCACCCTAAGCTCCAAAGACCTCTCGTTGAATGCTTTTTGGCCTTTACATGCATTTTTCCTTGTGTTGCCATGTGCATCTATCCATCCCCCTAAACATGTCTATTAATAGACAGGCAGCTGTTACAAGAACATCCCTTGCCTACAGACATAGAAACCTCTCATCTGTAGATAGGACTGAAGTGTGGTCAGCACTGCCTGGAAGTCTTGACAGCTGTCACCAGCTTTCTTTGTACATCTCCATATCATAGCATCTTATTTCATAGTATTCTTATTAGCATAGTGTCTTATTGCACAAAACAAAACAAGCCACTTTTTTTTGCTTACCCATATCACCTAGCGGCTAAAATGATTTTTTTTTCTTTTCTAGCTACATTGGTGTTCACTAAAGCAGAAATAAGGATTAATTTAGTGAAAGCACAATATTAAAAAAGCTCTTCTGATGAGTAGGCATAAAACACTGAAATATGGGGAGCATAAAAATTACAACTAACATAGAAACCCTACCACTTATCAGTAATGCAGTTTCCAGAGGTATTCTTGGCTTTCAGACACCTCAGAGGCAGGTTTTGCTGAATAGATGAACATCAAGCAAGCAGAGGAAATACTCCTATGCTGCCAAGGTTAGCTGGTACAGAGCACTGTTGTGTTTTGCAGTGTTTGATTTACACTGGAGCTTTTAACAGGCAATCAATATAATGCTGGTAGAATAATCTGAGCCACCAAGTAAATGTAAATTCAGAATTCTTTGCAACTGCATCTGAAATACCATAACTTAATTACAACGCTGGATTTTGGGCCATTGCCACCTGTAGCATTCATCTTCTCTTTATGTCACTAAAAAAGAATAACATCTTTTACTTAATAGTGAAATGCTTAAGAGTCATATCCATGCTTTTTTTAGTGTCTTCAGTGTTGTTGGTCTAATCATGAACTATAATACCAGTGATTTCATCTATGGCAGCTGCTAAGCTAAAGCCATAGGCACTTCTCATTCAGAGGAAACTAAAAATAGTGATGCCGGTACGGAGCAGTTCCTGCAGTGTGTGACTTATGAAATTTTAAGATTATCTTCTGTCTTTGGAAGTTGAAGTCTAAACTGAGTGCAGTTTCCAAAGCTCTGGCTGTATTATATAGTTTTAAACATAAAAATGTGATTCCAAAATAAGCGCTCATACAAAACCCCAACAACAAAACTCCAGAGATCTGATAAATACAAATTTAAGAAAATATGCTCACAACAAACATTTCTTCTCCAGCATTTTAGCTATATAAAATTGAGATATCTTTAAAACAGCTACATAGAGGATAACTCTAAAGCAGTTCCTCTGGGATTTATTGTTCACATTGTGAATAAGACTAGGGGCCCATGTGAAAATGAAAAATGCAAAACTGATAAAACACTTTCCCCATTACCAATCTGCAGAGCACTACCATAAGATACCAGTGGAAGATACTGTAGAAGCATTCAAAATAGAAGTATTTATCTTGCTATACAGAACATTATCAATGTTAAGGAAATAGACTAAGTAAATGAAGTTAGTTTAGAAGATAAGTCAACAGCTACTAAGAGATGGAAGAAAAACTTTCTTTATAGACAATTTGCTTGCAGGATGCTTACATCTCCCCTGAAGCATCCAGATAGTAAATACTAAGCTGGGATATGGAATTGATCTAGTCCATTCCTGAGGTCACAAGCAGCTGTTGCATACAACAAAATCATTAGACTTCATTAAACATTTGTTTGTAACAGAAAATTTAAGATTCTATATTTAGTCATTTAGAATAAACTGTTAGAAGTTTGCTTTCTAAAAACTCACTTTTGTGTGCATCTATGCTTGCCTTTGACTTACTACTATTCATACAGACATCTTATTGCTTTACGCCCTCCTCAACATAAGCAGAAAGTAGTAAATGACCTGGTCACATACTGAAAACACGCTGAGATAGCTTTAAAATCCTTCTTTGTGAAAGAGAAGTTGCTTGAAAAATGAGGTACCAGACTAGGTGGTGATCACATAACTGCTGAGAGCTAGGAATAGGAAAAGCGCAAGGCAGACCCCAGCCTATGCACTTACAGCTGTGACAATGCTTTGCATTTTGGTTTACAGCATTCCTGTGATTGTAAAGGTGTATGCTTGCTCCTTCACAGTTTAAAAGCGTATTGTGGATACACAGAATTTTGCAGAAATGCCTCTACCAAGTCACAAGCCAAATGCCTGGCGAAGCAGGGACCATACAGTTTCCATGGGTACAGATCAAGTGAAGGATTTCCCTAAGCACTCGTTTTCCATATTGCTGATGCTCAAGGTGACATCGAGAATCCAACCAAGTTTTGTGTGAGATGCAGACACCAGTGTCAATCAACTACTGAAAACAGATTACACTTGAAATCCAGGCAACTTCAGTTTAAACTGTGTTTCCAGCTGCAAAACCCTGGCAGGAAGACACAGCTAGAACTGAGCCTCAACCAACTTGGCAGAAAATGCTGGACACATTAAACAGGGCAGACACATAAGGCACGCAAGCAGGTGGCCCTGGCCTTAACCCAGTAATAAAGATCCACACAAAACCGAAGGGGGTGGAAGCAGGGGGCATAAACTGAGAGACTGGGGGCAAACCCTGCCTTCTTGAGGTACCACGAAGGCATTTATAGCCCTCATGAGATTCCCACAGGATCACTGTGACAATTTTAAATGAGTGAAATCTAATCCCTCCTTGTTCCCAGGACAGCACTAGTACTCCTACTCTAGTCTACTACTCACCTCTAATCCACCTCTTCTCAATCAAAGAAAGGAATTAGAAGCCATCCTTGAAAATTAGCCATTTTTAAGAAGCAAAACCATTTTGTCAAACTGATCTATATTTGTGAATCTGAAGAAGCCTCTCCACCCACCACACTTCAACCTCTCTAAAATAAAAGTTACCAGGTAAAGTCTCTTCCAGCTGCCAAATAGGGTCTCAAAATGCCAAGCTGAATTACAGACAACTCCTGCTGAAGGAAGAACTGCTGCAGTTGTCATTCGTTGTGCTATATTTTATTCATTTTTCAGACCTATTAGCACCCCTCATCTTCTCACTCCCATTCCCTCTTTTCACTCTATTGCGAAGTTTCTGTTCTATTAAATGTCTGTGAATGAAAAGCGAATCAAGTAGACAGAATCAGAAGACAGACCCTTGTGAGCAAAATCAGCAGTTTAAGCATTTGCCATTTGTTTTTTTGAGCACCACTATCTTTTTCCCTTAATCCAAGATAAAAGATTGGACTTCAAGTACCCAGCTCAGCCGGTTTTGCTTGTCCATGTGGGAAGTGTTTGGGAGAGGGCTGGCCTCTCTAGAGGATGACTTTGCACAGGAGGTGTTCATCCCACAACACTGCCCACTATCTGAGAAGATGTTAAGGTTCCTGGTGCCTCACACCAGATGCTCACAACAAATATGCTAAGCTTTTCCCCTCGATCCCTCTGTGTCATCCCTACAAGTTCACCACCCCCTTTGCTCTCCCTTACTTTTTTGCCAGAAAAGCAGCTTTCAGCTTCTTTAGCCTTCGGAAAACAAAAACTTCAGATCCCCAGTTCAGTGTCCTGAAGAATTTCACTGGGCAAAGACAAAAACCACTAAAGAGGAAATACTTAAAAAACCCCATCCCCTCCCTAGTTTAAACTTTGAAAAGATATCACTTACCGGTGCTTGCTAATGAGTAAACAAAACCAGAGGAAAAAACAGGAGAAAGTAAAAAGGACATGCTGTAGTATTTAAGGGCCAATGTGTATCTGTCTTACTACTGTCATTTTCCCTGTTCTTTACAAGATCATCTTGGCTCAATCAAACTAACCAGTTTGCAAATCTAATTTGAATTCTTAAAAGCAGCTCTAATTTATCATGTTCCTTTCTAAGGTCAAATCTATTCTGTATTCTTTTGCAAAGTTTTCAAGCATGGTTAGTACTGTAGCTGCATAATAAAAGGAATACAATTCTTACTTTATGGAAAATTTCCTTGAAAAAGAAAATAACTGCATTGCTGTAGCTATGAAGAATTTCAGCTTTTATAATGCACATTGGTATGCTCATTGGTTTTCACAAGAGCCTTGTACTCCTTGCAACTGACAAGCATTTTTTTTTATATACATGTACATATATACACGTAATGCTCAGAGAAAATAAATAAATTCCAAAGGTGTCAATGTGCAGAGAACTTGGGAACTGTATCTTCTTAATACCAGTGGTTTGCTAAACTTATCTTGTTGTAGAACATTAGCTGATGGACTTTGTGGACTATAAAACAGCTTAGGCATCTTAATTATTAAATATCAGTAATAATTTCAAGTATGGTTGCTACACTGCTAAATGATAAACTAGAAAGCCCATAAAACACAGCAGAAGTAACGGTGGATGAATTAATGTATTTGGCTATAAATAGGAAGCACAATCTTCAAATTGCAGATCTAGTTCTGTAAGAGTCATCTAACTCACAAGGGATGGAGAATTCCCTGCAGACGTAGAACATATATGCTATCAGGAAGCATCACATCTCAGGTCTTGGCTGTAATTTTCTGAAAAGCCTGAGTGAGTCAGTTATGAATACCACTGAAATTAAATGCATACAGGTAATTTTATTTTCTTGAATAAACTGTTGTGCAGAGCCACTAATCACAGAATGGTTAAGGCTGGTAGGGACCACTGGAGGTCATCTAGTCCAACCTCTCTGTTCAAGCAGGACTTCCTAAAGCATAACACTCAGGACTGTGTCCAGACAGTTTTTCAATATTTCCAGAGAAGGTGACTCCACAATCTCAAGCTAGTGCTGCTAAAACCTTGATAACACATTATTCCACAGGAAACTCTTGGTTTCACTGGGGAGTTATTTCTGTTCTTTTCGCTGGTCCATTTTCTAAACTTTTGGTATGATACTAGGCCCTCAGGACCATAAGCCTTGCCTTACAGAACTCAAAAAGGAGGAAAATAAGATACATTTCTTTAGAATAGTTCACTGTAGCAGCACTGAAGAATGTTGTAGGAAGAAAGGCAGTGCTTTTTTCTAATAAACATGACAGTAGTTGCTTCACAATGGCAGAGGGAGTCTACTGCTGTTTCTAAGCATACCAAATATTATTACACACACCTCCATGCCAGGACTGTACACTGCCCATCCAAGGTCTTAGACTAGAGCTATTTCGAAATGAAGTTTGGTTTGAACCTAGTGACTGCATCTAAGCAGTACAACAAAACATTTCTTTGTAAGGCAAGGTGCTACTTCTTTCTTTGCAGTATTTAAAGCTGTTTGCAATACTAGACTGAATCCTGAGGGAGGCAGGCCAACAAGGAATATACAAGCAAGATGTTTAAAACAGAACTCTGCACAGCAATGCAATCCACAGCCTACAATTGGCCTCAGCTGTATTCAAAATAGCACTAGCTCTGCCACAGCCCAAATGAGATAAATGCTCATTTCACAATAGACAAAAACATGCATTTGTAGGTTTGATCTTTGGCAACAGGATTAAGATACAGGCTGTGACCATCTGAGATGGAAACTTCCATTTCTTAGAGGGTTTGGAAAATCTGGAGCTGATTTATTCTCTGAGATGCTGGGTGGCCACAGAGGGGGCAAGCAGAAAGGTCTTTGTGTCTAAGGTACAAGGTTTTTGCTTTTAGTGCTGCCCTATGATAAACTCAGAGGCTAATGGGTGAAGGACAACTAATGAAGCCCTCCACCAGTCTTTATACTAGCTCTCAGCCTTTCACATTCAGCAAGCAAAGGCTTATGGTTATGTTTTTCCTTCCTCTTTTAAAACGTTGAGGCCACTTCAAAATTCTCCAACAGGGAAATGTGGTGCTCAAGGAAAAGAAATCCAGCTGCAGTCCTCACTCAGAGTGTGTAAGAGATACACTGAAAGCTCTCCAGACACAGTTATCCACACTAAGTCCCAGAACCCAACTGTCAAAATTCAGGCTAGCTCACACAGACAAGCTCCCCTCTTGGCAAACAGTGGAAGGGGAATGCCAAGGAAAGGGGAATGGTTTCCTAGTCACCAGTATTCACCAAGCCAATGTTTTCCTGGACTCTTTAGAACAGTGCCATATTCAGAGACAAATGTGGTCCAGCTCTATTCTCAAGATCTTCCACGGATTATTCATCATACCCAAGACAACATACTGCTCCAATATGGAAATAGTCCAGCCTCCCCCAAACTAACACTCCCTACCCATCCCTCAAGAGAAACTGTCAGAGAACTGCCTTGAGTTAGGCAACCATTTGTCAGTACTCGCCCCGTTCCTTGGGAGCATGGGCATTCACATGCTTTCCTGAATAGGGATGAGTTCTCTGAACCAGACACCTCATCCCGTTTCTCCCTTCAGCACACTTTTATTTTGTGCCTTTCCCTAGTTTTAACTAATAGTTGACTTGAACAGGCAGGATTTCCACATCAGATGAAAATGGGATCTTCCTCAACAGGGCTCCAATGTCACTGAAGAAACAGCATACAACAGAAAGGATTAAAACGTGGAGTAAAGCCTTGAGACCATTTTGGAGACAACGTTGTTGAACAGAAGATTTCAAACCCCTTCTCCAATATTGAGACAGATGAGTTATCTAACCAAATTATAAATCACATTATCTTTTTGTTGTACTAGTTTGTAATTATTCCTCAAAGCGTCTCCCTGCATCTGCTCATGGACATTTGGACATATTTTGACACTTCTAAAGGCAAATAAACACCAAGATGTCACATAAGCCTGTCCAATAACATAGAGCTTTTCACAATTGTCACAACAAGGGAATTATAGGCTGTTATTTTTATTTGTTGACTGGAATGTCTTTTAACTACTTAGTGTTTATTTAAAAAAACAATAAGCCTCCATTTTAAAGATTTAGAGAGCAAGTAAGATGACTTGTTTTTCTGAAAAGAAAAACACCCTGCAGACGTAGATGGTCATGCAACCAATCTGGGGTGACAGCTGGTATTTAAATGGAAAATTAATTCTTCTCAGACTGTCAAAGCAGGAACCTCATCTTCCAGAGGAAGTGTGAGATGGCTTAAGACCCTGCACATCATGAAATCACTGACAGCAAGAAGAAATGAGTGAGGTGAAACTAGAAATCATATTTCCACATGAAAGCTGCAGCTCCCTTGCAAGTCCTGCTCTCACATGCCCCGGGGTGGGGGGGTGNATGCTCTGCAGGGTAGCAGAGGAGTATCATTTCTGTAACAATGGTGACAGTCCAACAAATTCTAGGCAGACAATGTCTGACAATAAAAGCTTACACTTAGCTCCTGCTCACACTCAACCTGGAGTGTACTTTTATAGTCTGCTTTCAAACCCTGAGACACACCTACAAAGATGAGAGCATAAGGCTGGTCAGAATCACAATTGCTCCTCACTGGTGTGAATCCCGCCAGGAACTTATTTCACACCAGAGCACAACTTACCCTTTGCTGGATCTCCCAACTTCCTATCAAGGGGGCTGCTCACTGACTGCTCCCTACTGGGTGCCTAGGAATACAAAAACCATTGTGTACACTGTGCTCTGCATCCCATGTTCAGCTCCACTAACTTTCCCTGCCTGCTTCCACCCAGCAAGGACTACCTTGTAGGCATCACTGCACAGCACAGCAGGACAGCCCAGAACTAAATTTCTGGCAGTGTTTGAAAAGGTTGCTCATGTTATATGTACCAAAGAAAGATGGTCTACATGGATTTTTTAAATTCTTGGTCCATGTGTATTTATGATGCTGTGCTCAGGTTCTCTATTTCAGAAGTGTTTTGATAGTCAATGCAAAAACTAAGAAAAATGGTATTGGAGACATTACTTATACAGTTTGTTTTATTTCAGAAAGAATTCAAAGAAGAATTATCTTAAAAGCTGTATTGGGACAGCCTTTAGCTGAAGTATGTCAGTTTTGCTCTGCGTATTTCCAGGCAGGGACTCCCATGTATTCCAAAAGCTGCCCAAATAGGTATATGATCATCTTCAAATCCTAAGATTTTATATTGGCCAGATAAAACTCCACTCTTCCAGTATCTGATGTTGCCTCCATCCCCCCACAGCCTCACAATAATCAAGAACAACTATCAACCAAATCAGAGATGAACATAAGGTACAGAGAAAATCAGGGTAAGCCCTTACAGCTAGTCTGCATTCAGCTAGCAGAGCTGGGAACCAAGCAACTGGCACACATACACTAATGTGTATCTACCAACACTATCTTACACCAGTCTCCTCTTTCAGTAAAGTATTCAGTTTACTCTATCTTCAGGCTGTATGCCTAGCCATAGTGGGGCTTTCACCAGGAAAGGAGCCTATGAGCATACATACACGTACATAGGAGCCATGCAGATGAACACAGCTTTAAAAGCACAATAGACAGCACACAGCTTTAACTTCTCAGAGGTCGGTTGTAGACCATGCTGCATGCTCCTGCCAAAATGATGATCTGGATGCAGATCATGGGCTCTGACTGCAGATGTTAGGAGTGCACCATTCCTAACAGATGCGTAATCTGATTAAATATGAAATGCAATGATATTGTCAAAACCCATTAATCACTCTTTCAAAATACATTAGCATAGGCTTTACTGACAGCTGTGGTGATTACACTGTCTCTACAGGTACCGTTGCTCATCAAAGCTACACATTGGTTCTCAAAGAAGAAAAGATATTCATTATGCATAATATAATTGTGTACTGTACAGATATTATTTTCATGAAAAGTGTTTGTATTACTTATATTCCTGCAGCTTTCTCTAGATTATTATCTGATTTCTATGTAACCCTCCTCATGTGTGCCTTGTGCAAAAATAGTGACAACTCATCAAAAATACATGGATTCAGAAAAAAGGAGCAAGTATACAGGTCTATGTACTAAAATACAGCTGCACTAAAGATACTCTACAATCTTCCCAAGTAACTGAGGGGATACTTACGGTTATCTCAAGCAGAAGGAAGATTGGACCAAGCACCTGGAATCTATAGAGCGCATTGCACAGAATGGATTCCCATAATTAAGACCTAAATGTCATGGGCAGAGAGTTCAGAAACTCACATTTACATCCAAACCCCATGTCTAAGCAACCAAGCCTTGATTTTCATGGCTCTTCAAGTATCTCTTGACCTCCATGACAAATGGTAGTGCCTGGATCATCTCAATAATTAACCAGTGCAAAACTTGAGGTTAGTTCCTACACTTCAAAGCACTTGCTGTGTCTTACTGTGCTTCAGTCTGCCAATGTTCCTCCATGAGAAAGAGCTTTTTATAGATTCTATAGGTCTTATCTTGTTCCCCCTCCACAAACTGCTGCTTTTCAGAACCACTCCTTTGTCCCTGTGTATATAGCTACAATTCTTGCACAGAAATTCTAGGATAGCAATTTAGATGCATAAAGGTTTAGTAAATACCATGTGCTTGCATCCCTTCCTTGCTGTACCACCATCTTGGGATGCGACTCTGCTGCCTCTACTAGAAAGGCAGGACACTTCAAGCTTCTGCTCTTCAAGCCTTGGACATATAAAAGAGAAGCAGAGCAGGTAGAAGACTTCAAAGGGCTGCTTTGTCAACTGGGGTAGCCACTCCTTTAACAGAGGCATCCAAAGATCTAGCTTCTTGGTCTGGAGTTAAGACTGCATGCACTCCCTCATTTTTTCTTAGTGGGTCCAAAAGAGACAGGCTTTGAATACATCTTGTATCCATGCAAACTTCCTCTCTTCTGGCCTTCTATGCCCCTGCTGCACGTACCACTATAAAACATCCATTGCCAAAGTTACCTGCACATTCATGCACAACTGAAATTTATATCTACATCTGCTTTTAACCTTTTCTCAGCTTCATCTAATTAATTTCAGTGTTGTTATACAGGCTCCTAGACCTTTGAATTAGTAATTTTGGTTTCACGGTATAAGAAACAGCAGCTCACAGGGCCAGTAGACCAGGAGACAGGAGACAGCATTTGGAAACAGTTGAGGGATCAGATCCAACTGACTGGCACAGTAGGGACATGCCCATTTACTGTTTAACAGTTTAGCTCTCCAAGAGCAATGACTCATTTACAGAAATGACCAACTCTGTGCTGGGAAAAGGGCTACAAAGGCCAGTGTTTGTTCACAAACCAAAAAATTTGGCAAATTTAACAACAATAGTGACTGCCATTAATTTACCATACCAGATTGCCCCAAGAGGATAATGGCAAATAAAAAGCACATAAGGATGAGACCAAGATGTATCGGGTCACAGAAAGGACTAATGTTCCATAACAGACAGTAACCAGACACCTGGAAACATATGGACACCTGCAAATGTGAAGAGTTAAAACTGGAGAGAAAAGTTGTTACTTCCCAGCCCACCTGAAATTTTTTCCCCAATGCTCTGCCAGGAGCAATGGCTCTGTTTAATATCCTGCAGGGCCTTTTTATTCCTTTAACTTGTCCAGTCACACTTTGAGCCCAAATAAGCTTTTGGCATGTGCAGTATCTGTGGCAAGTACATCAACAGCTTAATTATCTGCTGCATGACAGATCATCTCTTTTAACTCATCCTGCACACCTACTAGCCACCTACTAGGTTACCATGATGCCTTGAAGCTCTAGTGCTAGAAGAGGCAACATCCCACCCCTATTTTCACTCACTATATAATTCATTACTATGAACCTGTCATATCTCCAGTCATTTTTCAAATGTTTAGTCATTGTTCAGTTATAGAAACTACTCCATTCTTTTGTTGCTCTTATTTCCACTGTACTTTTCTCCTTCCTTCACCTCAGCCATTTTGTCAGTCTCCATTCTGCAATTTACAGGATCAAACAGCAGATAAATTAGAAGCCTGAGAGTTTCAGAGGGGATCAAGATTGGCACAACAGTCCATCATGTATTTTTGATCAAGAACTACAGTTTCTATTGAAATTCTTCAGGGCAGGGACTTCTACTATGTATTTGAACTGTACCTGTCTCAGCAGGACCTTGTCTTATCCAAGATTCAGGGGTGTTTTCAAACAAATAATTAATAAATAGCTCAAATACATAAAACAGTGCTAGATAGGCAGTTAAGGAGAATAAACACTTGTAGTTGTGGGCTTTCGAGTATGCTAAAACAAGCATTAAGATGGTGAAAAGTGAAGGAAAGGAATCAAGCATATTTTGTAAAGTGGAATGGAAATGGCTTTTGGCATTGAGAGATGTTTCAGTTCAGCAAAACCAGAGTACTACATGCATATAAATACATGTATGTACATAATTGGCATACTTGTATATCAGCACATAGCAGGACATGAAGTCAGTAGTGTTTTGTACCATATAGGTTGGAGAAAGATGTTCTAAGTAAAGCATCTTTCTGCACTGCCTCCTTATGCAAGACCATAAAGGCTCGAGGGAGACAGCACTGTGACAGAAACAGGCTGGAGAGGCTTTCCTTAGGTACACACTGATGCATTGACAAGTTAGGTAATGGAGACCAACAACATCCATTAGCCTTACGGATTTATGAGAGGATCACTAAAGTGAAAACTAACAAGCCTTGCTGTACAAAAGATTAGTAATATTTTCTTTATAGAGAACTCATTGCTAACTAAGCTTCTGTTTGCCTATGTGATCAGAAACAACATTCTGGACTGCGGTTCAAAATGATCATAGAAACTGTTATGTGACACACAACAGCCCGAGGAATTCCTAACATCACCTTTCTCCGTAAACACCTCTAATGGTGTCACATAAAAGCACAACTGAAATCCAGGTAACAGCAGCTAAAAGTATAAAATGTCACTGAAGAAAAAAATAACAGAAACATAGGATGTTAGAAAAATTGAGATTTTTTTTCTCCTCAGGAAGGATCCATTAATGAGTATTGACAGAAATCTTCCTTTCTACAATCTGAGCCATAGCATGCTTCATGGGAACTGTTCTTGTAGACTTGTTTTCCTAGTTATCCCTTCCCTATCTTACATCCTTGACAGATATTTCTCCTGTTAGGTTTGTTGCTATATCTCCTATATGCTCTGTTACTAATTACGCAGAGGGAGAAGTTTCTACATCTAATTTTATGTTTAATGCAGAGCATCTCACATCACTGAAAATGGAAGCTCTTCATCTCCCTACCAAAGTGTAATGGACTCTACAGCCTAGATTTCTGATCAGACACACATTTTATGGATGGCTTTGTAAAGGGAAATCCAGCAGTAATAACAAAGTCAATGCAATAACAAACAACAATCAGTCTTCAGTAGAAAACCAGGTCTCACAATCAATGCAAGTGCATTCTAAAAGCTGAAATACCTCAAAGGAAAAAGTCAAGTCAGAATGGCTATTACTTAACAACATTACTTGCCTGAACATTTAAGCAAGGTGTTAATATCTTATGACAAAGTAGAAATAGTACAATTCCTTGTAGATAGAGTTGATCAACATTGCTTTCTGTTTCCACAAGTACCACCAATGGGAAACCACTCACTTGAAACTCTTGCTTACTGAGTGCTAGGAAGATTTCTGCTCCCTATAGCATTTGGGTTGTGCTGCCTCCCTTTGTGTGAGGTAATTCCTTTTGTAATTTTAGTGTTCCTCTGGAGCAGCATTCACAGCTCACAATATTGCTCAGGACCTTAGGCTTTCTCACGGGTGTTCACTGAAATTCCCCCTTTCAGTGAATGCCTGGCATAGGAACAGAGAGAGGGTGCAGAAAATATCTGCTTTTATCTATCTACCCTGAAAGCCCAAGGTAAAGATGAGAAAAACATTTATTCCACATGGAACTATTGGAGAAAAACTTACACTTTGTTTTTTGCTAACGTTGCATTCTTCAGCAAGTGAGCATTCAAACTCCATATGTATAGGATAGGGCATATTTTTTTCTATGTGGCAATAATCTGAAGCAAGTCCAAGGAATCACAACTATAGGCAGATCCACATACTAAAAATGTTCAGATCCAGTTCTTATTTGCAAAGACTGCTGCTTAGCACTGTTAAAGTATAAGACAACTGCTCTTCCCATCAGAGGGCCCAGGACTCATTGTCACAAGGGGTAACACTGGTGTTTTCAAACACACTGGTGTCTTCTAATGAAAATATTAATTTCTTAACTCCTTATAGCGAATATGAAAAAAATTAATGTACTTATAATAACAGTTATCTATGTGTGTTTGTATATATATATGCATGTAACATATATGTATAAATGTATTAACAGTTATAATGTATATATATTTACAGTTATCTTATATAAGGAAGATATAATTCCTTATCAATTGTCACTCAGAGTTACATACTACAAGTCTGACCCCTGTCCCTTTAGCTCATTAGCTGATTGCCACTTCGGAACTGGGATGCAAGAGAGTTTGGTATCTCTTGCTTGAGGAGGTACTGCTGTTAGGAAACACATTCAGGGTTGGGTAGGCAAGCATTGAGCTCTTCCCTGCCTCTCCAGAGGAGAGGAAAGGAATTGCAACTGAAGTGCGACCCTGGAGACTGCAGGATTGAAAGCCAAGAATGATTCATTATGCAGTACATGCAGTACACAAGCCTGTAATGCTCAGAGAGGTGTAAGGACTTCATAATGACTCCATAAGTTTCTGACATCAGAATTCCAACTTATTTCAGCAGCAGCTGCAGAATATCTCACATGCAAGTGCTGGAAACACCATCCTGTAAGCACGGGAGAGAAGTCTCCTGTAATGCTATGTTAGTAGACTTTGGCCAGAGACATGCTTAAGGGGCTCAGTGAAAGTCAAGTGTAGGCTTGTGATTAATGTACCAAACAAACAACTACAGAGCAAACCACTATACATATCCCAAGAAAAAACATTGGAAAATATTCTGGAAATCATCTTCCCAACATGAAGAAGTAGGAGAATTGCTATTTTTGGCTAATAGAGATGAAACACTATGATTTGTCTATGCTCATACTGTCTCATAACAGGAAACTATTTACATTTATTAGAAGAAACAAATAGCACATTCTAGTGAGTAATTAGTAGCACTGATGCCTGTCATCCTAAAGGGGCCTGATGAGATACCTTTTTCAATGCATCATTTCTTTAACAGTATTCTTTACCTTTTCTAGAAAAGCCATATCCTGGAGTTGGCCTTGTACAGGCCCGTATATTACCAGGGCTGTATAAGCCCCTCAGGAGTCATTTGACTCTTGCCCATAGCTGCACTAACCAGCACTTAACACAGGGATATTTTCACTTGAGTTTTTGCAAGAACTGCTTACATCAGACAGACTTGAGGCTGCTACTTCATCTGTAGCAGTATTTCCAGAAATGGAATGAGAACATTCTAGACAGACAAAAATACCTATTTCTTGAAAGTATTTCTTGACTACCTTAACTTGTACGATACTTGCCAAATATTTCTTAACAGTATTTTTAGTTGTTAAACATACAAGTAGTCATACTTTGCATTTACAGCTACTGGTGCAAGCTAATACTGCTTATGATCAAGTACAACTTACATGTGTGGCTAAAATCACAGTAGACTATATGGTATGTGCAGGGTGGAACTCTCCTGAAAAAGTTCTTGCAGAAGCTCACAGCTGTTACTTCGGAGCAGAGGCTGACATCCTGAAAAGCACTGTGCATGAAGTTTTAATAAGAAACACAGGCCACAGGTGGAACTAAGAATACCAAATGGTCTATGCATAGAGAGTTGCTTAAATAATATATTTTAGTACCCTGCCGCATTTCACGTAGAAACAATCTAAATGTAATCAATTATCAGCCATTTTTTGCAATCTGTAAAGTTAGTGTAGGAATTTGCAGCTTTCTGATCCCCATCTCAAGCCTGAAGTCAATAAGAATTATTGCAACCATAAAAGATTAGCATTCTTTCAGAGTTTGGATCATGTTCTAACAATGTAAGCTTTTTGTGTATTTATTCAAAGTGCTTTCAAATACATGTGTTTTCCCCATCTCTGTCTTCCCTTTTCTATAAACACAAACTTCTTCCACTGCAGAAGGTAGAGACACAAACCTATGATATTGGAAAACTAACTTTGTCCTCCATCAGGCCACTGTAGTCATGTAAAGGACTGGGAGAAACATTTATGCATCTCTGCATGCCTTGCTGCCGCCTCTGTGCAGAGATCACAAGATATAATACTTTATTGCAAAACAAGGCATAAACCTGGCATGCCTCAGGATAATGCCGCTGTGAATAGCACAGATTGAGAATGGGCCAAAGCATGCTCTGAGATTGCCAGTCTTGTCTCATCTCTAACAGCCCAGATGTCTGAAGGAGACCATGGTAAAGAAAAAAAAGTGTTGGTAGCATTTCCCACTCTTCCCTGTCATGGAAGAGTCATTTCATTATGCTAGCAGCTTCTGAGTCATTCTCTAAGAGTAGAACCTGTGGAAAGTTTTTCTTCTTTTTCCGTATCAGACATTTTAATGTATTTGCACACTGAGTTCCAAGAAGTGACATGTAACCATATTTCTTAAGCATGGAGAAGTATCCAAGCTCCCAGTGTCTTTTGCAAAAAGATCTAAGAAGTTCAGCCTGTGAATTATAGCTCCAGTACTCTGGGCAGGGACCATCTCCTCATGGTATAGTACCAGTACCCTGCTGAGGAATGACTCAAACTCTTACTGGTTTTGGGTGACTCACACACTTAGGAGGTGACTCATTTCATGAGGGCAGAGATTTAATTCCCTCATGGACTTCAAACTCTAAAGCAAGCCTTTAGCAGCTGCATCCAGCCTGAATACAGCCTGGATGCTTTGATTTCCATTCACCCTCCTGGAACTCACTAGTCACTACTCAAACATCAAGGATCAAGGAATCCAAGGCACACACCTTGTGGAGGTAACAAGTTCACAAATAAAAAAAAAAAAACAGAAGCCTGGTGGAAATGAGTTTTATCCACTTACTAGCATTTATCATACTGCAGCACAGGGAGAAGGACTGGCAGAAAAGCAGGAAGCAATGTTACGCTTAACAGTTCTGTTCTGGTTTGCACCTCAGCAAAAAAATCTCTTCCACAGCTGGAGGCTGCTAAAAACTTCAGCAAGTTCAAGACACAGCAATGAAAACAACATGATATTTTCTTCCCACCCAGAGAAATGCTGACAGGATGAAAGTATTTTGAAAACCCCTGCACCTCAGAAGGGGAAGAAAAGAAAATCCAGGAATGGATGAAGCCAACCAGTTCCTATAGCAAATCCTACTGGAAGCCTTTTTCTCATAATTTTAAACAAACACCCAATCTGGGATCAATTTTCATCAAGTTGAAGAGGAGAAAAGGTGCTGCTACAGTCTTCTGGGTGCAGAACAGCCCAGAGCTGCTATTTCTCCATTGTGCCTTACTGAACCAGGTTTGGGATCTCACTTTGACTGCCCATCAAATCTGAGGATTTTGGCTAACTCTTGTGACAGCAATTTACTGGCTGAATCCGGACATACTTAAAATATTTCAGGGAATCTGTGTAAATCATACTGATGCACAACATGACAAAATTATTCTATTCTTATTCACTCCATATAGAGATGAATGTAAGTAAGGTTTGTAACAGGAGCCATCTTTCAAATACCAAATTTAAAACCTAACTGTCACAGAAAAACAAAGCCCGCACAGCATAATCCAGTGCAGTAGTTAAAATCTGCTTAAAAGCAAGGCAAGAGTTGGAACAAAATCAGAGCCAATTGTTGGCATTGGTAGAGTACAGTTCCTGGAATAACATTGTATAAGCAGGAGAATTACTCATAAAAGATAACATGGTCTGAATTTTTATTATTCTGGAATTTGCTGAAACACACAGCTTGGAGAGGAGAAGCCAGGCTGTTGATGTGTGTGACAATAGTTGGGAACGTTGTCTGTATTCCAGAGAAAACATGCTGTCCCTTTCAATAGCATCAGCTCCATCTCTCCATATAATCACTCTTGTTTAAAATTAGAACAGGAGCCTGTGGTCAGAGAGTTTTAACACTTCTGCAGCACTTAAACAGTCAACATTTGAGGCAAAAAAAAATGATCAGGTGATCCATAGTGCATGCACTTTGCTAGCTGTCAGGAGGTTAATGGTGTGCCTCAAGCACAAGGCTAAATTAGGATCTGAACACCTTAATCTACAGTTGCAAATGCTGACAGCAATGGCACTTCATCAACTATTTTTGCAGTCTTATTTGCTGCATATCTCCCTGATTTCTCCAGCCTGTGCTACCAACCCTCCCTCATCTCCACATAAATTAGCTAAATGACCTCTTGTAGCCTGCTTGAAATGAAAATTGTCATCTGAAGGAGAAAATAGCTATTCTAAATGTTTGCAGAGAATGGAGAGGGTGTTGAGAATTGCAAGTTTTTCTGCTATACAAAACCTTCAAAAAGTCATGTGCCAGAAATTAGTCTTATCTGATATTCAGAGCCAAGTAATGAATAATCTTCCCTCAAAAAAAAAGCAGGTCCCTTCTCTATACTTAAAACTTAACATTTTTAGGTCTGAAAGGCATGAAAAACCTATGGATTTTGCTTAAGATAAAATGATGTTGTAGCAGAGCTGAAATTTACCTGTATTTATTACATGTTCCTTATAAGACATATTCTGTGCCATACTGCTAAAGCTGATGGATAAGAGGTATCTGAGTGGCCATCATAGATGGATTGATACTGCACTCTAAAAAGCCTTATTGCAGGAATGCATTAAACAAAACTGAATGACAGAAACAGCATCAAATTTGAGCTGACATTCTCTTAGGAGTGAGAGATACTGAACTCACAAAATAGAAATTTAAATACTGGTCACAAGTATAATATTAGCAATTCTCCAATTTGTTACATATATCCCTGAAAAGAATAATTTAAAGGCAGCAATACAAAAAAGTCACAGTGAACTGATCTGAGAATGAATTATTTCCTCCAAGGTAACTGCCTCTGAAGACATGACTGGAAGAAGTTTTAGCTTAACAGGAATATTCCTGATAAACTTACCACAGGTCTCATGGTTCATCAGGTAAGAAAAGGGGATATCACCTTACTCCATCTGCTCTTATACAGTTGTAGCAGAGATATAGAAAGAAGAACTCTCAGCAAGGTGCAAGAAATATGACACTGATTATGGGGATTATTACTGCTATTACAGTATCTAAATATTGCCAATGCAATGTATAATATTCTAAAGGGTTATAATATAAGCAAATTTGGCTAGAAATGTACGGATTTGGAGTCTTTTGCCTTGCAGAAGTCACAATTACAAAGCAACAAAGCACTTACAGAGCTACTTTAAGATTTTATCTCTGCATATGGCCAGATCTTAGCACTTCCTTTTACTCACACATCCAAAGGTGTGTTCCCTATCTTTGTAAGTGTTTCCCATATTTGGTCTAGATGTACTCTGCAGGCATCCCTATCAGGGTGGGGAATCCACCCAGAAGCTGCCTGCGACCTTAGGAGACCAGTTTGCATAGTTGTCCCAGTTCCCAGCAGCATTTTATACCCTTTTCCTGGCCGATGTGTATCAAAGTCAACTGCAATCCTCACGGCTTCCCCACCTCTGCCATGAGTTCACTGTCTAGGCATTCCTCCTGCAATTCCCACCTGGTATTCTTATCTTGGGACAATTCACATGCCCATCAGAGATAGGAAAGGGAGAGCAGGTTAGTGTGTGTATTTGTGGAGGGGGAAACATGGGAAGGCCTGACTATTTTTCATGGCCTGCCATCACACCAGCTCAAGATGCCAGTGGCCTTCTTCACTGCCAGGGCACAGGATCAGCTCACATTTAGCTCCCCAAAGATGGAGACACCAGGATCTTTCTGGCAGAGTTGCTCCACTCCCAGAGTGGCCAGGCACAGTACATGTCATTTCCCAGGACTAGTTTAAGCTAATCAGCTAATAGATCTTTTAAGAGGACGGAAAGGCATCTCCAGACAATAGCACTAAGTGGGGAAATTATCCCCAGAGAAACATCCTTATGAAGAGAAATGTAACAGGAAGGTTTGAGAACAGAACATGTCCACTATTTCAGGGCAAACTATTTCGTTATTCTCCAGGCTCTGGGAGCTAAACAAGCTTTTGAGGGTAATAGCTGACACTTTGAAGAGTGCATGATAAAGTTGAGGCAGAAGAGCAAGAATGCTGTTTATTCACTTACAAGAAAGCCTAATGAGAAGACTCGGACAACAGGATATCTGCACGTCATCTGACTGCCGTACATTTCAAGCACACACCCTGCACAATCTGAACAGCGTGACAGAGGCCCCATCTCCCCCACCTCTGCCTCTGACACTTACTTGGACATTTCACTTACAGGCAAGATTATTGAACACCTTATTGCAGCAGCTGAAACAGTCAGCTAAGAAACACCCTGACTGCCTCTCCACCTCAGATACACCACAGAGGGTAATAGGGTCTGAATTAAAAATGAGGATCACCCATCCACACACTCCAGTTCTTAAAAAACCCCACCAAACACTTAGAACTCTAGTCAATTGCAAAAACTATTTGCTCCAGCAAGTTGCAGCATTGCCTTCTTGTTTACTTCAGCTTCCTCA
Organism: Serilophus lunatus; assembly: GCA_013399895.1. Classification (NCBI taxonomy): domain Eukaryota; kingdom Metazoa; phylum Chordata; class Aves; order Passeriformes; family Eurylaimidae; genus Serilophus; species Serilophus lunatus. The sequence goes on from VXBA01002420.1 coordinate 514,578, forward strand.
AGAGGAAGGGAAGCTACAGAGCAGGCTACATGGACACTGGGATGCTCTCCAGTCAAAGGATGGCTTTCCTCTTTGGTGAAATATAAAGGAACATGATGGCCCTGAAAATCCAAGGAGATGACACCTTAGACACTGGCTCAGTTGGTTATAGCACGGTGCTAATAATGCCAAGGTTGTGGGTTCAATGGCTTTATGGACCATTCATTTAAGAGTTGAACTTGATGATCCTTGTGAGTCCCTTCCAACTCAGAATATTCTGTGATTCTGTGAAGTTGCATAAACTGACCCCAGAGCTTGTTCTTGCTCTTTGGAAGAGAAACTTCTGCAGACATTACACAGAGATTTATGCACTGCTTCAAAATTGCCACAGGGAAATAAATTCTGAAGGAAGGGGCAGCAGTATTTTTGAAGTCTGATAGTTTTTTACTGTATAAAACATAATATAACCATTCATAGAATATTCTGAGTTGGAAGGGATCCACAAGGATTATCGAGTCCAATTCCTGGCCCTGCACACAACCATCCCCAACAATCGCATCATGTACCCAAGAGCGTTGTCCAAGTGCTTCTTGAACTCTGATAGACTTGGTGCTGTGACCACGTCCTTGGGGAGCCTGTTCCAGTGCCCAACCATCCTCTGGCTGAAGAAACTTTTCCTAATATCCAACCTAACACTCCTCTGCCACAGCTTCACGTCATTCTCTTGGGTCCTGTCACTGGGCCACTTGAGAGAAGAGAGTGCGTGCCTCTCCTCTTCCTCTTGTGAGAAAGTTGTAGACTGCAATGACGTCTCCCTTCAGTCTTCTCTTCTCCAGATGAGCCAACCAAAGTGACCTCAGCCACCTGAGCCACTTCTCATATGGCTTCCCCTCTAGACCCTTCACCACCATCATGGCCCTTCTTTGAACACTCTCTAACAGCTTAATATCTTTCTTATACTGTGATAACCAAAACTGCATACAATATTCATGATGAGGCTACACCAGCTCAGAGCACAGTGGGACAATCACCTCAACCAGCTGGAGATGCATTGCATGATGCCCCCCAGGGCACTCTCTACCAGAACATCCAGGTGTCTGTGAGGCTGCTCTCCAGCCTCTTGCTACCCAGTCTGTATGCGTAACCAGGGTTGCCCTGTCTCAGGCCCAGGATCCAGCACTTGCACTTGTTAAATTTAATTTATTTTTATATATTGTGGAATGTCTCTGTAATGCACTTATGCAATTTTATGCAAACTGTGTTAAATTTCATCCCTGAGTCATAGAACCAGAGACAATGGAGAAAGAAAAATACACATGTAATCAGGGTCATCTTTATTCAGAAAGGCTATTAATAAAGGGTTGCTAAATAAGTGCTTACATTTATGCCTGAAGATTCCCTTCAAATACTGATTTTATAGATTGAAATCAAATCAAACAACAAAAAATAGCACTCTTGTCCTGACATTCTAAGTATAGCATGACCCAGCAAAGACTAAAACATTCTAAAAAGGAAAAGTTTCTACTGTAAGTTTAGAGTACTTAGTCCAAATAAAATTTAGTACTAACATGTTCTACCTTTTTACAAACTTGACACAGAGCTATGGCTAGCACCTTTTGCAACAAGTTCCTCTGGCTCATAGCAACTCAGCTCTGGTGGCCTTGACCTCAGCATTCACTTGTTTTCAGCAAGGGTTCATGAGTCAGTGAGTTAGTGTTCCCAGACCACACTGGAGCTTTGGAAGAGACTGTTCTGCACAGCCAACAAATCTGTTCTCTAATTTCTGCACACAAATCAGAAGGACCCATATCTTGAAGAAATACAGACAGTGATTCCAACAGCTTCATCACTGTCCCAGAGCCTGGCAAGGTGCTTCAAGAAGCACAAAAATCTCACCAGTTTCACACAGATGCAGCAAAAGAGAGATTTCAGAGAGGCAAAAGACTCACATGAGCCTCAGCAGCAGCAAAGAGCATTTGTATCTGATATTTCCCAGTGTAATGGTGAGAGACTTATTTACATAAGTTATTCAGGGTACTAACCACTGGCAAACATCCCACAGCAGGTTTGCTGACTATTTTAGCTGCAGGAGAAATTCTCATACCTTTGGTAATTCCAGACCAGCAAGCGGAAGATATAAAAAGATAACTTCCATCATTACAACAGAGTGTTTTTTCATAGTGGTTGTTACCCCATTTGGAAAATATTGCTTGATATCCCTTTGTATCTGTCATTTCAGTTCATTAGTTTCTCAAGTATATTCAAAGCTGTTGTAGTGGTTTAACCCGGGCTGAGTGCCAGGGGCCCACTACAGCCACCTTCTCACCCCCCCATGCCCAGCTATAGAGGAGAGAGAGAATATAACGAGAGGTTTCGCTATTCATGATAACAACTACAGCAGATTCTTTCTTAATCACTGTCACAGGCAAAACAAGACTTTATGTGGGAATAATAATCAAATTTATTACTAACAAGATTAGAGCTAAGAGTGAGACACTAAAAGACACCTTTTACCTCCCAGTCCNAGCAAGCGGAAGATATAAAAAGATAACTTCCATCATTACAACAGAGTGTTTTTTCATAGTGGTTGTTACCCCATTTGGAAAATATTGCTTGATATCCCTTTGTATCTGTCATTTCAGTTCATTAGTTTCTCAAGTATATTCAAAGCTGTAAATGGAGAAACTGAGCTGTCCAGTTTCAAAATAAAGATGGGAAACAACTGACAAAATCCCATGCAGCTGTTTCAGTTTAATAATCCCACATAGACAGACGACGTATCTGCTATTCCTTCAGAAGCTTATTTCCCAAACTCAGTTATCATGCAGATGGTAAGGTCTATTCTTTGAAGGACAGAATTAAAGCCAGTGGAAAGTACCACGTAACTCATTGACAAAAAATAGCTACTACTGCTACCTGGAAGGAAGTATCTATTTCCAGTACAAAACATCCTACATTTTATGACAGCTAACACTTTCCCAAACTTCCTAAGTACCTGAACTTTAAAACATAATCACATTGGAGACACTGTACAGAAACAGCAAACAAGTACAGGTCAATGTAACAGCAAATGCTTTCCATATATGTAATCCAAACAAGCACATGTCCCTACCTGAAGAGTATTATCTCCCCTTCAAATCACAAGTGCCCCACTACCCAAAGCAGGACTTGGGCCCGTCTGCCAAAACTCTGAAGTGAATGAAGAACTTTTGCACGTGCCAAAGCTCCCCCTCCACAACTAAACTAAAGACCTTCCTCATCCAGCCTTCACAAGGACTCCACACAAGTGGAGTGATACCTATATTCTGTGAAAGTCATCCTTAATCCAGCCAGAGAAGTGGACACATCCCCCAAGGCTCACTGACATGATGTATCAATCAAGCAATGCAACTGATCTAACAGCTGTACTAGAAAAAAAAAATGCAGACCCCTCTATGGCAGCTCTCCAGCATGACAAACAGAGCATATGTAAAAATTGGCTAGTGGTCTAAAACCAGAAAAATATTATCTCAGTGTGTCTTAGAATATGTTCATAATATTTATTACTTTTGAAATTATTAATTCATATAGAAGGTACACTTTATTTTTACTGTGGAAAACAGGCATTTATTTTAATTCAAGCATTAAAATATACTTGTTAAATGTAGCAGTAGTGCATTGTTGAAGACAAATGAATTTAAACATTTAGCTGACCCTATAAAACACCAGAATCACCCTTCTAAAGCAAAAAATGCTTTAAGGACAATTAAGTCCTTAAAAAACAAAATTTGTCAGTCACTTAAAATATCTCTTGGTCACAATAAAAAGCAGTCTTCTGGCTCAGCCCCATTTCCACTATTCATATACCTGCAAAACAGGCAAAGGCCAAAGTTTCACTTTATGGTATTCCTCTCATCTACAGAACTGGCTAACACTCAGTTTTACCTGGGGGAATTTGCAGTCTTAAGGCATGACCTGCTCATAGAAGCAAACTGTGATTATCAAAGGGAAAGCCACAGGGCATTCACGATTAAAAACTGAATTAACAAGGCATTCTGTATTTCCTCTACAGAATTTTCTTTGAGGGAGAATTTAAGGGATGCTCTGAACTCAGAAGCTGAATAAATGCATTGCAGTGTCACAGTAAATCTTCTAAAGCACACTCTGATCTATACATTGGCAGGGTACCACACCAAAACAGGCATGTAGCACTTGATAGCAAGGAATAGTACAATGCAACACAAGGTCTTAAAAGTTCCTCATAATCTGAACCTTTGCCAAACAGTCCAGATAAACCAAATGCCGCTTTGAGCAACAGACAGGGGGGATCCTCCATACAGGATATCAGATATATTTGCCTGCTACCCTGTCCCAAGGAGCTCAGTTTGGCCAGTATTTTGTGAGGTCTCAGCAGGGAGAGATGGAAGCATTAATGAGGCGTTTCCTTTAGATAACAGCCTTCATCAGAACAGTCATTTCCACCATCAGGGCTGCTGGATGCTGGAGTCTGCAAGGGTCTTTATGGTTGTTTGGGGGTTTTTTTGTACAATCCAGCCTTTCTCCCATAGTAAATGCACACCACACAGACTTTTTTGACTAGAAGGTATTGTGTTTTTAATCTAAATTCTCTGTAGAGAGATAAACACATAGCAATATCTTTGAGCAACTCCCCATTGCAGACAGCAGGGAATTCTGCTCAGGGGAAAAAAAAAAAGTTAAAAAAGAAAAAAATCAATGGTACGACCAAGCCTATGGCTGTTGGGATTTTGTTTTATATACTGTGTGTTACATCTTTTAAATGAATCCTGAAACTGATTCTTAGAAAAAATAATCAAAAATTAAATTTAAAGGAGAAAAAGATGACAAAATACTTGCTGCGGTCAAAAGGCTGTAACACATTGTGCTGCTGGAATATCAGGCATAGAATCTTGAAAGTGTCATAAAAGAACTTTGCTACAAGCACGACAGGTGTTTGTGAGATCTGTCTGCATTATTTAATTATTTATTGTAGAAACAGCCAAAAAGAGTAGAGTAGCACTATCATCAGAAGTGAAGGACTACAGAAACCTGGCCAAAGGGAGGACATTCAACAGCATATGAAATCCTTCAAGCGCATCACTACTAAAAGGGACTAGCTTTCCTAAATCATGTAAGTACATGAACAATCTTACCTATTAGGTGAAAAGAAAAACCAAGAAAAGTGCAAAAGCTTTGTTAACATGTAGCAGTCCCAACAACTACAAAAAAGGATCCATTTTTACTACCTAAGAAGTCGCTCCCACCTCTCCAAGCTTTAATGGAATAGTGATTAATTGCCCCAAAGTGGATCTGGCCCAGTCCTTTCAATACAACACTATTGATTTACTCCTGCAGCACAAGTAGCCCACCAGATTTTGACATTGAAATATGATCTCCTTTAATGATGCCCTCTCTTAGTAATATCTTCCTGCTTTCTCTGTTATTCATTCTGGGATTTAGATTTAATTTGGGTGCTGTTATGTTGCATATACTTTTATTGTGCTCTGTTTACAAAATGATTTTTGCAATTAATTACAGTAATGAGATCATGGCTAAAAGACTCACAGAATGCTGATTAGATAATTAATGATTGGTTGTTGTTTGTAGCATTTTATTGAATATATACTCCAGGTTGGTCTCCTCTCTTTCCTTTTTTTGGTCTTTCTTGCCTGAGTTCTAACAGGTAATTGAATAAATGATTAGTGAGAAAGTAGATTACATGAATCATGTTTAACCCCTTGGCACTTAGACAGGAATCCAGAGTAATATAATGTGAGGAATATAAGAAATCAATTTCTTTGGTATTTTCATTGTAGTAATTACATGCTGAAAATAGTTTTAAATCAGACATTAGTTCAAAATTGTCAGATAGGCTGGGCCTGCAATAAGGAGCCTCTTTGCAGAAGAAAGTCATGTTAGAGTAGTTGTCTGCCTGCAAGGGCAGGACTGATCATTCTGCAAGGAGGCTGGCCAGGACACAGCAGACCTTCACCATGCAACCTAGTGTGTCCAAGTTCACATTTAAATGGCTTACCATGGGAAAAATGTTTTCTTTCAAGGCCCAGAATTGAAACAGAAGATCAGGTCACCCTTTCCCTGTTCTCAATAAGTGTCTGGGAAGATTTAGTCATGTCAAAGTCCAAACTCGCTTCAGAGCCAAGACATACCACAAAAGATAACAACACTGCCCCGAACTAGATGACCAGCTGCGCAGTCAAATTCCAGATTGATCAAAAGCCACACATCAAAATACCATTGACTCAATCTGGTTTGCTTTCAAGAGCCTAGAAACAGAGGCATAAAGTCACAAAAGTGAGCATTTTTCGTGTGCATATATTATGACACAATGTAATTAAGAGAACACTCATTGACATCAACCTCAGCACTTACGAGAGTCAGACATCCAGATCTCCAGTGGGAATACAGAAAATGAGGATCTTGTGTCCAGGCCAGTAAAGCAAAAGTCCTTCCAGCTGTCTTCACTTGATCAAGCCTCAGAGAAAGTCCACTTTGTATCTTAACACAACGTCAGACCTCCTAGGAAAAACCAGCCTGTATTTAGAAAATTGGTCAAAATTCATATACAAAAATTAGCAAAAGGAAAGTGGCTGGGCAGCCTTAACTACTATCTTCTTGAAAGGGGGAGCATGCGTTCCCAGATATTTCACTTGTCTCTTCCTTCATCTCAAATTTTTAATTAAAAAGGGATTATTTCCAGAGTTTTGTTGAAGTGTTTATGCTTTCTTAACTAACTGAAAAGAATAAGCAAGAAAAGCTAGCACAGTTTACTTCCAGCTTTTAATGTTGGCAACCAGATGAAATACAGAATAAGTCACCATGAGAGATTGGTATGTTACATTTATTCATGGGGACAAAAGTAACTCTAAAATAAGTTATATTATCAGAAAAATAATTATGGTAGTTTACAATTATTCTACAGAAAAAACCATCAAGCCATGTTCAACCTCCAACTGTCCCACAATGACTTCCATATAGTTTTTTAAGCCAGTAAAGTCACATAGCATTCCCATCAAAACAGGTTGACAATAGATCAGACATAACATTTGGGCTCAGTCCTGCAGTAGCAGGCAGTTCCACTATTGCTGTGCCATGTAGAAGAGGTATCTTTTCCTATAAAAAGAAGCCTTTCTCCTGTCCTATCTCAAGCCTGAACATGCAGAATTTTCTCCTAAGCCTTCAGCTAAAGGAAAAAAACACACCACTGTTTGCAAAGGACAAGATCATCTCAAAGCATCACTGTGTTACTCTTATTTCTGACCCTAAGCAGTCCTTGAATCACAACTTATCATACAAAATTAGATTTAAGTTTAAAGCATCATTTCTCCATCTAAGAACCTGTGCAACTTGGTCCAAAGATGCAGATTTTTCTAAAATGCTTTTGAAGAGAGTGAAATCTGCTAGTGCTCAGATCCTAGGAAAATTTAGGCTTTCAAGTACCCACTTTGTAGGTGTAAGCTTTTTAAAGTCACACTTCAGCTCCATGTCCTGGGAAGCATATCATCTTGCTCACAGTAGTTCAGATAGCCTCTACAGGTGAGGTGGAAACAAGCAAAAGCTTCAATAGGATGCAAAAAAAGACTTCAGTGGTGTGCCTTTAACACAAGTCACTATTTCACCACTCAGATGACAGACTGACATTCATTCGGATAGGCTGCATGTATTAACATTCATCAGAACCTGACTGTCCCATGATCTGCATTATCACCTTTGGAAGAAGGGGTAGGCAACCAAAACCTAATCTGACCACTGCTGTAAAAGTTAACAAAAATGATTTTATAAGCACATGAGCGATAAAAGGGAGGCTAAGGAGAATTTCCATCCTTTACTGGACAGAAGAGGAAACATAGTGACAAAGGATGAGAAAAAGGCTGAGGCACTTACTGTCTTCTTTTTCTCAGTCTTTAATAACAAAAGCAGTTCGGTGGGTACCCAGCTCCCTAAGCTGGAATATAGGGATGAGGAGCAGAATGAAATACCCACAACTCAGGGAAAATGGTTAGTGACCTGCTATACTCAGACAACCACAAGTCTATGGGGCCAGACCAAGGGTACTGAGGGAGATGGCAGAAGAGCCTGACCTGATACTTTCTCTCATTTCTCAGCGCTCCTGGCTCAACAAGAAGGTCCCACTTAATGGGAAGCCAGCAAATACAACACCCATCTACGACAAGTGATGGAAGGAGGAGCTGAGGAAACGCAAGCCTGTCAGCCTGACCTCAGTGCTGGGGAACATTATGGAACAGATCATCTCGCACGCCATGACACAGCACACACAGGACAACCAGAGGCTTAGGCCCAGCCAGCATGAGTTTAGGAGAGGTAGACCCTGCTTGGCCAACCTGATCTCTTTCTATGGCAAGGTAAACCTCCTAGCGGATGAGAGAAAAGCAGCAGATGTATCTACCTTGACTTTAGTAAAGCCTTTGACACTGTATCCCCCAGCATTCTCCTGGAGAAACCAGCAGCCCATAGCTTGGACAGGTGCACTGTTTACTGGGTAAAGGACTGGTTCAGAGAGTAGGGGGTGATGGAGTTACATCCAGCTGGTGGCCAGGCACTCGTGGGCTTTCCCGGGGCTCAGTACTGAGGCCAGTTCTGTTTAGTATCTTTATCGATGATCTGGACAAGGGGATTGAATGCACCCTCAGTTTGTGGACAGCAGCAGGTTGCGTGGGAATGTTGATCTCTTGATAGTAGGAAGGTTTTGCAAAGGGATCTGGACAGGCTGGATTGATGGGCCAACATCAGGGGCTTGAGCAGAGTGGCTGGAAAGCCACTCATCAGAACAGGATTTGGGGGTGCTGTTTGATAGCTGCTGAACTTAAGCCACCAGCGTGCCCAGGTGGCCAAGAAGGCCAATGGCCTCCTAGCTTATGTCTGAAATAGTGAGGACAGCAGGACTAGAGCAGCGTTCACCCTCTGGTACTCAGCCCTGGTGAGGTTGTACCACAAATCCTGTGCTCAGTTTTGAGCCTGTGTTCAGATTTGGGCAAGAAGTACACTGGGGTGCAGGAGTGTGTCCAGAGAATGGCAACAGAGCTGATAGAGAGTCTAGAAAGTAAGTCCGATGAAGAGTGGCCGACACAGCTGAGATCGTTTAGTCTGGAGAAAAGGAGGCTCAGGGCGACCTTTTCACCCTTTACAACTACCTGAAAGGAGATTGACCCCCACCCGGCTGCAGTCTTTCCCCCCAGGTAACAAATGACAGAACAAGAACAAGTGGCCTCAAGTTGCATCAGTGGAAGTTTAGATTGGCTACTGGGGATATTCCTCTTCAAGCAAAGGGTGATTAGGCAGTGGAACAGACTGCTAGGGGAAGTGATGGAATCACCATCTCCGGAGGTAGTAAAAGTGTGGATGTGGCACTTAGGGACAAGGTTTCGTGGTGGACTTGGCAGTGCTGGGTTAACGGTTAAACTCCATCTTAAGGGTTTTTTCCAACCTCAATGATGCTATGATTATTCCACTTCTAAGTCAAGCCACCCAGATCACAGCAGATACCATGCCAACTTATTGAATTAATTCTCACATTGATTTAATGAGCAAAGATTCATTATCCTGTCTATATACTACCACAGACACAGGTCTCCATAGATAAATTCCTGCAGGATTAGACTTATTTACTCATGGGCAAACAGATTAAGCTATAGTATACCAGAGGTACACAACTTTCTCATCATCCTCCTGTATTTCTTCAGCTGTCAGTTCTGTAACTTTCCAATGAAACATGGATATCTTACAATTCATTTTCAGAAGAAAAATAAACCTAGCAGGAGAAAAGGGCAATCTTTCCCTCCACCATCAAAAGGAAACATTACCAACTGACTAGGACAGCCATACATTTGGGGGAAGTCACATACTGCATACAATTTTCTTCTACACAGCTTGATTACAGATAATTAGCATATATGATTGCTAAGAACACAATTATAAGAACCTGGATAGAACTGAACTTTGCAAGAATCCAATTCAAATCAGGGGGTATGAGGGTCACAATCTGTTCTGATTATATCATATGTTATAGATGCTTCCAATATGTTTAAGATTAGGAATGGGATTGCTACTGATATAACAAGGCTTTTCATTTCTTTTCATTTGCTTCAGAAGCTGTCTGTCTTGGAGTAAAAATGAAGTCTAACAACATTGCTGGTTTGGTAAGCACAGTTAACAAAGTTGCTTAAGATGCTTTTGTCTACCCCAGTTACAGCACCTAACACCTGATGATTCACTGCCTTAAGATATTAAGGGATCAGCACCTATCTTGAATAAGAAAAAGTATACAAAAGATTTGATTTATAACAAGCATGTCCTGCAGTTACACACCAGTTCAGGGCATGCTGCTGACAGCTTGCCTGCACTCTAACCACATTAATCTCATGCTCCTGCAAAGTAGTTTTTTGCATATAAGGTTTAAATGCTTTCTGTAGATCCCATCTAAGTGCAACCCTTGCAGCTTATCTCACCTTCTATGACCAAGATCTGAACGAAATGAATAGCAAGCCAGAATTTCGTTTAAGTAGTTTTATTTTAAAAATTCTGGCTACTCCTCCTTCCATACAATACCTGCTTGCAAACCACCAGGGAAGCTTCTGTATAAAAATACTCCATCTCTGGCCTCTCATTCATACAACGAAATTCAAGAAGGCCATTGCGAAAAATACAGCATACTCCTGAAAATTCACAGCACAGACACAAAATTCCAAAATATATTGGTTCTACAGAACAAAGTCTGAGCTGCAGGTAGCATAAGTGCTGTTGTACTCTCACAACAGAAACAATGAGCTCAGCATTTCCAAGAAGGTAGTCCCTTCAATCTGTGCTCCTTCCTAAAGTTCAGCTCAGCACATACCACCAGTTATTTCCATCATGTCAGTAATTCACAAAATAAAGCTCAAGTTTCCAGTCCATATCAGTTTCTTGCTGATATGATTATTTGAGGCAGCCATTAGAAGTGATTACATTAGTAATGGACATACACGAAATAGTTGTACATCTTTAAAAATGTTTTAATATTTTGTTATTTACATTAACATTGAGGTAACACATCTCTGCCACCCCTTCCTGCCCAGGGGGAGGACTCCTCACACTCCTCTCTCCTGCTCCACCATAGGGTCCCTCCCACACACTCCTCTCTCCTGCTCCACCACTGTCTCCCACAGGAGACAGTCCTCTATGAACTTCTCCAATGCGAGCCCTTCCCAGGGGCTGCAGCACTTCACAAACTGCTTCAGCATGCATCCCTTCCACGGCATGCTGTCCTCCAGGAAAAGGCTGCTCCAGCATGGGGGTCCTCTGCTCCTCCCTCCATGGGGCTACAGGTCCTGCCAAGAGCCTACTCCACGATGGGCTTCCCATGGACTGCAGAGGAATTTCAACAACAGGAACACCTTCTCCTCTTCCTTCTGCACTGACCTGGATGTCTGCAGAGCTCTGGCTTCATTTGCTCTTGTACAGCTTTTTCCCCCCATCTTAAATGTGTTATCCCAGAGGTGCTTTCACTGCTATTGATGGGTTCAGCCTTGGCCAGGATCCACCTTGGAACCATCTGGCATTGGCTCTATCAAACATTGAGGAAGCTGCTGGCCGCCTCTCTTAAAAGCCACCACTGCACCCCCCTCTACTACACAAATCTAAGACACTTCCCATCTCTGAAATGGCCTGTTGGCTAAACTAAAGGACAGTCATTTGCTCTAGTTACAAACCAAATTCCTACACACTGAATGTCCCTGAACTGCTTACCATAGCACACACGGTCCAGGGTTGCTTTTGAAAGAAAGGCTTAAAATAACTTTTGGCTCACCATAACTAGAATTCCCTATAGACAGAAGTATATTTAATTTTTTGAGAAAGAAGATATCCTTTGGTTTAAATTACATATTTCACTGAAAGCAGTTTCAGTCATCCTCCATTTTGGAAAACCACATGGGTGTTTGAGTCAACCATTGACCAATTAGAGTAAGAACACCAGTCCAATGACTTGCCAAACTGAAATTTACCTCAGGCAAACTTCCTAAGCCAAGGTCAATCTCTTCACTTCACAGAGAAGCATACTGTACAGCTAACCACTAGCAATATCCCTCAAGTTGAAGTATATGGTTTGGGGAAAACCCATGAGCATTCTCACTACCCAAGATGAAAGTTGTTGAATATTTTGCCCTGAAGCCAGACTGAAAAGTGCTATAGAAGCAAGAGAAAAATCAGAAACCTGACAGGAGGAAATACCTGCAACTTGTTCTTGTATAAAGAACCCTGTACATCACAGACACTATGATAGAAACTTCTGTTCTCAGCCATAAAGCAGAAGCCAATACTACCAAAATACTCATCCCACTTCCACAAAGCAGTTGAAAACACCTGTCATACATAGACATACCCACTAACCTCAATCATAATACTGCTTAATTACCTGCTCTCTCCCTAGTTCCACTCATGCAAATTTGGTCCATTGAAGGAAGGCTAAATGTAATATAAGCAGATGAAGTACAGCCAAACAGCTATATTAAATTGAAAAGCAGGACTTCAGTTGAAGGAAGTAATATCCTACCCATATATGCCAATGGAATGTATCAAGTTTGCTTGACAAATTTCACCTCAGTAACATTTTTATTTACTAGGTATGTGAGATACAACTCATCTTCCTTTGTCATGCCTCTAATATGCTCAGGTCTAAACGGAAGACATTGTGTTAAGTGAACATTTACAGAAGGATTTAGACTTACTAAGGCCATGAGGCATTTCCATGGTGAGTGCTAACATGCGAGTCTGACACGTGATGAGCTAACTCCCAAATCAGTATTTCTTATTTTGATTAAAAAAAAATACAAGTTTGACCTTTATAGCATACTACCAAAATTAAATGCTAATTTTTTATTATTTGCTTGTTGCCAAACCACATTTACACCAGCAGATGCAGCACTAGTGGGAAGAAAAAAACCTACAGTCCTTAGGACCAGTACAAAATTGTGAGACTGTAAAAAAAAAGTCAAGTGACTGTTACAGCTGTATGCTAAATGAACATTAACCAGTCAATTTTTTTTTTCATTAGAGTAGCTTCTATAAAAAAGTATTATTTCAGACACTAATTTAAGAAATACTGTGGAAATATTATCAACAAGAGAAGTGAAATTGCTGAAGAAAAACCCACGTATATGACTTCAGTTTCTTGAACCTATGTAGGGGTTGAGTTTTCTAGCATGAACAAGCACTTCTAGTAAAGTGAAGATTCCTTCAGGTGTTGCACGTTACACAAATAAAGGCATGAAAAATCACTGTTGAGCAATCTGATGTAGCTCCCACATGTTGCCTTTTTAAATCTGTCAGGTCAATCCATACTTGGCTTTTGCAAGCTTCAGAGAAATTTCCATTTAGAGAGCCCTAATTTCAATTCTGAAGTCAACAGCTAAGGGGACAGTAACTCTTTAGAAGTATGTGATACTTGCTTTCTGTGCCCTTCCTTCATTTAACATGAATATGTACAATAAAGCAGAAAGAGTCCATCCTTACTATCATACAACCTACATACATCCTATTAGTGAGATAAATAACTTCATAAACCCTGCATGTGGCCAAGAAAAGGTTTTCCCTGGTGGAGAACTATAGGCCCCATCCTTCCCACGTATACAGTACTCACCCTCCTCATCCAGGAGCATGTAACTCACAAAACAGTTTAAAGTATTTACCAATAATTGTTAGCACCGCAGAAGTCTTTAGGGATCCTAGCAAGAAAATACCTTATCACACACACACCATGTAAAAAGAGCAAGGAATCAATCACTAGAAACTTCACAAGTCAAATGCCCCTATACACATCTAGATGGAGAACTTCATAATAAAAATCAAGACCAAAATAAAATTAAGTGAAAGGGTTAAGCATTATTAAGCAGACTTTCAAAAATAGCACACTTACAGCAAGAAGAAAGACATTCAATTCTGTGCAGAAGCTTGTGAGAAACCATTTGCACTATTTTATTGAGGAAAGAACATAAATGAAGCTTAGATGATTTACACATAATAAAAACCAGGAAAGCAAAAACTGATATGCAGATCAAAGATTTAAACAGCCCTTTCAGGCTCATAAGTAGGACCACATACATCCTAAGACTCCTTAGTTCTGTATTAAAACACCAGCTCAAAAACAGAGCATGAATTAAGTCCCTAGGTCATATCCCAACATGATAAACAGCCTGATAAGCAGTCTGATTCACTGCTCTGGAAGTTTACAGCAGCAAAAATATACACCGATTAAGGTAATCACATCAAGCATTATCAACAGACCACATTTCTGCTTGACTTACTGTAGACTTACTTTAGAACAAAGTCTGTTTTCTGTAGTTTCTTACATATGCTTAGCTTTATGCACCTAAAACAGTGTCAAACCTCTACAAAATTACCCTCAGCCTGAGTTCTGCATATGCTTAAGCAGAGAAACAAATCTTGATCAATATATTAGCAGCTGTGCATATAGCTTTCACCTGCATCTAGCAAGCAACATTTAACTATCAATCAGGTTAAGGTTAACAATTAGACTGCCCAGGGAAGACAAGTTTTCAACTAATTTTCTGAAACAGCAGTTATTACATGGGGTCCCAGGAAACACCCTCTCCCCCTCTAGCATCCCAGGGAAAAAAACTGTTACTTATTAGAAGTGGGGCTCAGGAAGAAAAAGCTGCAGTGCTACTTCTCAAGAATAAACTGAAAGAAGAAAAAAGTCTTTCCTTACTAAAGTAAGGGAAAAAAAGTTTCTTCAACTCCCAAAATTTAGGATCTTTATTCTCCATTTCGTGTTTTGAACATGTTCTAGTAACAGCTCACCTCCACAGCTGAGAAGCCCCAAACTACTAATGAACAACAGCTACTTATGGAAAAAGCACAATTATTTAATTGACAAAAAAGAAATCAAATGGCTTAGTAACATCATTGACACCAACCAGAGGCTTCTTGTAATGGTCTCCATACTGCCCAAACCCACTAATAAGATGTCATCTACTGCTTATTTCTTGGGTGCATAACAGAGGCTCTTGTTTGTTCCTTGCAAAAAAAAAAAAGCAGCAGAGTAGAAGGTGGTTTGTTGCTCTTTTTGTGTGAAATATTGAGGTAAGTTGTGGTTGTAAGCTTCTTCAATACACGAGGGGAGAGGGCTGGTTTAAATTCAAGTCTTTGGATTTTGTTGACAACATGATTTCAGCACTTCAATTTTATTCTGTTTGTTTACTTTATGTTATACTAGTCTATAAAGCAGAATACTGTAAAACTGTTCACTATTTCTTGTGGAAAAGGCATTGCAGGAATATGGTTCATCTATTACTGTGGTTTCATAGATACATCCCAAAGGTATGTTACGTTATTAAATGGTATCAGCTGTTGATCATAGAGGAAAAGAGGCTACTTTTAATTATGGGTTATAATATGTCTAATTCTTCCAGCTGTTTTACTTACCTTTTTTTTTAACTTCTTGCTTATATCTCCAAGAGGCTTACAGAAGCCATTAGTAACTTATTAACCATTCATAAGCTGAAATTTTTTTCAGAGGACTGTTTGCTTAAAATGAAAGTAATAAATGACAAAACTTGTTGTCAAACTCAATCTGTGAAATATATTCTGCCTTTTAACATTTCCCTTTATAATTCTAGTTTTCTTGTTAAGAGTATTATAGGAGGTATTAATTGAGATTTTAATGAAGGGTGATACTTTCCAGTGTAGAGAAACCAATGGATAGGTTAAAAAAAAGATTCTAAAACTTTACTTTATCTGACAGATTGTAGGCAGCCTTATGTTTAAAATATAATTTTAATCATTTTCTTTTAGGGTTTGGGTCTGTCTTTTAGTTTAGGTGGTTGTCTTAGAAGTATTTTAAATGGCTCAGAAGAATTAATGATAATTAACCAGGGAAAAATTTTAGTACTATTTTAATCTTCTGAATGGATGAGTCTGAGGATCTCCAGATATACATGGATAAACTGTAGCCAACAATTCCATAAAAAAATCAGGATTTATTATTATTATGTTTGTGTTTAAAAATGTGCTGGAGGAGGTTTTAAGTTCAAATAACAGCTTCACGCCCTATAACGTACTTGCTGCGTCGATGCTGCTCAATTTCTAGTTTGACCCAAGTAACAGAAAGTAAAAAGCTTTCAGTAGCTAGTGATACATGAGGTTTCTTACTTACAGTATTTCTGGTTCTCTTGTGTTTAAATCTTAGCATTAAATAGGATTCTTTTGAGATGCAAAAGTGATAAGGACTGGGACTGTTGGGCAGTTCTTGGTTGACTTCCCACTATTTGAATGAGAATCTCACTTATGGTAGCCTAAAAATGACGATGTTTTGCCAAATGCTGTAAGTTTAACCTGGTGTGTCAGTGCAATGTGCTTCCAGTTTACTGGCAGCCTGTCTTGCTCAGAGTAGTTGTAAATAGTGATGCTGGTATTTTTATTGGCTAATTTTACAAGCTGGCATCTGCCGTCAGCAGCTTCATGTAAACACACTCCTGCCACAGCATCTGTTCTGCTGCATATTGCCCTTGCCCTAGTGTTTGCATGGAGCTGTGGAGGGAGTGATAAACCTCTCTTCCAAAAGGAGCTATGTGTTGAAAAATGGGACCTAAATAAGACTTTCTCCTTGGATAGAGATTCTGCAAATGGAGTACTAGAGTCAATTCAAGGACACTGTTTTCTAAATGGCTTTAAAACCTCCACTCAGAGTCTAACCCTGCTCAGCATGTGAGCAAGAACATGCTTTCTTAATGTGACACCAGAAAATATTACAGCAATCAGAACAGTGGACTTCCATATCAAATGGAAGATGAAGTTTCTTGTGAATAAAACTTGATTGAGGTGACATGACTGAATGGCTAGCTGAATGCAATTAAACTAAGATTGATCTTGTGGAACCCAGATAAAACCTAGACAGGAATGAGGATCAGGAGAGAAGAAGATCCCAGAGAAAGCAGGGACCATTGTGCAAGGAGCTAGGTATATACGTGGACATAAACGTTTGTTCTCAGTGGAGAAGATAAAAGGTAACTGTGACCTGCAGTTTGCCACTTGGACTGTCAAACTATCTACTTATAGCTATGTATGTGTTAAGACCAGAGCAAATCAGCAGTGATGCCCCAGAAAGTCCAGCTTGCTTGCTTTCAGGACAAAGAATAGACCTAGGCAAAAAACTGAATAGATGTATGTAATACAGTATGTTATGATGTGGCACCATGTTTAAGTGACTTCATGCATCTTTTACCACTTCTAGAGTAAACAGTTCTTTTGTTTGAGTGTCTTGACATTTTTCTGAGCACTTTGCTTCTAGCAGAGCACTGAGTGCTGATTCAGATAGGGATGGTAGAGAAATTAAGGAATTTGGTTCTGTATTTTTATTTGGAGGTGTTGAGGCTTTTTGGTTTTGGAATTTCATGTGAGGTCTTGTATCAGTTATAGGGAAAAGGTCAATTACAGAATGGAGAGAGCTATATTGACATATAAATGTGGCCCGGGAATTACAAGCCTTTTCTCCCATGTTCAGTGCCCAAATGAGATCTTATGGTTGGTCTAGCTCTCCTGTCAATTTTTTCCACTCAGTATACGTTTCTGTCTCCGGGGTTTGTGGAATGATAATACCCAAAAACTGAAAAAGTGGCTATTAATGTAAAAATAAAATATGATCGCTCCGTTGCCCTGGAGGTGGGGGCATAGCTGCAGCAGCCTCTTCCCCATGTGTGCCGGTGTGATGAGAAGGTGCTCCCATGTTCTGGTTTAGCAGTAGCTCAGACCCAGAGCAGGTACCTAATGCGTCAATGCCCATTTCCTGGAGTGGTGGTTGTGAAAAGTTAATGGGATGGAGTTTGCTGTAAACAAAATAAGAAGAGCTTGGTATGGAGGAAATTAATACACAGCACCCAGCAGCAACAAAGTAATGGACAATAGAGGTGTTAGCTGCAACACTGCTCACAGCACTTTAGTAAATACTCATCTTGGTGCAGATACTTGGGCTAGCCAGGGGATAATGCTTGGAGCAAATCTCTGTAGCTCTGAGGTGCTCATATTTTCTGTTTAATTGTCTTTTGGTTAGGGGACTTCAGAAGGGAGAGACTGTGGATTTGATGCTTCCTTCAAAGCAGAAAAAAGCTTATTTAGTGTTTGAAATGTTTGTTTGGAATAATTCTATCTGAATTGGTCCAGAAACATGAAACACGTAAATGGCCAACTAGTTAGTTTAGCAAGGCAGAGAGGTAGATTTGCATCTCCTCTTGACTGGACTCTTCTTTGCCCTGTAAATGCTTTTTAAATCTTTTTATTCTGTAGGCAGAGTCACATTTGTCACTTGAAATATGACAAGCTAACTTGTCATACTTAAACACAACCTGCTTGTTAGTGTCAAAGTATTTCTGAGCATATGCAGATACAGCAAGAAGCTTCTAAAAACATGATGTTATTTTTTAATTCCATGTTATATTGAGATGTGTAAGGGGTCTTTGAATATAAAGTGGAAATGAATATACTGATTCTAGATTTAAATTCTTTAAATACATTGATCTGCAGAGGACAATGTGCACCTGAGATGGGATATATTTTGAGATGCTTCTGGTTCAGTGAATCATTCTTGGATATGGATAATTTGTAGACCTCACTAAAGGTGAGTTTTCAGTAAATCTTTATGTAAATGGCCTGATACTGACTTCTGTTAACTTTCCTAAAGACTTCACTGTCTAAAGAAACTATGCAATCAGTGCATCTGTAATGGTTTAATTAAAGTTTAAATGTTTATACCAGGCTCAGTATTTCCTGAAGTAAATGTCTTTCTGTGACTACTGCTCTCTGGCTAAAATGTCCACTATGTGCCCTAGACCAGAGACCTATTATAAATTCACATTACAAAGTATTGTGTTCTAAGCTATAATGTGCTTGCCACTCCTTTCTCAACTTGCTGTGCATGTGTCCCATCTCCTTCATCTCCTGATTGAATGAAATTGTAATCACCTACTCTTCTGTTTAGCTGGGAGAAGAATTAGAGGCAGAAAATGGAGGCAGCCAGAAGTGTCTGAGACAGCACATGTGGGAAGGCAGAAACTCCCAAAGGGTGAACTAAGGGAAGATTAAGCAAATATACCAGAGCCCAGATCTTATGAGAGACAGAAAGGAGAATAATGTTTAGAGAGCAAGGAGGAGAAGCAGATATAAAGGAAGAAATAACAGGAAATAAGCTGCCAGTTCTCATTTATAGCTGGTCATGATGCTTGGTGTAATTGCACCCAATACTGTCCAGTACACTGGTGTTACTTCAGTGAAATCTGTGAGGAATACAAACATTGTCTGAGCATGCAGAGATGATGTTAGAAAAGCAAATGTCCTACTGGAATTGGATTTGGCGTTTATAAAGAGATGGGTGACAATTAGGCATAGCTGATGGTTATCTTAAAAGGCAGTCCTGCTTGAAAGAGAAGTAAAAGGTGTCTGGCAAGGGAACGAGTGGACTCAAAAGAATAGGGAGGTAAATTGAGACACAGCAGTTATTGAAAGTATTGGCACAGCAGTGATTAAGTATTGGATTTGGCTTGTCTGCTCTCCAGGATACTGCTAAGAATTGTGGAATCATAGAATATCTAGAGTTGGAAGTGACTCGCAAAGAACATGAACTTCCAACTCCTGGCCCTAGGAATTCAGTGTAGGAGCTTGGTTTGCAAGCTGCAGTGTCAGCTAAAGGTTGGCAGAAGCCTCATGAGGCCATGAACTGGTGCTGCCCCTTTGCATAACAGAGGGTATGAGGACTTGTGGCCCAGCCAGGTGACTGGACACTCAGAAACATCAGGAGCCGAGGACTGAGGAGGAAGAGTAAAATAAAATAAGATAATAATAAAATATTGGAATAGTCTGCCCAGGGAGGGGGTGGAATCACCATCCCTGGATGTGTTTAAATAAAGGCTGGATGTGGCTCTTGGTGACATAGTCTAGTCTAGTCGAGGTGTTAGGGCAAGAGTTGGACTCGATGATCTTGGAGGTCTCTTCCAACCCAGCAATTCTGTGATTCTTGGAAGAGTAGACACTTCTGCGTGCTTAGATTGTGAGGGTATAAAAGCACAGGATTTCCTTTGTTTGAGGTCTTCCCTTGGAAACAAAACCTCAAGCTGTTTTTTTTTTGTTACTGTACCATGAATAAAAGGCTTTATTCAGTGAGATGTCTGAGACTGTGTGAGCAGGATGTGCAGGGAATCAAGCAGGGCACCCATCGGCTCACTGGAGCCACCCTCTGTGTAGGGGCTTCAGTCCCAGCACTTAGTCTCTGGTGGTGCGAGTGTGATCACCAGAGTCCTGTGAAAGGTCAGACTGGGAGTTTCTTTAATGCCCTGCACAGGACAACCTCAGGAATCACACCATGTGTTTGACAGCATTGTCCAGGCTTGGTGCTGTGATCAGTTCCACGGAAAGCCCATTCTAGTGCCCACCCACCCTCTGGGTGAAGAAAACTCTGCCTAATATCCATCTCAAACCTCCCGAATACAGCTTCTTGCCATTCCCTTGGGTCATGTCACTGGTTGCTAGAGAGGAGATCAGTGACTGGGTTGTTAAATCACATTGACAATAAACATTAACGAAAAAACGCTACTGTAACAGTCATGGTGCAAGAGCCAGCCTGGCTGATAATCCCCTTCAGCCTCACTTTGGGTGTAATGCTGACTCCTTAAAGCACATCTTTTAACAGGACTTCATTTGTTTCTCATCTTGGGACCATAACATTGAGCATTGAGGAAAAGGCTGGAGGTCTGGAAGGGTTGCTTCTTTATGGTAGGTAAACCTTCAGTTTAGGAAGTTTGTGTATGAAAGGTGGCTGTTGGATTGCTTTCCCTTCCTTTAAATTTTTAAAAATCTAGTACAGGTAAGCTCTTTTGAGTAGTATTTTGTTTGTAATTCTTGGATGGAATAAGGAAAGAATCACTGAAAGCTAAGAGTGACAGTGGGAAACATATGGTATGTCACTGTGAAATATTTGTGTCAGAATTTGTCACGTGAAGCAGTCTGTCCCAGAAAGGTGGCACTGATCCTACCTTGTCACTCTGTTGTTTAAAAATTACTTAATAAAGCACGCATCAAAAAATATTTATACTTGCTGAAGCACTTCTCTGTGTAGACACTGGCGTTTTGCAAGCAAAGTAATCCTGAATTTGGAACGGAAGACCTACCTAAAGGCACAACTTGAACACTGCAATGGAAAGAGAGAAATAAAAATGCTCCTGCATTTCAAAAACATTTGCAAATAACTGATGGAAAGGACTCAAAGACTATAGCTGTAATTCAGATGGCATCTCAGAAGAACATAAATGATTGTGTCGGCAGCTGAAATCGCTAAGCGTTTGCAAGTATTTGAGATACGAAGTGACTGACGATGAAATTTATTTAGGAAATCATTAGGGGTAGATAGAAATAGAGAAGTCATTATCCAACAGCTCTGCTTGAAGGAGCAAGGTGAGATGAAAAGGATTTGCTTTCCTCAAACAAGAGGAGAATAGACACAGTTGGCCTCGATGTAGAATGCATGGCAGTAGTTCAAGTTAATGAAACTAGTCTGCCTATAATCAAAGAAATCCAGGATAGCCATCAAGTCTGCCCTTAGAAATTAAAGAAGGTATTATTGACCTTATGAAACATAGTTCAGAAAGAAACTGAGTTTGAACAGTACTGTATGCCAAAGATTAATGTACTTCACTATTAAATGATACACTGATATACTGATTTTCATCATCATTATTGTGTTTGTACCTTGAAAGAGTGTGCTTTTAATGAGTGAAGTGCTGAATGTGAACCCTTGAACTACAGTAATGTCCACATTTGCTAGCATAGAACCTGATCCAAAATGACGTGCCGGAAAAGTGCAAATGAAAAAGCAAATGGATGCTCTGATAGCTTTGGAACTTGATTCAAGTCTGCCACATACCTTCTGTGTGACCTTGAGCAAGTTACTCAAGGGCTAGAGCACCCTGGTACTTGCAAATATACGTGAGTCACTTGCCCAAGCTTGTGAAGTGTCTGAGTGTCTTGAGGAGATAAGCCAGTTCCTTTCAATATCTGCTGATTATCTGTCTAAGAATAAGATAATTTCATTAGTATTTTAAGAACATTGTTCCTGATCTAGAGAAGCCATAATCAATTAAGTAATGTTTGTCTGAATCTTTAACATCTCTTTTGCTCTGCAGGAGTACTAATGCTTCTCTTTCCCACAGGAGTGGGTTGGTGAGACTGGCTCAAGAGTGTGAGGTGCTCAGCTATTGATGTTAGTGGATGCATGTAAACAGGTTATGATGAGAAATGTGGAAGGAAGTTCATTATTAAATTTATACAGGGCTAACAGTGTAATCAAATTAGCCTTTGCACTTTCTCCTGTGCTCAGGTCTTTGCACTAGAAAATCTCCATAAATCTCTGCAAAGCCATTTCATTTGTTCCATTTAATGCTCTACTAGGGTGTGATGCAAAGAAACACCTCAATACCGGCTAAGTGGTGGGTGGGCTGCAAGTACTGCCCGCTGTCGATGCTGCTGCTCTTGGTGCTCACAAATGGGTACTCTCATATCTGACCTGGATTATTTTGCTGATCAATCTAATCCAGATGGGCATATGAAGTGATATACTTGATCCCGATGGGCTGAGGAACATTCCTTTGCCTGCAGGGGCACCTGGAATCAGGCACCATGGCGCTTCACTTTAAAGCAGTGAGAGGGGAGCAGTGACACAGCATTTGCAAAGGGGAGAGCATGCTGCCAGGTCACGGGCTTTTGGAAGAACTGTTACCAGGACCAAGGGCTGGTTATGAAGCACTTCAAAATAAAATGCCATGCTGAAATGTCATGCTTTCTCCAAGCCTTTTCTGACTGAAACGAATATTCACGTGATTTTCCCATGTATTTTCACGGGGCTGGATCTAATTTCAGGCTGTAAATGAAGTGAGCAGATTTTTCTTAGTGCACAGTTGCCAATAGCTCCTGTGTTTTGTGGGGGTGGCAAAAGATAAATTGGTGTTGAGACCATACAAGTGGCTGGGTTGTGAACTTGCACAGGCAATGCTTTATTTACCACTTGCTCATTTTTCTTCATGCAAATATCAGTTCACTGGTTAATATCTTTCTCCGCACTGCAGTATGAAGGCTTCAGCAACCCTAGGGGCACAATCACAGACATACCTCTTCTGGCCAAGGGGTGGCCCACCTGCACTGGCTGTTTAACATTCCTGTCCCTGCTGGCTCTTGGTACAGATTTGTCTGCTGCCCACTGGGGCTTCGACTACTGCTTTCTGCAGCCCTACACAAGCTGCTGTGGTGTGTGTTAAACAACAGCCATTTTGTGTTCAAATTGTAGTTACATTTATGGTACTAATCCAAATATATCTACTATGCAAAGCTGCTTAGCTGCTCCTGGATTGCTTTTCCTCATAATATGCATTTAGTTTTCGAACAGCAGGTAATTCTTCTGTTTCAAAGGGCTTGTGGGGAAAAACAAAAAAGAAATTACTAAATTTCATTAGGGTATTCCTTAAAGGTGTCATCTTCTCTGACTCTTAAATGAAAAGGACTTTTCAAAGGAAAATGGAAATGCTTATATGCCTGACTAATTAAATACTTTGTTTCATTACAGTGGGGCTTCTATTCCATTATTGCAATGAAGACATAGCTTTAGTAGGACTGTTTACACTTAAATTTAAAGTATGAAATTGAATCTTTTCTCAGATGAGGACCCTATTGAATACGGAGATGCAATAAGTATTATGCCCTTACACTTCAGCAAAGGATAATGATACAGTGAATGGATTTGCCTGACAGTTTTTGGTTGCTGAAATAATCTGAAAGATAGACTCATTTATCGTTCAAGTGTATCCTGTTGATGACAGAATAAACAGCACACTAAAGAAAAGAATTGGCAATGTAGAATTACAAGCCAGTCAGAACACTGAAATTACATGAATGGAGCTACCTATACAGGAGAGAAATTAAACTTTTTCCAAGTTTTTGCTTATCTAAGTGAAATAATCTGAAATGCGCTAACTCAAAATACGTTTGGTTTAATAAATGGTTTAAAATATGTGTAATTGCTGACAGCAAATTAGATACGGAGTGCCAAGCTACATGTGGCAAAGCTATCACTTCAGTTTCAGACACTATATGTAAAAATATTTTAGAGACAGTTGTTTATTATGGCTTTAGTATGATTACAGTTCTGGGTAAAATGTTATGATGGAGATGTTGGGTAAATTGTAAGGAGTTTGTAGCATAATAGTATTACTGTTACTCTATGGTACTGACTCATGAGAAAAAGATATAAAGGATTAAATACAGACCTGAGTTAACTAAGTAATGATTAAAAGGGAATGACGTTTATGTAGGTGAAAAGACACAAATGTAAGGGGCAGAAAAGAATTAATGACATGTAGGAAGAGAAATTTGAAGCTAACACAAAAAAAAGGTTGGATACGGGGAGAAATTACATGACCCTGAGATGGTTTAGGTTCCTGAATAGTTTGTGACCGACTCCTTGCAATTTTTACAGTGAAGGTATACTCTTTGATAGGAGATAGGAAGTGATCCCATCAGATTGTCCAGTTTCTCTCTGATTACCTATCAAGGCTAACAGGAATGCCAGAGCACTTTGCTAAAATTTCTGTCATCTCTTTAAGAGCCTGCTGGGTGCACTGATGAGGCAAAAAGCAAGAGAGAGTTGCCTGCTGCAGATTACTAATAAGACTGATAGTGAAACCAGGAGTAGAGTTTTAGAAGACTGAGATCCCTACCAAACAGGATCCACTAGAGAGTGCATAAAATTGCAATAGCCTCTATTTTGGAATAAGACCTCTATTTTGGAATAAGACCTCTATTTGGGAATAATTGCCATTTTGTAAGGCTGCATTTACTGTCCCGATGAAGTTGGGACACTCTTCCTGTGACAGAGTCAGAGTGGAGAACAAAACAAATGTCATGGATTAGGAGATGGTTTCCTGCAAGGAAAAAAAAAAAAAAAAAAAGGCAGTTAGGATGAAACCTAGAGCATGGTGGCTATTCTTAAATAGTTTATGAATCATGTGAAGCTCATCTCAGTGTTTCCTAGAAAATTAAGATGTCACTAACATATCACCTGAAATGCCTCTAAATTATAAGACTGGGAGTCCAAACAGCACTTAATGACTGTCAAATACCATCTGAAAATAGAGAGCAAACAACTATTTGACATGAGATTCTGATAAGAGACTCGTCTAGCTTTAGCAGCCTTGCCCCTTGGCTAGTGGAGATGCCCATCCAGCTTGGCGTTTTACTTGTTCTTTGCCGTATGATCCTTTTTACTATGCTAACAAGGTGCTGATTCTGATGTATTTTTTCATGCAATGCCCTGACTTCTGGCTGGCAAAACTTACCACTGCTTTTACAGATGGCAATTGCCTAGCAATTGCTATACCACGTGGCTCTACTCCCTTCCCAATTTTGATGCAGGGCTGGGGTCAAACATTCTCAGCTGTGATTTATTCCAGCTGAGGATCCAGCCATGTGCCTTTTTAAGGGAGTGATGTGATAGCAAACCTTAGTATCTTTTGAACTATGATCTAGTGGGGTATCTAAATAATCAAGGTATGAGGCAGTCCTGCAAAGAGATGTGTGCCATGCTTTTTATTTGGCTGGCAACTTTAATGATGTACCTCATGCAAAGCAAAGCCCTTGCCTTGTCCTCCTGGTGGCAGTAAAAGTGTTGAATAGCTTGAGGTTGAAAATCTTGCAAAAGGACCAAACGCTTCTGAAAAATAATATGTATGAAAACAGCGCAGGACTTCGTTTATGGAAGTAGCTGAGGTTTGTATATGGTGCAAGGACACAGCGAAATGCATTGTCCGGCTAATAAGGAATAAAAACTGAGCAATGGTAGTGTAGGGAGCTGTTAACTGAAGTTCCTCAGTTGAAGACTACTTGTCCTTTTCACACTGGCTTTGGGAATTGTGTCATTTTAATTGCAACTTGTTTGGAACCCTGGTCCTGAGCCTTGCACCCTGGAGACAGCCTTTTGCAGGTGCTCCAACTTCGGTTACTCTTTTTGTAATAGAAATAAACAGGGTTGAAACAGGGGAGGCAGCTACAGGTGAGCAGGGTTCTGGTTAAACTTGACTTGCTGCTTGTGCACCTGCAAGGCTCAGTATTGTCTTTATTGTCTTATCTGGAGGCCGTCTCTTCCAGAAAGGAACTGATGTGGATGAATAAATCTCCAGGAACTAATTTCTTTTGGGGATAATATTTCTAGGGAGGTGACCTGTGTAATAACTAGGATTCTAAGGGGTAAAAAATCCTTAGTGAAACTTCTCTAAGACTAGTTGTGCTGGATTCAAAGCTGTGCTCTGGTGGCGAGTTGGGGTAAAATACACCTGAAAATCCTCTTTATCGGCTCCATTATGGAGTTTCTGGCATTTTTGCATTCCTGGCCGGGGGCGAGCCTTCCTCTCAGGCTTGCTACCCTTGTAAAATCGCAGCTTCTCCGGCTCTGAGCTGGGGGTGGGGTGCACGTGTAGGTTTTGGTACCATGTTCCGTGGCGGCTGCGGGGAGCTCTGGCGCTCCCTGTCCCCCGTTCGGGCTCGCCGGGCCCGAGGGACGCCTCGGAGAGAGAGCGCTGCCGCCCGCGGTCCCCTACGGGCAGCGCTCCCACGGGTCCGGGGAGCAGGGCTTTTCCTCCAGGTGCGTACTCGAGCCGCCCGCTCTGCGGCACCCGGGGCTCCCTACGGTGCAGGAGGGGGGGCCGTGCCCCGCACACGATGGCGACAGCGGCGGGTCCGCCCCGTCGGGGGCGTCTCCGCGGCGGCGCGGGGCCACCTCCCCCATCCCCGCCCCCCGGCTCCCCAGTCGCGTCTGCGGCTGGACGGGAGAGGAGTGGAGTGTGTCTGCGCTGCCCGCCCGCNGGTGGGATGGGGCCGCGGGGCACCGGCGGCTGGGCCGGGCGCGCTGGGGCGCCGGCTCCCGGCTGGACGTGCCTCCTGCCGCTGCTGCTGTGCACCGCGCTCCGGAGCCTGCGGGCCAGCCCCGGCAGCGAGGGTGAGCGGGGACGGGGCGGCCGGGCCGTCGGGGCAGCGCCCACCAGGGAGGCTGGTGTCCCGAAGATGCGCGGCTTCGGACTCGGCTGACTCAATTTTGGGACGTTTTGGGGGAGATGGAGAAGGGCTCTGGCCGCGGGAAGCGGGGTCCCGCGCCGGGGGATGCGGGTGTCTCTGACCGATGGAGCTGACAGGTCCCCGGGAAGGGAGCCGGCACCGCTGCCCGAGGCGCGTGCAGGCTGCCATGGGTGGGTGTGCGCAGATGCCTTGGCACGGGCGCGTTTGGCGGTGGGTTGTTTTTTGGGGTTTTTTTGCGGGGGAAACGTGTGTGCGGTGTTGCATAGGTGCGTTTGCGCGGGTGGGTTGTCGGAGCCGTATTTGGTCGCGATTTGCCCCTGAGGAGTCGCACAGGTGCATTGGCGCCGGTGGGTTTACAGGGCTGGAACGGCAGGGCTTGGCACGGGGGCGTTTGCGCGGGGCAGGGGGTCTTAGGGAAAGGAGCGGGGCCGGCCGGGATCCGCGGGGCCGGAGGAGTCTCCCGGTGGGGAGCTCCGAGAGCCCTGAGAGCGCTGGCCGCAGTGCGCTTACTTCGTGGCTTAAAATACACGCAGGAAAAGGAGAGGAAGCCGCGGCGGTTGCGGTGTGTAACCCGCAGCGGAGCGCGGCCGCTGGGGACGGATTTTTTTGTACGTTTGATCTCTGTGAGGCAAATAGCCGAAAACGCGTCCAGGCTTCTTGTCTGACGGGGTACTTCTAGTCTTTCAAATCAGACTGTTTTGGTGTGTTTTTTCTCGCTGTATGTGATGTGGGCACTGCCTAGGGCTTTTTATTACTATTTTCGGATGCGCGGGTAGGCTGTAATGTGAGAGCATTGGGTGGAGAAGTTCAGCATCTGCAAGAGATGCCCGTGGCTCGAAGCAGGCTGGCATCGTGGTGCACCATAATTATTTGTGAAACTCCTTTAAAAGGAGGAGGAGGTATTCAGAAGGAAAACCGTACCAGAATTTCAAGATGTAGCCCGAGGTAACCAGCTAGCTGTAATTTATTTTCAAGAGCAAGAATAATGTGAATCACAGTTTTCTTAATAAAAAAAAAAAAAGTGCAGAGGAAGGGGGAAATAGTGTTCCGCTGTGTACAAAGATATTAAATATGCAGGAAGTACATTGCTTTGGGAGATGATGGAAATGGCTTTGACTTTGCCTTGGTTAGATAACAATGGACCCAATCCTTCTGCCCCTACACGACTTCAGATGATTTCGCCCATGGGAGCAATGCTGGTGAGATAATGTGGCTGATTTCGAAGGGCTTTCCCTGTTACTCACCTTCCTTTTAGGAAGCACGCTGTCCTGTGTGCTCCCGTCTGCCCTGATACTGTGCTGAGAGACCAACAGATGCTCCGAGCCTCGTCCCAGTCATCCTTGCCAGTTCTTCGAAAATCTGGATAGTACTGACTGAGTCAACGGGACCATTTGTCGAGCACAGAGGTGTCTCTGCGGAAACAGGCAGCTGCAGAATAGCAGAATAGGACTTTCACACGATATGAAACTACTGGAAAGGATTAATGAAGCCGCCTGGCAAATGGGTTTAGTGGCATCTTTACAGGGAGGTTGCAGGGGAATATTACAGTAATGATGAGCAGCATGAGCACTTGCTTCCTAGTATCTCTGCTGCTACTTTTCTGACTGCTGCTTTCTAATTTCTGTCTTTTCAGTAAATGCAAAGCTAAAAGGCTCCTGGTAGGAGGAGGTCTGACTGTGGACCTAAACTTGTACAATAACTGCTGTCCTTTGCTGCTTGGAGATTTATTTGTAAACAATTGACAAGCGCTTCACAGCACGTCTCCTTTGCCAATTGCTACAGAACAGCTCCACGACTGGGAACGGCTCGCTCTGCAGTACAGGAAGCCCAGGGCATGAGAAACCTCAGACGCTGATGTCCACCTGCCCAGCTGTGTGCCGTTGACACTTGTCACCAGTTTGCGTTTGAGAAGTTCAATTTGGCTGCTTCTGGGTTCTGATGAGAGAGGTTCTCCCCTGGGGCTAGTTATTCAGCTGGTTGGGAACTTTACTTTTGCTCAGATGAAGGTAGCCATCTTAGACTGGTGAATAATATTTTCAAAAGTTGGTGGTATTGTTTTTTCTAGGTTTTGTTTTTTGTTATCATTCGTTCTACTCACTGCGGTTAAACAACTAGCCAATACCCTGTGCTTTGTAGGTATGTGACGTGTATGTAGTTGCAGAGAGGATCACAAATTCTCAGAAATATTTTTTTTTTTCCTCAACCCTGATTCACATTTTTTGTTTCTCTAAATCTTACTGTAATCTACGGTGACTTCATGGGATAAGATACATGCAGTTAGCTATTCACGGTACATGATACTCTGTTTTACCCTCTAGTGGAGGGACACTTAAGGGAAAATGCTTTAAAAATCTATATTAAGACTTGGAGTGTGGGAAGAAGGAAATTCAGTGTTTTAACTCCTTGCCCTTTTTGCAAGGGCAGCTGAATTTCAGAAGCCCCTGCCATTTTTAGGAAGTGCCCAGCCTGTATCACAGACCTGGTCACTTTCATAGATATTTCCAGTAGTGGATTGAAAGATACACATTGAGAAACCTGAATTAATTTTTCTCCAGATTTTTCTGCAATAGCAACATAAACCAGATTTTATTTTAATCACCTTTCCTCAGTTTATATCTATTTAGTGAAAGATGAAGGCTCAGCGCTATTTCACGTGTTTTCAAGCTATCATTTTTAACTCTTTAGCAGAGTTCACTGATTAGAACCAGATATTTCCTTTTTTCTTTGACGACTATTACGAATTCAGAAATGAGTTACAAAGGAAATATTCCAAAGGGTACACTGAAAGTATAGCATGATTTTGTGAAATGCTGGCATTCCAGAAATGCATTATTATTTTAAGATGCATTCCCTGTGATAATAGGGTGTGAGAAGCAGTCCTGCAATATGCAGCTGGGCTTCCTGCACTGTCTTTAGTTTAAAAATGCATGTGTTTTAAATCTTTCTGTTGGAAGTACTCGGGTTTGGGAAGTGGCTTATATAAATTATTTATGTGAAACACAATGAATGAAGGATTTGTTTAAAGACTCCCCCCCTTACCCCTAAATCATATAATTTGTTACACATCGCCCGTGGATTTGGAGTGGTTCGCAGATTGCATTTGCTCATCACTCAGATGACCTTAAAAAGTGTCATGTGGGCAAATTATTAAAATAATGGAGTACATTATATCTGATTGCTTGTAACAAAGTAACTCCACAACGTATTTGCATAATTGTAATTAAATGCAAGGTATATTTCATTTTAGGGCTTTTTCAGCAGAAGTGCTGATGAGGCAGTGCTTAATAATGGAGTGTACTGTTAAACAAATCAAAAGAAATGCCATTTGAAAGCATGACATTGATTTAAATAGACAAAGGTGAGAAACACAAAATGGGTCTTTGTAATGTGTTGTATTTTTTTTAAGACTAGAAAGATATTATTTTTGTTACAAACTCTTTGATTTGGTCCTTTCCTTTAATTCTTTCAGAGTTTTTTGAAGCTCGCTTTATCTCAATGTATTATTTTTAATTTGAATGAATGAATAAATGAATACAATTAAAGGGGTGGGTCTGGTTCTGACAAAATAAAGGAAGATGGTAATTTGCAAATTATTCATGCCAGAGCCTGAAATGAGCCTACCTGTTCTCAGTGTGTTGACTTGCGTGTGTGTTGTTTCATAGTGGCATATAATTTCTGTGTCATGGCACACTGGATAAGTGCGTATTTGGGTATAACGTCACAATATTTATCTTTAATCAGTGAATGAAGTCTTTTTCAGGGAATTTTTTTGTGGGGTAGAAGCAGGTGTGAAAATAGTCTTAATTTTCATACCAATGTATTTCAATTAATCTAATGCTTTGGGTAAAAATACACACAATCAGAACATTCTACTTATTAGGTTGCTCTTAGTAGCTTGACTTAGTATGTTGTGCGTTCACACAGCTATTGCATTTTGTGTAAGTGTGTAGGTATTAAGTGCTGCTAGCATGTCTGTGTCTTGAGTATGCAGAACAACAAAGTCTGGACACATTGAAATGTGCTCACAGTGCCTTAGGGTGTTATCAGCTCTTTTTTGTGTATTGAAATAGTTCCCTGTGTGCTTTCTATGATAGCAGAGCATAGCCTCCATGCCATGTATTTAGTTTACTCACTAGAGTAATCCCATTAACTTTTAAATTTACCACAGTGGAATTACTGGTATGAGGAAGGATGGCTCATGTCTAATGGTCTTTTTGAGATCTGTCTGATGTGTGATGTATGGCTTTTCAAGAGGTTTAGAATCACTCAGTCATGGCTTAAAATGGAACTACTATCCTTTTGACAGTAAAACAACATTTGAAACTCAGCACTTTTAACTATATGACTAAAAGCATTACTGCCTAATGACGCATGTTTAAAAAAAAAGGGAAATAAACAATAGCAAAGATTGACTCCAAGACAGCGCCTATTCCTTTTTGAAGTTTATTTTTAAAATTGTGATAAGTATTAGTAGAAAACAGGCAAAATGTCTTAAATGGTAACTGACTGTCTGCTTATAATATGGTAAATGTTGACATTATAATTTGATATGTAAAGCAGCTATTTGCACACCAAGTTCAGATGGGTAAACTGACAGGTACCATGGAGAGAGGTGAAGAGTTAGCAGGTTTGTGCGATAGCATCTTCTCCCTTCCCTGTTAACTCTCCCACCATTACCTCACTTTTTAGCTCCACTATGCAGTCCATTTCTATGTCTGCTCTTCCCTTTCTGTTAAATAAGAAAATAGAATCTTGCCTATGAAGAAATGTTTAGTCTTTGGACTAAAAACTACAGGGTGTTTTGCAGTAGGCTTGGGGGCAGAGAGGTAGATGTCGAGGTGAGAACAGGATTTCATAAAATCTGGCAGAAATTGGAGAGGTGGGACAGTTTGTTATGTGGTGCTTTGGACTCTGATCCTGCTGGGTTTACGCTGTATTGTTCTAAGGATTTCCATGCTGCTTCTGCAGGAATCCTGGTTTCCAGCACATACTGATCAAGTGTAGAGCTCTTCACCTGAGTAAGTCCAGCTGAGTTAGCTCAGCTGAGCAGTGATGTTGGGCCCAGTTGACTTTAGGGTCTTAAGCAGACGTTGGTCTGTGACATCACCCAGTCTTTCTGACTTGGAGCTGCATTTTTAGTGGTCCACTCCTGTAAATGTACCGATACATATATTCTTGAATAGAGATAAGCTTTAAACATTGCTCAGGGATGTCAGGGAAATGAAATCCTGCTCCAAAATAAAAAGAAAACAAACTTTTTGGGCAATTTTAAAAAATGTGCTCACTCTTTAGGAAATAAATTGAAATCTGTATGTGGTGTACGAGCAAAATGAGATGTAAAATTCCCAAATACACACAGATTGGTCACTTTGTAGAAGTGAATTTCTTAGTTGAGTGCTCTCTTCTATGGAGGAAAGAGTATTCAGTGCAGCTCTTCAGCAGATACCTACTGTCCAATAAAAAGGTTTAAAAAATAGATCTTGTTCTTGTAGTAAAACATCTAAGCACAGAATTGAAATCTGTCACAAGCACCTTTCTAAGTGACTGTAAGTGCTGGTGAGAGATGGAGCCTCATTTCAACCAGGGTGGAGTAGAAATAGATACTTTTTTCTTTACTCAGAGAATGTTGCAGAAATGCTGTGTTAATGATGGTATTGGAATGAACAAATTTTTTTATAACTTACTCTTCACTAAACTGGTTTTCTTTGATCTCTGCTGGAAAAAATTGCTGCTTGTTTTAAAAGCTAGTAGAGAATCCCTTTTTCCTTTGAAAATAGATTTTGTTCTGAAGATGTACCTGGGTTTTTTTGACACATCTCTCCCAGCTAGAGCGTCCTTGGTGTTCCTGTCATGCCTGTCCCCCACTCTGCTGTGTGACTCACTGGACATTTTGGTGACAGGTTTTGCTGAGGTGAAAGCATTTGCTGTCCTAGTTGCTTTCACCACCAGCTGTATTAGCCTTCAGTAGCTTAGGTGTCTCTAGGGGTTTGTTACCCTTTTAGTTGTCTCTGACCTATTATAACTCTTACAGTCTCGGTTTTGGTATTTCTATGGCTTTGGTCGGTGCGCTATGTGAACCTCTCCGAAGCGTTAATGAGTTTATCCTCTCGGAGGTAGAAAGCAATTATCCCTGTCTACTGCAAGGAAGGTAGTCGAGAGGGGAGAGACAGGAGGAGATTTTAGCACTGCAATTCACAGCACTTGATTTCTGGGTGTGGTCTGTTATGGGTGGCTGTTTGCAGAGGTCTAGCACCGTATTGCCCTCTGTGGACAAGGATGCTGGGTCCTGCAGGCTGCTCTGAGCCCTGTTAGCTCAGCCTTCCCTCTTCTGGTTTGCAAAGGGGCTGAAAATGCTTTGGACCAGAAAAATTGGCATGGGAGTATTCAGTGAAAGCTGTCTCACCGAGGGTGTTTGTAGTGGGAAAACACCCTCCTTTTCTCTCCCTCTCCCCAGATATGTGAGTTATACAGGAGGTATGTTAGGAGGACTCTGACTAGGTATCGCTGCTAAGGTGACCGCTAGCTGGAAGGGATGAGAGATGCCTCCTGGAGAAGGTGATAGAGCATACTATCGCTGCAGATCAAGGAATACTTCTATGAGTTGATCGGTCATCTCTAAGGGAGAAGGTGATTCCTGCCCCTCATCTTCCCCCTTGCAAGCTTGTGAACGTCAGTTCAGCGACCTGTGCCTTGGGGGTGTGCATGGAGAGGAAACAGTACCCTGAAGAAGTTGTGAGCTTCTAGGTTTAGGTGGTGGTGTAGCAGGTATTGAACTTGTAGAAGAGAGGGTAGGACCCTGGGCTTGCAGGCTTTCGTGCTAGCTACATCATTTTGGTGGAGGGGGCAATATTGAAATGTCTTGCTAAGGTGTTAACTACTGGATTCTCTAACCCGGATCACTTTATGTTAGAAGAAGGTCAGAACTACCAGTTTGAACTTTGGAATTCTCTGTGGGGATAGAGACACACCTGAGAGGAAATTAATTACTCAGCATCAGAATTGAACATTTCTTGATGTTTTTTAGCAGAGTTGTATCACTTTTTCAGCTGTTTTGCATATCTTAAAACTACTTGGGAAAATTATCTGCATACTTGCCTTTGTAAGCTACTTTCTCAAACAAACTAAGCAAAAAACCCAGTCCTTTTAGTTTGTCCATCTTTGCTTTAGTAATATTCACAAGCAATTTCTTAGTAAAATGTGTTGACAATGTGCTGTCCTCACTAGCAACCTCCATGCTCTTTCCTCAACAGAAATAGAAAGGATAAACTGTCAACTTCCTTGAAAAGCCAATAGATCATCTTAAACATTTTTTTTTCTCTCCCAAATGCTTTCTAAGCATTATGTCAGTTCCTTTTTTTCTCTACTAGAGTGAACTCAGTGGCAGCAGACTAGTCATTATTGTCAACAGGAAGGCTTTATTGGTGGTGGACAAGTGAGGTCTTGTGAGCCCACCAGTAGTGAAAGCTGACAGCCTTGACGGGTCTGGATGTGTCTGTGCCAAGTTTCTTTCCTTTTCTTCAGTTCAATTATATGCATAACAGAATTTGATGTCCGTGTCTTTTATATGTCTCATGAACAGAGACCATAGAGACCATATTGCTTGGAGTTGTTAGGGAAGAAGGTGAGATTTCATCTCGGCCCTGTCAGTAGGTGTTTTGATTGCATTGAGAAGCTGTTGGGATGTTAGGGCATGATTTTGTGTCTGCCTTGTAAGGTACTTGCTTGAAGAAACTGCCTCCTTCTTGAGGAAACTGTCTGCTTTCAGTGGGTTTTAGATGCCTTGACAGTGGCTGGAGACCCTAGTCTGCAGGACAGCTCTGGTGTTTTGTTTCTGCATGCAAACTCACTGTCATGTTGCAAGTGCTGGTTGTATGTTGTCTTCAGGGGAAGCTTATTTTTCATTCTTAGCAGTAGAGTGGTACTTGCCCAGATGGTTACCCCAGAAGATCGGTGCTGCAGCCAGCTCAGAGATCTGCTATGACAGTACAGTGTTCTTTCCAATGAATCTTATGAGTGAGAATGGAAGCATTTCACTGTCTTGTTTCATAGTGATTAAATCTTTTTAAATTAAATGGTGATTTTGGCATGAATGGGAGTGTTTACCATTAAAGAAAAGTAAAGCATACTTTAGTTTTTAAGTTTCCACTTTGATGTTCAGCTAATTTAACCACTTCTGCTTTTAAGTTATGTATGGTGGGAAGAACAAATGACTGCCTCTTGTTTTGACTGCACACCTTTGTAAGGAAAAAAATCTGCAGTTTCCTGTTTATTTTAGTGGATCTGATTGAGCTTGGGTCCCATTCACTGGTGCTACAGCTGGTTCTGTGCCTTTGGGAAAAAAATGTAGCCAACATGAAGAACTTTGTCAAAGGGCAATATCATACCCTTGTAAACAGTGTGTTCAAGCAAATTACAGATGTAATGCAGAAATTACTGGATAAAATTCTCTAGCTGATGGTACAATTGCAGTTGTCCATCTGGCCTTAAAACCTATGAATCTCTGATGCAGATTCTAGCATTTTGGCTCTTGCTATAAAAGGGAATCATGACAACTTGGAGCAGAATGAAGCCAACATAATAAAGTATAAATCTGCAGTTAATGTTAGTTTGCAAGTTCATTAAGTAGTGTATACTTTCTTCCTCCGGTGGGCTGTAAATAATAGGTACTGCTACAACTTGCACTCTGCTATAGCTTGTTTCCACTGATGGAAATGTTTCAGAGGTTCTTGCCTATGTGTGTTTTGTCCCAACTCAGTGTAGCTAGTTAATTCAAAACATCTGCTCCCTCATGACCTTGATTGCTTTCAAGAGTTTAGTTTTTTAATTTGTTTGCTTTCTTGGGTCATTTTTGACTGTCACTTGTTGGAATGCCTTGGATATATACTTTTTGAAGAGATATTTGGCACAACAGGGGAAACAGTTGGAAAATACTGCAATAAAACCAGTCATGATTTATGAAGGTGGAAAACTTTGACTATAATGGTGATGAAGATTCCTCTGCAGTGTGTCTTGGTAGGGCTGTGAATTCCAGGAGTGCTGGAGGAAGGATGAGGAGTTGTGCAGCATAAGGAGAAATCAGCTCTGTTAGTGATGATGTGTTGGCAGCTATACCTCCTCATTTGGGTAGAGCAGAAGGGAAGGAGAGCAAAGACATGGACCATCACATACAAAAGTGTGATGCTCTTCAGGGGACCTTCTGATGAAGTGCAAAGCTCTGCTGTCGCGTCGTGTTGTGCACCTTGACCTCCATCCAGACAGGGTTTTACCTCATGCTTAATTGTCAGTGTGTGTTTCTGTGAGAGGTTTCTCTAAAGAAATGTAGTTGTTCCCACGAGCTCTGTATGTTGAGTCAGAGCTGGGTCTACCTTGATGTAGTTCCAGCCTTTCCATGGGTGGACACATCCTATGGAGTGCTGTGCAGAGGAGGCCAGTAGCTTCAGGAGGAGCCTGAAGGAGGATGTGGGAGCACTTAACTCACACCTCCTTTCTTTCATATAGGACTTTACATTCAGGCTGACCAAGATAATGTTCAGATTCCTGTTTAATTTGTAACAAGTGTATTAGAGTTTTCCTTCAGCTGTTTAAAA
The DNA here is from genome assembly GCA_013399895.1 of Serilophus lunatus. Taxonomy (NCBI): domain Eukaryota; kingdom Metazoa; phylum Chordata; class Aves; order Passeriformes; family Eurylaimidae; genus Serilophus; species Serilophus lunatus. The sequence continues at coordinate 551,270 of VXBA01002420.1, forward strand.
AACCCATTTTTACTAAAGAAATTAGTAATAAATAATATAATTTTATTAAAGAAATGTGCTACTTCAGAAGTCATGTGATGATTTGCAGTATTTTTACAGGCTTTAAGGAAGGTTTCTTTACTCCTGTTCATTTTGTGATGGAAACTATAATTTTAGGCTGTTGATTTGGTCAAATAAGATGTTGTTTTCCTCCTGCTTTAAGTGTATTTCAGTGAAATTTAAAAAAAATTCTTTTGGCTTTACAACTTCGTGACTTAAACTCCATCGTCTTTTGCTATTCTGACCATTTTTGCTTGTTCTAGATCTCTGAGTCAGGACATACTTTGGTAGAGGATGCCCTGTAGTAAACCTTAGCTTGCAAATGGTGCATAAGGATTTATGTATACTTATATAGCGTGTATAAGGATTTTTTGGAAATCAGCTCAAAGACCATGGCAACCCAGAAGAGTTCAGTCTTTTGTATGCCTGCAGAGACTTTTCCCTGGTATACAGAATGAAGACTTTTCTTGAAGCTCCTTAGATACTGAAATAGCAAGAGGATGTGTGGCTGGTAGGATCAGAAGTACTCAGTGTTCTAGCTAGTTTTTGGAGGATCATTTGGTTTTAGGTTGGTTTTTTTCCCATTTGAAATTGGAGTGGAGAAAAAGGATGTTCCAGCTGATCCTGCTTTAGTCCAGAGTCAGAGGAGCCATCACACTTCAGCAGTGTGATAAAAAAACCCCATGAGTCAGTGGCTTCTACTTCCAAGCGTTGTACCATCATGACAGGCCTGTCCTGCTTTTGCCTGTGCAAACTAAAGCTGCCACATGGCACTGTTTTGGGTGGCTGTGTCAGATGGAGAGCTCTGCTGTGTGGGCAGCCATGTTGCTTTGGGTCAGTGTTGAATGCCATCAGCCTTGGCACTTCATGTGCTTCCTTCCAGCCAGTCTCTGTGTAGCCATGGTGAAGCTGCTAAATGCTGACTATATCGATGTGGCAAGGACATTTGAGTAAAAAGCTATATCCAGGCTCCCTGGCAGAGATTCACGAGTGAAAAACTACTATTAATTCACCAGCTAGAGTTCAGGGCAAAGGTTTAGATCACTTCTGTTTTTATTCTATCTTGATTGCTCACCTGTAGTAACCAACCTGTCTGAGAGCAAGACTGTATGCAAACTCCTCAGGCTATTATTCTATATTTAACAGCAACAACAAAAAAAGGCAAAAAAGAGCTGTGGTGTGACTTTAGACTTAATCATCATTTATCCTACCCTGAAGGCATGGAAGTTAATGATGATATAGATCTGTGTGGTTTTGTGTTCCCCTTGACTGAGCATTAGAAATAATTAGGGCTTGTGGGATGGATGCACTGATGGTAGAGATGAGCAAAAACATATTTTTGAATGTATGTGCCTTTTTCAAGTTTGCTGGCGAAGATACAGGTGCTAAGTGTGTGCTTATGGGGTCTGAGGTTTCTTACTTGTTTGTTGGGTTATAGCTAGCCAGTGCTGAGAGAAAGGAAGTGGAGGTAAATGAGTTCTGTTATTTCAGAGGCTTTTAAGATTATGGGCTAAGCAGAGTTGCTAGCGATTTCTGAAGAGATTTTTTTTTTTCAGGAGGGTGTCCCAGGTACTGCTCTGGGTTATGCTTGTGGTGTTGGTAGTGTTGGGACTAGTCCAGGAGTTTCAAGCTGTACAGTAGCTGGCACTAGACCTTTTGAAGTATAGAAGCCTTATCCACATAGTTGAGCATGTTCCTAAATTACCTCCTTCAATATCCTAGGTGTTTGAATTACTTGGTTATTAGACAGCCCCAGCCAAATACATGCTAACAGTCATCACAGGTTGAGTGGGGAGCACCTGGTTCTGCTGCTCTGTAGGAGACCTCTGGTCTCTTTCTGGGTCTTGTGATGAGTCAAATGAAACACAATTTCAGGATTTTTTATTCACCTCAAGCAGCCACATAGTTTAGAAGCATCTGTTTGAAATGGTGGCAGTCCTATAAAGCCTCTGGTAAAATGTTTTCCTCTGTTTCAGGTGCCTACTTCCCCTGCTGCTTGCCCACTGTTTCTTTCCCAGCCTGGTCAATCTGCAGTTTTTTGATGAAAGCCATTTCAGCAAAAATAATGTTCTTGCCAGACTGGCAGTTGATGTCTGTATGGGCTTGTGTAATGGACATCTCTGGTCAGCGCAGGAAGGGAAGGCTGCTTGAGAATGTGTACACCAAGTGTTGGTAGCGCCTTCATCATGGGGAACTCTTGCAGCTGGGCTGTTGGAAGAGCCACCCCTTTAGAGAAGGGTCCTAGCCTGTTTTGAGGCTGCATCAGGATGGGGTTGTGACAAGAAAATGATGCAAGGACAGATGCACTGGAAATGACTGGGTAGAGTGCTGATGAGGGAGATGCAGACACCTTGTATCTAGACAGAGCAAGTAATTTATGTTTATATTTGTGGCTCCTCAAAGCAAAACATTTCTGTCCCTGTAGGCAGTTTAGAATACTAGCTAAGTGTGTTCATCAGAGCAGATTGATGTAGTGCAGTGTTTTAGAGGATATACTGTGTAAGCAGTTCTGAGCAGATGCTCATGTTGCTGTCAGTGTCTGCTGTGCCTTAGCAGCCCCTAAGAGATGTCTGAGATGTGCTGGGGAGCCTCTCCAATCTCCAGAGAAGCCCAGGCACAGGGACAGCTTAAAGTCACTTGTCACTTTTGTCTTCTGGCATGTGAGTTTTGAGGTACTGCGTGGTGCTTGTCAAAAGGTGTATTCCATCCTGCTTATTTTACTCTATGCAGAATGCTTCTAAAATAAGAGAGAAATTGAGTCTTTCTGACTGGAGATTTAGTATTCAACTCTGCTAGTTGACTCACTGGTCAGAAAATTCCTACTGACTTGAGTGAGAGTTGAATGGGTTGTATTATCTTTTCATATGCGGAAAATTATTTTGAAATTGAAGTTAATAACAGCAATTTAAAAATTGTCATTGATAGATAATACAATATTTAGTTGTATCATGTTCTTTTTATGATCTGATGTTTGGATAAAGCACTTTTTCTGCTTTTTTCCTTAATTAGCATGTCATGAAGCAGCTTGTGACATCAAACATAGCATCTAATTACATTCATTAGTAGCATCTCCAGGACAAGTTTTAATTAAGTGGTACAATGTAGATCAATACTTGTTTTGCATCCATTGGAACTTAACGACAGGAATATACTGTTCTGCACAGTTTAATTATAGAGATTGTAATAGAAGGAATTTGAGTAAACCTGCCATTTTTACAATTACACTCCTGTCTCCTGTATTTTAAAATAGTATGCATTTATAATATGGGACATGTTATTTGTATGTGTCTTATTTTGAAGAATACTTTAAGGCCCCTCTTTGTATCCCATGGAAAAGAAAATGCAGTGTAGTTCAGGAGCACTTGGATACTAGTGCTTAACTTCAGCTGGAGCAGGAGAAATTGATGGCCCTTTACCCAAAGACTTCGGGAGGGGAAAGGCTGGACATCACTGAGTGACGTATCTAGTGGCAGATGTTAGCAATACTTTTATTTTGCAGAGACTGTGGATTGGAAAGCCACCTAATTGTATGTTTACTTACTGTGACTGTAGCTCGTTGTAATCTCTGAATATTGCTTCTGCCACATGGACTGTAGTTTGGACTATAGTAGTCAGCCTTCAGTGCGGTACAGTGATAAAGACCAAAATGATTTAGAGAACTTCTGAGTTTTTATCAATCAGTTGTTTATTCTTAATTTATTTTTAAATATTCCTTAAGGTTTTAAAGGAGTATGGTTTGTGGTATAGTGTACTTATGGGTTTTCTTACTATGCCTCTGTAAATGGTGTAATCCTGAAGGTTGTGATACTTGAGCATGCAACCTGTTTGTTTCTCTTCTCTAGCAATCTTCGAGTACCTACATGGTTGTATTTCTAAAGGAGTGAGCACAAAGCCGCCTCCACCCATTTCAAACTTGATCTTCATGTAGATAATCAAAGGCTAGAAAGTTGTGAAAGTCCAATTACCAAAATTTCCAATGCAACTTGTAAGAAGCACATAGGGTGGAGATGAGGAATTGAAGACCCAGGAAAATCACATACTTTTCGAGAAGGACATGAGAATAAAAAGTGAAGTATTAGGTAGACAGATAGACTGGTAGAAGGGAGTGTTGTATTCCAATGAGGAGGAAGTGTGCTTTTAAGGTAGAAGAAAGTTTCTCCTCTGTTGAGATTTTGGATGACAGCTGATGATTCAAAGACAAGCTTTTAACTTGGAGATTTAAAGCCCTGGGGGTACAGGAAGTGGAAGCTCAGCACTAGAAGCTGCTACAGTTTTTCTTAGCTGAGTTAAGTGTGTTTAGATTTAATTACTTCACACTTTTTACTCAGTATTTCAGGTAATCTGAGGGGAAAAAATGTTATAAGTTCAGGAATTTTTTTTGCTGTTTAATGTAAATTATTGATTGCTTATGTGACTTAAAGCTACTCTGAATTTTTGTGCAGGGAAAAGGTCCCTTGGGTATCTTATGAAGATGTCAGACTGGTGGAAAAATGTGGAAGAGGGAGAAAATAATAGATTCTTGATAACGTTAATACTGTAATACTCGAGCACAAAATACTTAAAAAATAAATTCATGGTAATCAGGAGACTCTGAGTGTTGTTTCTTGTTTTGCTTTTGTCCTAAAGGCCAGATTATGCTAAAAATACATGCAACTTTAGAAGAAATGCAAAAAGGAATTTGTGAGTGTACGTTTATACCTATATACTGTATGTCTTATGAATGCACATAAACACACAGTGTGCATTATGTATTCCCTCCAGAAGATCAGATCCCAAGAATATGAAGGATCTGGATTTTACTGAAGTTTTGTGCATTTGCAAGTTTGATTCAGTGGCAGATCTCACAGGAATAAACTAATGCATACATAGAATTGTTTTCAATGTATGACCTCATTGTTAAATGAGGAGTTATTGCATTGTTATTCTGCTTTACAAAAATCCAACTTCTTTGGTCAATTATAATCAATGTTTGCTATAGCCACCCATACCTTGAAATCACTTTTTTTTTGCAATCTGTCCATCTTCCTTACAAGATTTTTTTCTCTTCTTTTCAGTGAATTTGCTGGACTCGCGCACAGTAATGGGGGATCTAGGATGGGTAGCCTACCCAAAAAATGGGGTAAGTCTGTGCTGTTGTTTGCTTTCTCTCACAAATTATACTAATCGTTTCCATTCGGAAAGTAGACTACTGGGTTTAAAAACTCCCTTGAGTGATTTGTCGGCAGTGGAGGGAAAAATATAAATAAAACAACAAGCTGTGACTGGGAAAATGGAGCTCTGTGGCTAGAGAATTGATTTATTTATGCAGCAGAGCCAGCCACAAGTATTAAAAAAATAATCATGAGTCAACAACCTCACTCCTCCCCTCACCAAGAAAATCCATGAGGTTATTTAAACTTCTTTTAAATTATAAACTCTTGCTCTTTCTGTTGAGTATTTGGGGTAAATGTGGAACACAATTTGATGAAAGTTTTCTTCTGGAACATTACTGTTTTAAATGAACAAGGCTGTTCACAAATGTGTCCCAGACTCATGGGAAAGCTTTGGGAGCTGAAAATGCTGGAACAGGAGTTGAGTTTTAAGCACCTTGAGGAACTTCTGTCTCATACCATTACCTATACTAAGAACTGTTCAGCCTTGAGAAGGGACCATCTGGAGGGAAGGTTTCAAGAGGATGGAGCCAGGCTTTTCTTGGTGGTGCCAAGCAATAGAACAAGAGGCAACAGGCAGAAACTGATGCCCAGAAATTCTACCAGGAGTTCAGACACATTCATGCCCTCCAGTGTGCCTGCTTGACCTGACCGCATCATGTGAGCAACCTTTTCTGAGAGTTTTGGTCTTTTGTCTGATGATGTACTGTTACACAGTTTTGGTAGTCTTCAAAGGTTGACTTCTGCACCACATTGTGTATTCCTGTCAGTTCCTGGAAGCCACGAGCACTATGTGAGGTGAGAAAGCATGCTAAGTCAAAAATACTGCACGACGGAGCCCTCCAACAGGGCAACTCTCAGGGACATGTTATTCCAGAGTTGGTCACCAGCTGAAACAGGCTGCAGAATTGTCTTGGACTCCAATTGGATTGTCATAAAAATGATAGCAGTGTCTATATAAAATTCAGCCACCCTGCATATATATTTATATATATCTCACAGTGAATTAAAATTTAGCTTTCCTTATATTCTGTGTAAATGAAAGGTTGTGGAAGTGGCAGCCTCCCTTATACAGTCTGCACATTTACAGGCACTGGTTACAGCAAGAATGTAAAAGATACAGAGGGAACTGATTTTATTTTCAACTCAGTTCAAGGTCTAATCCTGTTGCAGTTAGTCTATAATCTTTTTTATCTGTTGATTTAAAGCTAAGAATGAAACTTTCTCCTTGTGCTTGTGTGGGCATCAGAATAACCAGTGGTAGATATGCTGGCAGAGCAGTATTTTAGTACCATGGCAAACTGTAAAGATCCCAATGTCCGCTTTTTAACGTATGATTTTTTTTTCTTTTTGAACATCTCTTGGTATTTTTCCTGTGGTATAAAGCACAGTTTCTGTATATCTCAGTGCCCTTACAGGAATATCAGTAGAAAAATATCTAGGCCTGAGGAGTTAAGAATACTTCTAAGTCTCTATGTGTAGATGAGTAACTGAAAAGCTAACTATCCTAAAAGCCTCGGTTGTATCTTTATTCAGGGAAACCTTTCTATGTTTACATGCTCAGTTTCCAAAGAGCACCCGGAAGTACACTCATGAATGCCAAATTAAAGGTTACCAACCCAATAGGGAGAATTTTTTTCTCTTGATTAACTTCCACCTTCTTCTTTGTTTTCATGGACATCATAAAAATTCAGGAGGTTAGTCCAATTGTCTCTTTTTTTGTTCTCCCCAAATATATTTGCAGTATATTATAACTACTCAAAAATGCCTTCCCAGACTTGCTTCTCTATCTGCCATGTCTGCTCTGCAATCAGCTATTCTGCAGTTATACATTCTTTGCTGTATGTTTTTTAGAAGGTCTACCTAATATAAATATTTTAAGTAACTCTCGCTTCAGGATTTGAATTTGGAGGAGATCAGAGATAGGCATTCTCATGTTTTTTTGAGGCATTTCTTATACAAATTTGTTCTCAGGGTGTCCTCCTAGTGAAAATTTTCAAGGTCTGTCTATCCGCCTGGACAGTCCCCCACCAGGGAAAGGAGCAGAAATGTCATTATGTGTGACACTTTGCCAGCACCTCGATGTGTAGATACAAACTATGTCCTGAAGTAAGCTTTTTGATGCATAGTGTTTCATTTATTGGTATGAACAGTATCCTGTATAGTCACTTTCCAAGTACTTGGTAGCAATTTCAATGGTGGTATGTGAAGCTACTTTTGAAGCAGCCTTTTCCTTTTCAGTGCTGATCTTTGTCCTCTTGGCTTTCATTATGAATCTTAATGGAACTTAGTATTTTTCCTAGAACCTCATCTGGTAGAAGACTGTACCAGGAGCACAGTTGCTGTTAACGAAGGCAAGTGTTTAGTCCTTGTCATTGTATGGAAGTGCTTGAGAGAAGTTATTTGTGTATCATCACAAAGGCGCAAGCTGGTAGGTTTTGAAAACAGATTTCTGCATTTAAAACAAAACTCAAACAAAACCCTACAGAAAACCCCATCAAAACAAGTAGGATAAGAGGTCCAGGCAAGCCAAATGAACTTGCTTTTGGCAGATCTTTTCTAGGTGTTGTAGTCTAAACTTTTATTATAGTTGTATGCCATGTTAATGTTTGTGTATTAAAGCTTTAAGACATTCCATGCTCCAGGGAGGTCCAACTGCCCTTGTTTAGCCTGTTGTTCACCTTGTTTTTGCTAAATATAATGGGAAAATGTGATCTAACTTGGGAAATTAAAGCAGCATTCCGTGGGAAGGGGACTGACCCTCCAGTCTGGAAACAGACTAGACAGAGGTAGAACTGTTTCCTACCTGTTATCTTAAATGAAGCACTGCAGCTGCTTAAGTCCTCACAAGATCAGACCTTGATCCACTGCTAAACTGTGTTCATCAGCTCATCTCATCAATAGTGGATTTTATGGGAAGGGAGAGGAGCACTTTGGTCAAGGGTGTCCCCTGAAGCACTTTGCCTGCCTGAGTATTTATTTGGTACAGGTTTGGGTGGTTGTCATTATCCTTGCAGCCTGGCTGGTCTTCATTTCACCCATACATATAGAAGGTAAGAAAAATCCCTCTCATTCTTCATATAGAGTATTAAGGGTTGAATTGAAATGAGATTACTTAAATGTGCTGTGGCCAAGCAGGTTTTTGAAACAATTTCTCCTGGTGTGGAGAACCAGCTGTTGAGCAGGTGAAAGGGAATTCTTACTTCTGTTGCTTTGCTCTGAAGGATAAATTGCAGTAGTGGTGAGTTCATCAGATGCAGCAGTTTTGCAGTCAGCTCTTAAACCTGCAGCTGTATCTGTTAAAGCATGAGTAAGGTCCCTGTGAGGTTCTCATGGCCATGGGGCTCAGAAAACAGACTCTCTCCCTGCCAACAGAGCATGATCAGCATGGAACATGCTGCCCCTTTGACATGCAAGTCAGGAATTGATCCTTTTATTACATGCCAGAGGGACAATTTGGACTTTGCTTTGCAACTCATGTAAACTTAGTTTAACTTGAAGGAGGTTATTGTAATTACCAGAAGCTATATCAGAAAAGTCTGGTCCCTCTTGTGTAGTAGGATGTCCTCCAAGCACATCAACAAAACCAGTCAGGTTTTCTATTAAAGACTGTGCTTGTACAGCAGGTCTGCAAATTCTTTTACCTCTGGACTCATTCTTAGGGCTCTTCTTAAGATTGCCCAAACTGGACACATCAGAGATTTATGTGCGTGTTGCATATGGCTGTGACACCAGCTAGCTCTGACCTGCAGAAAAAGCCTGTGCTTTTCTGTGCTAAACATACATTTTTATCATAAGGAAGTTCATAGACATAGAAACAAGAGTAAGTTCTTGAGAGAAACTCAAGAGCTTGAAAAAAGAAAGAACTCTTTCACTGTTCTTTTCTCAAGAAAAAGAACTCAGGAAAAGAGAAATAGTTTGGTGAGGTCAGGCAGTGTTTCCAGACTGTATTACCTCCTCTTTCTCCCTTGATTTGACAAGAGACTGTGTGATGTGTTTTAACTCCCTGCAAAGCCATAGCAGGGACAGAAGCTACCGAGTCCCCTGTAAACCTATGCCATTCTGTTTTACTTGGTCTGGACAAGTCAAAACCCAATTACTTTTAACAATATCCAGATAATTGCAAAAGTTGCTGATTAAAATAAAATCTTTCTTTAGTTGGCTTGATTTATCCAGCAATTACGTCTAATTTTTGTTTCGATGGCTGTAATAGTGCTGATTTACGTGTTTCAGACCGTCTCTCCTTTCGGTGTTTATTTTATAACTTGTTTCTTTACAGCTTAGAAATACTCCTTTTTTGTTCAAATTAGAGCAGCACATAACCGCTTTGCTTTTGTATAACAGGTTATCTTCCATCTCCTCCACCTCCCACTGATTTCCGTGATCTTCCTGTAGCACAGAACAGGAAAGTCTCTGTAGTCCTTGGGGTATTGGCTCTGTGCTGTGGCTCATTGCACAGCTCCATGTGATGGCAGTTTTGGGGTTTTTTTAAGCTCAGACTGGAAAATAAATACGTAATAAAGAACCTGGTCATGTGGAGATGTTCATTTTCTACAATGAATAAAGAATTTTGAGAGAGCTAGATGGTTTCTTGCATATGAACAGCAAGGGGGAAAGCCATTGTCCCTTCTTTGGGTGGTTGATAAGGCCAAATATTGAAAGTTGGGGGGTAAATTCAGGCACACTGATTGTCATTTATGTAGGATTTTGATGGGTTTTATGTTTTTTGTTTGCTTGTTTGGTTTGTTTTTTGATTGGTTGGTTTTTTGTTGTTATTTTGTTTTTCCCAAGCAGCATTTCTGGCTCATTTTTATTTTGAGGACAGGTACCCTCGTGTGCCTTCTTGAAGTTAGAAATAACAATGGTTTAGGTTACTCAGCATGATTTGTGAGTAGATTTGTGTTTCTGTCTGTCAATCCTACTTCAGATAGAGATTTTATACAGGAATCCTGGATTGGAGGCAGTGTTTGCCCTGAGGGATAGAAATAAAATAAAGGGGAGGGATGGGGGGTAGTGAAAAGAGAAGGAGAATTCTTGGCACCATTGAGCTGTGTCATGTAGTTGTGATTATAATTGGCATTTTCAGGGCAGTACTTTTGGCAGCCTGTGGAGTTTTTTCCTGCAAATGCTGCTGCTCATCTGTAACCAGCGTAGAAAAAGAATCAGAGGAGTATACTTTGTGGTTTAACCCCAGCCGGTAACTAAGCCCCACTCAGCTGCTTGCTCACTCACTTCTATCCAGTGGGACGGGGGAGAAAATCAGAAGGGTGAAAGTGAGAAAACTCATAAATTGGGATAAAGGCAGTTTAGTAGGTAACACAAAAGCTGCGCACACAAGCAAAGCAAAACAAGGAATTCCTTCACCACTTTCCATGGGCAGGCAGATGTTCAGTTATCTCCAGGAAAGCAGGGCTCTGTCACACGTAACAGTTACTTAGGAAGATACATGCCATCACTCTGAACGTCTCTCCCTCCTTCTTCCTCCACCTCTGTGCCATATAGTATGGAACAACACTTTGGCCAGTTGGGGTCAGTTGTCCCATCTGTGTCTTAATGCCTTGTTCACTCCCAGCCTCCTCACTGATGGGATGGTATGAGAGGAAAAACAGGCCTTAACTCTATGTAAGTGCTGCTCAGCAGTAAGGAAAACATCCCTGTTTTATCAGCACTGTTTTCAGCACAAATCCAAAACATAGCCCATATGAGCTACTGTGAAGAAAATTACCTCTGTCCCAGCCAAAACCAACACATATGTAAGAATGCAGTTCATACTGTAGCATGGAGCATGATGGAAATAAGTAATACCTGAGTAAGTGAAAAGTATGTTAATGACTTCCAAAAGCCTGCAATTTGGCTGCTTTGCTTATAAGTACGTGTTTTTGTGCATGCATGGTTTAGTAAGAAACATGCTGCACATCTAAGTGATTGAAGTATACTGAGTAGTCCAAACCCAAGTAGTAGTACTTAAAATTTTCTGTTATAAACAGAATAAGGAAATTTTACTTGAACAATTTGTGGGATGAGCTCATCAGAGTTGAAACATATTGGGGGGGGAAGGGGTGGGTTTCCCACTAGGATTTAATAAGGTCATGTGCAGTGTCTATGTGTGTATATATATATATATAAACTTTTGTCCTTTGTGACCCTCTTCCTGATTCTTCTGGTCATTTTTACTCATATCCCATGGGGCCATGATAATGTCTTTTCTTTTGATTATGCTGCATGTTTAATGTGCCGGAGTCATGCATGCTTGTATTACATAACATAATTTCAACAAAATTGTTCAAGCCTTGCGTCTGAAAAGATACTGGAGGTTAGTAATGTAGTTGCACAGGATCCTTGTGGTATTTATCTAAACTGTTTTAAAGCAGTGCTGAGTTCATGTTTCAAACTCTGAAAGCCCCAGGGCAAGAGTGTAGGTGCTGGAGTTAATGGGAGTAGGGGCACTTCCATGAGAGCTGAATTAGGACAGCAGACTACTGTTCAAATTGATCGATTTCCCTGATGAATTGGTGTCTCTGTCAGTGCATATAGAGCTGCATTTGTTTCACAGATCTTAATTATATCTATCAGAATCTAAAGAGATCAGCTTTGCAAAGGGAAGTTGCATCTTGTGTGGAAAGGCTGATGGAGTTGGGTGTAGCATAGAGGATTGGACTGGCCTACAGCCACCAGAGAAGAAAGGAATAAGCTTTCATCCGGGTTTGCAATGCATAGGACAAGAGAAACAGAATTTGTTTCAGCTAAACTGGTTCAGGTTAAATTTGGTGGAATGTGACTTCTACTGGTTCATCTTTGGGGCAGATGTAGGATTTCTTTCACAGGAGGTCTCTGGCAACAGGTCAGACCATCATCCCTGTTACTCTGGTCAGGCAGAGTTCATCTCTTCTGAAGGAACAAAACAGGTGATCAGTTTTGACCTTTTCCAGCCCCAGCTCTGAAGCCCTGCTGTCTGAAAGCTTGTCCTGACTTAGCCTAGGTTGAAATCTGGTTTTGTTTCTCTCTGAGCACTTTTTCCCTCCTGCCCCCTCTATCTAGACCTGCCTAAAAAGCACATGACTGTTACTCATTCAGTAACCTGTCTTTGAGATCTGCTCGTGATATGTGCAACGTGTTAGGTACAGTATATATCTGCTTTTAAACCAGAGTACCTCAAGCTAGATAAGAGTTCTCACTGAATAGCCTCACCATTTTATTCATGACCTTTCTCATATCTTATTTCCTATCTGAAGTTGAATCTTTTCACTCCATTTGACAATGCTCCTTAACTTATTGTCCTGGTATCTCAGCTGGGTGCCCTTTGGTTTGTATGCTGTTGACATAAATCAGCCTTTATTTGGGAGCAGCATCTGGCAAGGTATAGGTCTTATTAACGGAAATCTAAAATGCCTACAGTACTCTAAGGTATTGTAAAATAAATTAATACCAGTGAGATTAAGAATAAAGCAAATCTTTATCTTGGCTAGAACTGTATTACTGGAATAATATATTCTACCGCAGGAAAAAATAAAGGTTCATCCTTCAGTATATCATTTTGTAAATACTGTTGTCAGCATTAGGTTCCTCCATATAGGCTCATTGGGCAAACAATAATCTCTTTTCATGCTAAAATGTCCTTTTTTTCCTCTAGTGTTTAGGAATTACATTTGGGGATAAGAGAGCTTTGAAGAGCTTTATCTTCTAAAACCATTGTTTTCTTTATTACTTTTGTGCCAATTTCAGAAATACTGGTATCCAACCATTAGTAACTGTACAATTAAAATGTATTAATATAGTGCCTTCATGGAGAATCTGAAACTTTACAGAATAAAATACTACCATTACAGAATGCATATGCAACAGCTTAGGATTTATAAAACAGGCATTAGGATTTTATAGCTTATGTTTATGAATTTTCGAAATATATTTCTTACTCCTTCATGTGCTAAATATATGTATCAGTGGATTACTTATCACTTAATTGCATAATCCTTTTTTAAGACTTCAAATGCACTGGCCCCATTTGACAGTATATATTTTTATTCAGGTTAACGGCTTTTTTTGGTAACTAAATTCTAGAATGCAATTCTGTTTGATTTTCTTTTGATATTACTCATTCAGAAAAGCCAGCTGAAAAAAAATATGAAATAAACTGAATGCTAGCTTCAGAAAGAGAAACACATGGTAGTTGTATCTAGAAGAAGAAGTGTAACATTCCAGGAAATAGTGTTAAGATGGAAGCTGATATTTTGTCTTCATGATTAGCGGTTGCATTGTGTATTGCACAGTGAAGAAAGAAAATAAAAACTAGGGGGTTTATTTGAAGACCCTTTACCTAGCTGAAAACCAGTAAGAAGAGATTTTTGATTGGCTGTTGTTTTACTGCGAAGACCTGATATGTGGTTATCCAAGAAATAGTTTAGCAGCTGAACATCTAGGACTGTTAGACCAAACTTTCATCCATTTTCCAAGGTATTAACGGGAATCATTTATGAAATTCTCTATTTGCTTGTCCTGGTCAGAAAAACAGGGTGTTTTTCAGTTGCTGAAGCCTACATGCACATATGAAAGGGGAAGGTAGGGTTCTTGGCTGTTGGAAGAAAATGCCACTATTTTGTTTCAAAGCTCTTTTTGCCCTAATATTTTTGTTTTAACAATCTTAATTTATCTTTAGACATTTTCATTTTGGGAGAAAAAGCATGCTCTACTATATGGTTGAGCATATTTGACTAAAACAGGCAGCAATCATGAGGGGTATTTGTTTAATAATGAAAATATTGTGGCAAAACAGATTGGTCATTAAGTATGAGGAGTACACATGGATGCAAATACATGCTTTGTAGGCTTGTGTGTTAACTGCTCCAAGGAAAAGTGGTAGCTTCTCTTACCAGCTTTAAACTCTTTAACATGAATGATGAAGCACTGTTGAAGAGAATGTGTGTGACACCTGACTCTCAGTCATCTCTGCGTTACCACTGTGATATTGTATGCAGTCAAGTCACCCTGATTGATTACCTGTACCCCATGGGATGAACAGTGAGTATAAAAATATTGCAGAACATGGTTTGGCTGCTCCTTCCAATGCCTGGTCAGAGGGTTTGAGGAGAAAAAAAATGAAGCCGTCCAAACTGTCTCAAAAAAATAAAGACCTTGCCATCCTGAGGGGAGCTGTGAGCATTTACGAGAGAGAGAGGGCAATTATTTCTTCCATGCGTAATGGGACATCACTGATTGTTAATTCTATTCCAAGACTGTTTACTGAAGACATGTTGGTGATGTAATAGTGATTTACAGTTAGGAGAGGAAGACACTTGCATGTTAGTTTGATCCTCACCTACCCCTGTATGACCTTAGTGGTCTTAGAAAGAAATAATCCATGGATGAGTTGCCAGTTAGCTGTGGGGAGGAAGCAGGATCAGGCCCTGGAGTTGGTGGGAAGCAAGCTCCCCCAAGAAGAACAGGGACTATGGATCAGTGTGGTGATGAAGAAAGAGAAGAAATTGCCTGCTGAGCTGGGCATCCCTGGGACAGCTCAGAGAAGGGTGATGATGGCAAGGCATAGAGATTGCTGATGACTTTGTAAAGTATGGATCTGTCAGATCAGGCTGTAACATCCCCACAGGTCTTTATTTGACTCCTTTTGCTGCTTTCACAGAAGTAAAGTATTATTAGAGGATTTGTTCTTATCAAAATGCTCTGATAAGCATTTAGCTTGTGTATTCTTGCTTATTTCTTCTCTGTGATCATTACGTCAGGAAGTGCCAAGCCACTGCTTGGATTGTATTTAATTCTTGATTTTGCAAAATGAAGAGTAGAAAAAAAAAAAAAAAAATCAGATGTGTTTAAATTGTTAGAAAAGTTGACCATTATTAAAGTCTGCTTTCACTTTTAAAATCTTATAGATAGTTCATATGTATGGAAATCAGTATGTTGAAGAGTACAGTGTCCTGCAGATCTGGA
Source organism: Serilophus lunatus (assembly GCA_013399895.1). NCBI lineage: Eukaryota > Metazoa > Chordata > Aves > Passeriformes > Eurylaimidae > Serilophus > Serilophus lunatus. The sequence goes on from VXBA01002420.1 coordinate 566,398, forward strand.
CATTGATTGGTGCTGCAATATGATAAACCAGATTCTTTTAAAGATACATGTTTTCTATGGATAATTGCCATCCTTGGGTTCCTTTCTTGCAAAGATGAACATTTTTGGCTCTGAAGCATCGCAGGATTGAACTTTCACACTGCAGAAATTCTCATCTGACTTCAGCAAAAATATTTTGGAACAAGTGACCTGGCCCTTGTCTTCAAAGACCTTCCTATAACTCCAATGATTCTTCCCATAATATCGACAGTATATAATGTGGTACAGAAGATGTAGTTGGCAGGAGAAGATAGCACAGTGTATTTCTTAGTATGATTTGAGATGCTCCTTTACACCATTAATCAATTTGCAGTTCTGTCCCGGTTGTGACTAAGCTGCAGGCTTAGTGTTATTCTTGTGCAAGTTAGCCTCCTCTCGTGCCTTGCCTTTGGCTGTGAACTAGACCAAGAAGTGGTGAGCAAGGGCAGAGTGGGAGAGGAGATAATGACAGGACTTTGAAAAATATCTACTTATTGAAAGTGATCTTTCAAAATTAATTGATTTTTTTTTTTAGGTATTCCATTTTCTCTGTGATGCATATATACCATTCTTTGTGAGCAGTCCTTCTGGGATATCCCCAAGACCTAACTACTCACCAGATACTAGGTATGGGGAAGAGGAGGGGAGGAAATTGTGTCTGTCTGAAAAGGAGGATTTAAAACTTGCTGGTTTTTTCCTCCGGCTGTTTACTAAAGCTAGCAACTTCTGTCTGTGCTGGCAGCCTTTTTCACTGGGATCTCAAATTTATTTTTTTTTTTGGCGGGGAGTGCAGAGGAAGGGTTATAAGGCGAAGGGAAGGGGTTGTCTTAGCATATTCAGCCTGCAGACTCCAGTTACAGCACAGATGTGATTCTCCTAGTTTCCTGCTGGAGCCTGAGGACCCTTCTTTAAGGTTTGTCACTTGAAGTTGGGGGCCATCAAAATAACTTCTGCTCTGTATGATGCCTGCATCATACAAGAAATGCAGGAGCATTTCTTGCTCCTGGTTCAGTTAACAGGAAAGGATAGCAAAAATAAAACTTCTTGTCATCTGTTCAGAAACCTTGAGGTGGTTCAGGTTTGTTTTATTTTAGCTTTATTTTCTTCAGAAATTGAAAGATTCACATTTGAGAGCTTGGAGTTTTGAAACCAAGGCAAAACTGGTGGGCTGTTGGAGCTCCTTGCAAAACAGAATTTTAAGTGGTTACAATTGTAGGGCATGTGCTGACTTTTTTAGCTAGTTGCAGTGCAAATGTAAAATAAGCCCATAAATTGTAGCCAGTGCTGTGATTACATATCGTTACAATAATGCGAGATTATGCAGTTTGTCGCAAATCCTTCTGGACTACGCAATTAAAATCATAACCACAAGTATAATCCTGTGCGGAAAGGATTATTATAAAGTTACTTCATTACACAGTTTCTTCCTGGTTTACTGTCTGCTTTATTTTGCTGCCAGAAAGAATTAACTGAATGTTTCTGTGTATTTAACTTCAATGGCAGCATGTCTGCTTTTTTTGTCTCTGCTAATTCTGGAGTTTATTTCGCACCTTCAAAAATGTAGATATTGATTAATATAATATTTAGTCAAAGCCCCAATGATTTTTGTTCTAGTGATGGCAAATTAAGCCTAAAAATTAATGAAGTTTTGGAAAAGAACTGCTAGTTATGTCCATCACTAGAGATGTCACATGATCAGCAAATGAATTAGTTGTGATCACTGACACGTTGTTGTAAAGGTGACTAAAAGCAGGTTGGTGCTTCCTTGCAAAAGCAGTGGCTGCAGGCACTCTGCAGAGTTATAGTCAGGCAGAAGAGAGCTGCTGAACAGGAAAAAAATAAATAGCTCACTTGGTAATGGATTTCAGACCAAATCAAACTTTTTTGCATAGTTTCAGATGTCCATCTCCTTTTCTGTGTAGTACTTCCTTCTTGCTGACTTTGGATGTCCTGATGCTCCCAGTGTAAAGGAAACTGCCGTGGTCTAAAGAGCGACTTAGGCCTGTTGGCCAGAGCCTGATGACTCAGTGTGTCAGAGTAATTCTGATAAATACCCAGACTAAGATAATCAAAACCCGTCCAGGGATTTGACTGTTGTTCTACTTATTAATTTTCATGATAATTGAATATCTGTATCAATTACTCAGGCTGTAAGCTCAGCTTCTCAAGTACTGTATATTCAATTTCAAAACACTGCTTATTCAAAGTCTGGTATATTTAAGTTGGAGGAGTGGTCTCGATGTGGACAGGCAGTACAGATAGGCAGTGTCCTTCGGAGTCACAGTAAATAAGTCTGGCAGAGCCTGTTTCTCAGAGCCATATAAGTGTATTGACCTGGCAAATGTCTTTAGGCCCCAGAGGCTTTAGTTATGGTGCCTGTATAATATTTGTAAAAGGCTTTTGCTGTGAAAGTGTCGAAGAGAAAGCAGAGAATCTTAAGCAGCCCTTGCTCAGTGTTTGCAAAGCTATTTTCTTTGATGCCACTAGCCTAGGTAAACCTTTTGGACTCCTCTTTCCTGTCCCTTTTGAGCACAGCATTACTGAGATTTTTTTGCTTACAAGGTTGTCTCCAGTACTAACCTGGGGTGTTTTCCCTCAATACTGCTGTTTGCAGAGGCTGACCTTGCTAGAGCTGGATGTCTAGAAGTTGCTGTGAATCTCTCCAGGTATTACAGAGGGTCTTTGTCAAAAGCCAGGATCTTTGTTGAGCTTTTTTGTATGAGGGAACTTTCCCCAGATTAATTCCCTGGTGCACCCTGCTAAAAAACAGAGTGTCTGCACTGATCAAGGATAAAGCAAGCAACTGAGGACCAAAATAGTGTTAATGCCGTAGGTGTCCTGTGTTTTCCTGAACTGGGAATGGGCCTAAGTTAGCAAAAAGTTGTGATTGTTGCCTTTAAAAAATAACTTGTCCCTTTCCTTTTTTTCTAACTTCCATTTTGTCTGTTCCAAAATAAAGCAGCAAAAAGAGAAAACAAAGTGAAAACAATTTTTTCACACACAGCGCCATGACCAAAGATTTTACTTGGCAAATTTCCTTTTTTCTCTGCACTGCAGAGTTTTAAAACTAAGAACTGAACTAGTTTTCTCCCATTTTAGTGTAAACACATAAGTAATCAAAATGATATTGCAAAAGAAAGTTGGGCAACTCCCCACTGTTCAAATGTGTTGATTGCAAATCACTGACATTCTAGACACACTGTTTCTTACTAAGTTACAGTTTCAATGCTGGTAGAGTAAAACAGTCAGTTGAAAAAAGCACAATATTATAGTATTTGCTAGTTCTTGTTAAAAAATAAGAGCAGATTTGACAGAGTGTGAGCTGAAGGTAATGGTGTTGTAGCTCCATAAGATTTAAAGCCATTGGTCTGTTAACATGTAGTTAAAACTCCTGTGGTATGTATGCTGTAGAAACTTGTTCAGGGGTCCTTACAGCTGATCTGTAACCTTGATTTCGCCTACCGTACATCTTCTGGGGAGACGTTTCTTTGTTTTAGTTACCTTCTTGTGATAAGTCCATAATCCTTTGGAGCTTGTGCCAACCCGAAGCTGTCCTTGCTGTAAGACAAACCAATCTTTCTAGCTCAAATTAGTCAAACTTCAGTTATCAGTTAATGGGTCTTGCTATGCCTCTTCTCTCTAACTTTACAAATACATGCTACCTATCTCTCTCCTTCTCTTCCCAATAACTCGTTTCAGGTAAATAGAGGCCACAAGCAAGTTAGCCACATCTCGTCTCTAATTTTTTAATGCATTTTTGTGCTGTAAAATAGGGTTTGATCTCTTGAGTAGCTGTGGGCTCTCTTGTGGGATCTTTACAGTTTATCCTAGCTCAAGTGTTACCATTTGAAATGAAAACACCTTTCTGAAAGCAGTCTTTGTAAAGTGTTGCTCTATTAGGCCAATGAATCGCAATAAGAAGAAAATCATGCTTGTGATGGAAGCCAGGTAAAATGGAACAGGGAATCTTAGTGACTGCTCAGCTTGATTCTTTTGCAGGTGAGAGCTGCAGTAAGTGCCAGATACATCTATGACTTGAAAAGGTGGGCTAGAGCTGTGTGGAAGATTCTCTCATTAGTTGACTTGTGGGCTTGGTTATATGATAAGGGGGTTCTGTGGCAGGTGAATATGCTACTACATGTGGTGCCGTAAGGGCCTCAGATAAAAAAATTGAAAACACAGAGTGAAGGGGAGAAGCAGCTTTACTGGTCAAAGGCCGATGATCCAAAGAGAAAAATCATAACAATCTTCCCGTTTTTGTAACATTCCCCATACTATCCAATTAAAGTGCATCTTACTTCTGTGTTACCCTAACATCCAACAGAATTGTCCCTTATTACTTAATCCTACCTATGTCCAGCCCCTAGTAGGCCTGGGAGCCTAACCCTATGTTTTGTCTTGTACCCCACTTATCTACACACAAGAACGCAAACACACAGGAACACAGGCTCTTCTAGCCCTTAATATTCCAAGTTATCCAGACACCTAGAAAAAGTGAATTCTCTAAAATATTAAGCATACCCCTTAAGGCATCACATGTGTGCACCATGAACATAATTTCTGGTAGGAAGACAGGTTCCAGTGGAAGATATACAGTGGAAGATATAACCGGGGAGCCTCCTGAAGCCCTGGGAAAAGCATCAGCTTTTGTGCAAGTAGAGGCTTTATACTTGCAAAGACAAATACCTTGCAGAATCTCAGACTCTGCATCTCTAAGCAGAGGAGACAGAATCAAAATCACCTGTGAGCATGGATGACCTGTCTCTGACTGCATCAATCCATGTAGGTATGAAAATTCCCCGTTTGTCTGTGTGAGCGTTGGAGTTCTTTGGATCTGGTCCAATGTAACTTGTTCCCAAGATGAGAAAAAGCTATTGAGATGCAACAAAAGGGTTTTGTGTCCTACCCCTTTACTTAGTATGAAATTTATTTCAATGCTTGCTGTTTAAAGTTTCTTTGTGCACAATTATTTATGGATGAGAGCAAACATTATTAGAAAGCTTTATGTATTGTGCACTAGGAGGGCAGCTTTTCAACATCAGAGTACCATTTCTTCAGCTGTCTTTCCAGCAGATACGTTTTGGTGAGAAGAATTTTATCAATTAACAGCATAAGCTGTAGAAGTGCTGTTCCTCCTCTGAGAACTGTACTATTAATTTATTTTTTAAAGTGCATTCACTTACCCTTTTCCTTTCAAACTTACACACTTTGTGAAACATGCATCCAGTTTCACTGAATGACTGAAGTTCATGAGACAAAAATTGAAAAGGGATTGTTCTGGTGGTTTAAATGCTAAATAACGATCAAACTTTTGTAATGTATTTGTAATTTCTTGTTTGTGTGAAATGGCAAATCAGTCAATTTTTGTAGAGTGAGCACAAGGCCTGGAATAGGGCTGGATAAATAATCATCTGAAGTTTCTGTGCTGAGTAGTGCCTTTCCTCTCGGGGACTCCTGAAGATTATTTAAAACTTTTTTTCAGAAATTCAGGCTGCAGACAAGGATTAACTTGCCTAGCAGTAAAATGCTGCTGCTGCAATTTGGCTGTATTCCATCCATAAGCTGCAAAAAATTGAGAGAAGGTTGCATTTGGTGATGGCCCTGCTGTGAGAATTTCTCTTCAATAGGCAAGTCCAAGGGAAGTCCTTGCTTGTGGATTTCTGACTAGCCTGCTGGGGTGCTAGGGAAGAAGAAGCAGTTAAAGGAAACATCAATGGCTACAGCCATGCAGTATGTCAGATCAGAGCATTTGAGGTGGCCAAAACTCAACAGGTCCATTGGACCTAAGTTCAACAAACTATCTTCATGCATTTCTTCTCCTACCTTAACCCAAATCTTGTGCTCTTGGAGGGAGAGCTGGTTGATGGCAATATTTTTTTTCTCCAGAGGAAATGACGCCACATCCCATGTCTGTATTTTCAGTTTCTCCTTCTTTTCTTTCTCTCCAATTTCTAACCCCCTGTTAATCCCAATGTACCATGAATGGAAAATAACAATAGTAAGAGATTGTAGCTTAATTGAGTTGGCAGAGATGTAACAATGGACCAACTCATTTGTTTGTTTCAATTTTTTTTTCATAGTTTGTCCTCTGAGAAACTATGTCTTCAGCATTTCTGTTTTCCTCGCCTCTGTGCCTCAGGGACTTGGGCCTGGAAATACTCTTGCTGTAACCTGGTGAAAGGAATATATCTCAATCTTAGTTATCCAGTCTCTACTCCCACTTGGCATAGGCATGTTGGTGCTAGCTTTATGTCACCTTACTTTGGTGATGGTTGCATATGGCTTGTCTTGGGCTCAGCTGCCTGAACAGATACTTTCTTCTGAAGCTTCTCCAGATCCCTCTTAAATGTTCTGAATGATGAAGGTTGGACTCTGAAGCAAGTTCTCACTATGGTTGGTTATGCCCTTCCCTCTCCCCTCCACTCACACCCCCTACCCCACTCCCCCCAATAACTAAGATATCTTACATTCTCTTCAAAAGTGTTCCATTTAATTCCTGAATCTTTTGTTGATTAGATGAAAAGCAATCTAATAACTGAAATTTCTTCTTCATGTATGTGCTGTGGTATTACTGTAAAGTTAACCCATAGTTTACCTGTTGGCTAAGTAAACAATTTGAGTTATTTCTGTTTCTTCTGAAAACTTCAGCAGCTTTCCTAGACTTTGCATTATCACAGCTGATTGCTGAAGCAGCATTTATTTTTGCATTCCAGATATCTCAGTTGAGTATTTAGGACTTATTTATTTGCTTTTTTAGCAATTTCATGTGGATGTTCCGTTGGTTCTTCAGTGGTTGTCAGATGCCAGAAGAGTATGGAGGTTGCAGGTACAAAATGTATTTTTTCTGAGATGGTTAGGATATAGGGCATCTGCCATAAACAAATAAGCACATCTATTTTTTTTCAATTTCAGATTAGAAGAAACATTGAGGTCTAAGTTGCATCTTTGTCCAGGGGATTTACATCCTTGTAATTCTGGTGCCCTGTTTAAATAGTAACATAAACCTGACACAGGGGAATTAAACCCCAACTAAAAGTTTCTTTATGTTGTGGAATAAGCATAACAAGCATTCACATGTATAATTTATTACATATAGTAGGAAAGTACTTAACGCAGTCATAAGAAACTTATTCTATTCATTCACTTTTAGATCTTAGCATACTGATCTAGACTTTAACTGAAAGTGAATATACAATCAATGTGAGGCTTTTTATGCAGGTTTAATAATGTAGGCCTGCCAAGGATCTTTAATTAAATAATTATTCTTTGTTGAATCAGAATAGATTGCTTCACTATAGGGATTGCAGGCAAGTACATGCAAAATCCACCCTGAACATACCATGTTTTAGCTGCTTACTCTAATCTTGAGTAAGTGATAATCGTTATTGCACAGAACAGTGAGAGCAACCCAAAAACGAGAAAAAGTTGTAGTCAGATATAAAAAATGTAATGCCTAATTCTGAGGTGATCGAAGAAAAACATACTAAGACACAATTTAGTGGTGCTGTGAAGAAAGTAAGAGCTGTCTGACAAATGGCAAAAGTGGATTTTCTCCAGAGTTGAAACTCAACAGAACTGTCACCAGAATCAAAGCAAGCTAGGGTGCTCAGCATGTAGGGAATCAGGAAATCTGATTTTGGGTTTTTTACTGGTAACCTCCAGTATTCAGGAGGTGGCAAATGGAACTGTTTAAAAGGAGGTGCAATAGATTGTATGTTGTATCTGCCTGCTGTGCACACCAGTTCCCATAAGAGGGTCTGCACAGGCAGAGCAGCCTTCTCATTTCTTCTGAGAGTATTGGAAATACAGAAAGTCTGTTTGGCGAGGAGACTGCTGCTTGTAGTACTGCACAGGGCTGGCTTCATATGGCCCCTGCTACCATGGCATGTCATTAATGCAGCTTACAGCAGCTGGACTGAGAGGACTTCAGTGTTTATTAGGGAAATATAATCATTTAAGCCTGAATAAGCTTCAAAGCTCTAATGTGGCTGTTTGGCCAACAGAAATGAGATGTAAATTTGTGCTGAATAGCCACTGATTGCAGAAAGATGATTAATGCAAGGTTTAAAATTGATTTATGGGTGCAATTGTCAAGGCCTAAGCCATGAATGTAATATTATCTCCATGGAAAAGCTTTGAGTAAATTAGAGACCAGGGAGCGGTGGCAAAATAATGCGTTTGCTGGAGGGTCTGATATGGTGTATGGGCCGTCTGTAATCTAGTCAGATCCGGTATAAGCCTGAGAGGTTAGGCTTTGCCAGTGGAGCATGTGGATAATTGTATCGCTTTGCCTGAAACATTAGAAAACCAAGAAGTTTAATCTGTTTTATTTTCATTAAATGTAATTTTTGATCAAGTATTTGTGGGGTTTTTTTCCAATACTGGAAACTCTTAAATGTTACCTCACTTTCAGGAAATTATATGTAGCCAATGGCAATGATAAAGATTAAGAAGTTAGTTTAGCTTTTGTAAATTTTTGCTGTTGTGTGCATTAAAAATGAGCCAAATGCTTGGTGTTATTTCAATTGTAGTAAAGTTAGAATCCTCAAGTAGATTTTTATTTATTTAAATATTAAGACAACACTAACAAAGAACACTGCCTTTCTAGTTGCTTTTGAAAGTTGTTCTGTGAGCCTCTTGCTGTCACCAGATGATGAGTACTGTGAATAATGTCCTAAAAACTTTGAAAATCCAAGCATTTGATTATAAACCTGAAATATATGTCATATTCTGAGTCCCTCTGAAAATCTGGCTCCTTCACCTTTTCACTGTTAAACCAAGTGGTGTCAATACTGTTTGTTCTGCCCTTTGTTAAATTGTTCCACAATGAGTGTTACATTAAGCAGTGAAAAATGATTTAATGGTATTATGTTTCTTTATTGCCTCTTTCATGCTCAACTCCACTGACTTTTCCTCAATTGCTGGACTGTGATTTGAAATGGATGTTTTAATTCACATGTACAGAGAAATTCAAACCTTTAAAAACATAGACCTGTGGGAGGGGAGGTGGCGTTTCTGAATAGCACATTGCTTTGTTCTGGGAAGAGGTCAGTGCAGTCTCTGATTAGGCATGCTGGAGAGGGGCTGATGCTCCTTTTCATTTCAGTTGCACCAACCTCCAGCTGGGTTCTCATAACATTTGGATGCCGGTGCTAACATCTTTCATTGATCATGTAAATTATCTGAGTCTTTTGATACATTCTAAAGACAAATTTGCAGAGTCTGAGCTAAACTTCAGTCCCATTTTCATTTTTTCGCCTTATATCTTAGTATGCAGTACTGAAAAGTCTAGTGACTTTATCCTGATGTTTCTTCATTTTTCAATGAAGAATTGTGCAGGTCTCTGAACAGATAACACATTTCGTCATAAGCATGTACGGCAAATAATTTTTGATTGTTCTTTGTTAATAGTTTGGTTGGGCAGGATTTTGTTTAGCTGCTTGTGTTTTGAGATGGTATCATACCTTTACAGAAACTTGCATTGTTTCTCTCCTAGTCAGTGATGCAGAGCAGTCCAAGAATTGTCAAAACTTTCACCTTATATTACACCAGGGGAGTTTTACTGAGAAGTCTCCTGCACAGGCTGTTGCAGAAATGAAAAGTGTAGCAGCAAATTTTACATGTATATTACAGCTAAAAAAGAATAATGAACAGTTGTTGAAGTAGAAAATTCAAATGTTTAAACAATAGGAGCTGATGATTATGGAGTTCTCTGTGTAACTGTAAATGATGTAAATGGTATGTCTTCACATGTAGCACGCCTTGGGAGGAGTCATGCTTTGTCTCACAGTTTCAGCATAGGGCTTTTCTGTGTGGTGTTTTCTATCATCTCTGAGCAGTGTGACTGTGTGAGAACCTTTCTTGGTATTACTTCATGAAGGAGGAAGATTTCTAGCAGTCTTGATTGCACACAAGATGATGAAAGGTTAACCCATATGGAATTAAAAAGATCCAAACCACTGTAAGATAGAGAAGTATCCACCCAGATGCTTAAGCTCTCACTTGTAAAAATTGCTTTTTTTTAAAGCTGATTGCTGCTGATGAGGTGTTTGAATATTGCAATGTGCAACTGGCAGCAGTGGAGTTGGGAAGGAGCATGATGGTGCTGTGAACATTCACCCAACTCATTTTAAGTGTAGTTTCTTCATAATGGAGATAAAACACTAATCATTCTTTCAACTCATTATTCCTTGTCCTGCCCTCTGTCACAGTGCAAAGCCAAATGTAAAACCTTGGCTTTGAGTGAAATTGAGCCTTGTTAAATCTTGATGCAGTGGGGAGTAGTCTTCATCATCCTCTTAATACCTTTGGTCCTCGCATGGTGAAAGGGGCAGAACATCTGGCAGTTCATGTTACATTGCTGCAGTGAGAATTTGTCCTTTCCAGTGTTTGGGCTTTGTTTTTTTGTTTGGGGGGTGGAGATGGGAAGGGAGTGGTACTGGAAGTGACTTTTTAAGTTTGCTTTCTGCTAGGCAAGTATCACATGTGGTAGAGGAAGTAATGTGAGTGTTTGGTTAATACAGAGATGGAAAAAAATGTTCACTAGTCTGATGTAGCACCTCTCAGAAAGGTGCTTTAAATTTTTCCCCTAATATTTTAATGTTTTCTCATAGTTTATGAAAAATGATCCTTAGCATCTGGCTGGGAAATCTACTGTAATGAGTGAGGAAACTCACATTTACTTCAGGTAATTAACTTCAGGATATAACCCTGGTGCTAACCAGACTATGCAGCTTAGTGACCGGAGTGGCATTGTAAGAAATAGCAGAAAACTGCAACCCAGCAGTAAAATTAGAAAAGCAGCCCAAAAGTTATAGTATTCTTATTTTTATTTTCCTAGTTAGAGAAATTGATAGGAATGTGCCAAACCACCAGAAAATTCTAAGTTCCTTCTTCGGAATCTCGGTTTTCATTTGACCAGATTTCTGCCTGAGTAGGGAGATGAATCAGATACTCTCTACCCTCTGTTATCCATGATGTTTTTTGCTTGACTAGTAACTGCTGTCAGTATATGTCTGTATGTATAAATGTCTCGGCTGTAAAGATGCCATCCAAACGAGGCTTGAGCCTTGGGTGAGGGGACTGTCATATGTATAGAAATGGTAAAATCAAAGGCAGTCACAACTGCTTCTGGTATTTAATGGTTTTAGTAAACACCATGCCAGACATTGTTTGTATTGAATTCACTACAGTTTCTTTTTGACACTGGCTTCTGTCCTTAAAATGAGCTCTAAATCCATAAAAAACACACTGAATCACTTTTTGCATCTTAAAACTAGATGTTGGTATTGGAAAAGGGAAGTTATACAAGTAATATATTTTTTTGTTGTTTAGTAGCTGAAGTTTCAAGCAGTGTCTTTGAAATTTGAAAATTAGTTTGGATTACTCTAGAACATTTTTTTCATATTTTTTAATCTGCTCTCTTGTTTAAATTCAGGAAGAGAAGATGAGGCTGTCAAAATCACTGTTTTCCCCTTTACTAAATTTTTTTTGTCCCCTCCCTTCCTTTCCTACCTTGATCCGAGTAGATGAATTGCTTTGCTTTCTTGTTTATTTTTATTTAAAATTTGTGATTTTTTTCTAGGAAAAGTCACATGGCTCTAGCTGATGGTTGTCCACCAATTATTGCAGGGCAGGAGGGTGGAAGCTTTTGAGCTGTCCCAACGAGCAAGCATCCTGTCCTCAAGCAGAATTTGAACTTTAAACCTGTGTTGTTTAAGCACAAATACTTAAAAATTCTTGCTCAAGAGCTCTGTTTTAAACAGGATCCAGTGAGCTGGACAAAGCTATTCTGAGTCTCTTCTGTTTGGAGGTGGTATGTATTGAGCACCATTTATCCTGTAGACATGAACTTCTTGCCATGTCTCTGTTCTGCCCCTCACACTGCTTCTCCATTGGGAAAAGCAGATTTGCAAACTTGCAGCATTGTTTCAGGTTACTGCATTTTTCTATTGCTTGAGAGTAATTTGAATCATTGTCCGTTGTTGTGAGAGGGGACCAGGCTTCCCAAGTGCTCCATCCAGGTGCTGGTGGACTCTGCCATGATCAGTAGGTCATACTGGTTAAGCATATACCTCTTGCCAATGCCAATATTCAAGATGAAACCTTTTGCTTCTGCCAATCCTGAGGTTAGCATGGCTGTAGAGGGGGCTAAAAATAACACCACTTTTGGGTGTTTTGTATTTTGTGTTCTTGTTCTTTGAGCAAGCAAAACCCATTTAATGAAGACTGAAACACCCTAACAAAATTAAAACCTCTCCTTTAAACATACCGCTCCAGAGCTGAATGAATCTGAGCAATGCCATATATTGCGGCATGTGTGGATAAAACTGACAGTATTTAGTGTCAAGCTTTGAAGTAGTTGAATCTTGGGAATGGCCTTTTAGTAAGTGGTGTTTTGCAATAGGCAAGATAGTGACATAATCAGCCGTATTTTACAGCTAGCATAGCCCTGCAAAACCTTCTGCAGTGCAGAAGAAAAGATGTGTGGTGCTCTGCCTGGCTTTCACTAGAGATTTAGCCTTATGTGACCTCGCCGAAGGCACTGAAACGGCAGAGAGGAGAGCCTGCTGCTTATTTGCTTTAACTTTGTAAAATGATAGCAAGTGGAAACCAGCAGGCAGCTAAAAAAAAAAAAAGTGTTTTGTTTGGTGATGGGAGGAGAGTAGTAAAGAGAGGGAAGGAGCAAGTTGCAAGATAAAGTTGAGTAGCGGGAGGGAACATTTATGTGGGAGCTAAGCTGGAGGCTAGCTATTGATTGGCAGCCAGGTCTTAACATCAGCTGCATAAAAGGAAATCGAAGAGTCTGCCCAAACATTACCAGGATGAAAGGCAGGATAAATAGTACAGAGCTGAACACATGGCTGATCTACCCTTCTAGAAGGGCATCAGGTGTCCCCCTTTTAACTTTGCACAGGGATTGCATAGTGCCATGCCACGTTATCCTCTGCACTAGTATGTGCTCATAATAGATTTGACAGCAGCATTTGGGGGTAAAATTGCCTTCCTGTGGGCAAAGCTTATGAAGTATCCCTGATGCTCCCACACATTCAAAGCCTGGATCACAGATCTGTGCCAGGCTTACTTTTCTCAGAAAGGAAAAAGAGGTAAAAATGCATAAATCCTTTCCCAATTGTTTTTTTCTGCTTTGTGCCAGCAGATACCAGAGTTAACATGCATATGTTGCAGAGCTCCGCATGGTGAAGTGGAAAAAGGAAATAAGAGAGGATGACACTTGATGGGATGGAGCTTATGAACTAAGTACTGGGAAGAGAGGCAGGTTGCACAGCCTTTGAAAGAAGGAAGTCCTGCTGGGAAGGTTTCAGCTAAGTCTTAGAGGAACACCTTTACTTAATGCTTTTAAGATATCTTTCCCTCTTAAGATTTCTATGATTTTGTTAAACACCTAATTTTTCTTTTAGCAGCACCAAGGTGTGTGGAACTTGGAATGAGGCTTGACATTTCCACACTGACTTTAGTGACTGCTAAAGAAAGTGGATGAGGTACTGAAGACCAGTAACAAAAATTCCTATTGCAAAAAAACCCAACAAACAATAAAAACACCACAAAAAAAACTCCCAACCAAAACAACCCTACAAACCAAACATCAAAAAAGCCACCAAAAACCAAATAAACAAAAGCTCTGAAATTTTCATCTCTGCTGTCAGTATTTGTTTTGGGGGCAGCAGCCTTTCACTGTGATGCGGGAGTAAATTGCAGTCCTGGAATCTCAGAGATTAGAAACAAACCTGAGTAGCAGACAGCTGGTGAACATGTTTTAAAATTGTCTGTTTAACCCAAGGCTGCTCCACTGTATGCTTTTTTAACTCTTACATTTTTAGTTAGATGTGTGATGTCTTTGGCCTTTCTGTAGGCAGACAGCCTGGATGAATTGTGTGCTTCCTATTGATGGAGCTGAGTGCAGTCTTTAACTTGCCAGCAGTAGTGTGCTTGAAATTTCTGATTCAGAAATAGGTCTTCCATAAATGATTTAACATCAGGCCATTGAAATGCATTTGTGTTTTCCTTCTTAGGGCTATTAAAGATGTAGCAAAAACATTTAGCACCAAATTAATGGTTGCATTTTTGTTTTAAACCTGCAGATGGGGTTGATTTATATCTCAAAAAATATGCGCTGCGGAATGGAATTACAATACTAAACAATTTTTCAGTCGTACTTAATTTTTTTTCATGACAATAATTTTTAGTTAGGTGATGTCTCTTTAATGTGGCGAGTTTTCCTTAATTGTTAAGGCATTGCGTTTCATCCTCTAGTTTGTATTTCTTTTTTGACTGAAATACTTGTCTGACGTCTGTAGTCGTTGGAAACTGGGCAGAAGGTGCAGGAGTTCGTACCACCGTCTCTTGTGGAGGGATGTGAAAGCAGAAGAGTTACAGGCTGCCTGCAGTCTCTGAGGGGAGGCAGACCCAGCTGAAGGGAAAGAAATGGTGTACTCCTACATGCAGATAGGAAAGAAGAAGATTAAATGACAGAGCAGAGATTTTGTACAATATAGGCTGCTCTGATAAAATCTGGTCAACTTTCCCTTGAGGATTATACAGAGATAAGCAGCCTTATCTCATTAGCACCTCCCCTTCCTCGTGCTGTCTGATGATTGCTTTAGATTTGATGGCAGGTGGTGATGGCAGGACTTGCCCTGAACCTGGTTGCAGTACTGGAAGAGTAGCACATCCTGAACCCTGACATGTTGGGTCATTGTGCTGTTTCTTGCAGCTGAGATTAGATTCTAGCTCAGTTGATTGATGTTTTTATGCTTGGACCTTTCTCCTCAGGGTGTTTAGTGCTCTCAGTGCATAAAAGCAACTATTAGAATCACTGCATTTAGGTTTTTGAACAAATGAATTTTGTACTCGCTTCCAAAACCACAGCTCCTGGAGCAGTGGTGGAAATTAGCTGAACTTCATAACTCTGGAGAGCATGATGGTTGGGTCCTTGAAAAGTTGACATGGCAAGTATGAAAAAAATCAAGTGATGTTTTTCAGTATATCTTTGAAGTTAATTCATTAATGGTATTACTGCAACATCACAGTCTTTGGAAATGTCAGTTCTGTGAAAGAAATACACATTAACGCTCTCTAAATGTACAGAGTTACATTATGTACCTTGTGGCCTTCCATACACTTCACCAATTGCTAAAACGGGTCTGAGCCATTTCCAGTTCTGAAATGCTTTGCACCACTTCCTGCTGGAGTTCATCGCTTCTTCATATACACTAGTTGATGTGAATGGTTGTTCAAATGATCCTTTGACCTTCATCCACAAAAAACAAAGTCTTAAATTCTTTAGGCCTTTCCTGGGCTGTACTGGGATGTTCTCATCTGCACCCTGGGCTCATTTGACAACGACCTCCATGTGCATTAGGGGATGTGGAAAGGTACTTCCCTTTTATCCAAATGGAGAATCACCACCTTGATAAAAATAAGACTTCACCATTATATAATGTCATGATTGTTGTGGTTTAACCCCAGCCAGCAACTAAGTACCATGCAGCTCCTTGCTTACTCCCTGCCAGCAAGTGAGTGAGCAAATCAGAAGGGTAAAAGTGAGAAGACTTACTAGTTGACATCAAGACACTAAACAGATAAAGCAAAAAGTATGTACTCAAGCGAAGCACCAAGGAATTAAACCAAGGCACTTCCTATGGGCAGGCAGGTGTTCAGCTATCTTTGAGAAAGCAAAGCTCCCTCATGCATAATGGTGACTTGAGAAGACAAGATGCCATCACTCTGACTGTTCCCCTTCTTCCTTCCCCCAGTTTTTAATTGCTGAGCATGATTCTACATGATCTGAAACATCCCTTTGGTTAGTTGGGGTCAGCTGTCCCAGCTGAGTCCCCCTCCCAACTTGTGCACCCTCAGTCCCCTGGCTGATGGGACAGTGTGAGAAACAGAAAAGGCCTTGACACAGTGTTAAGCACTGACCAGCAGTATCAAAAATGTTCCTGTTTTATCAACACTTTGCAGCACAAAACCAAACTACAGCCCTATACAAATTGCTATGAAGTAATTTAGCTCTACCCTGACCAAAACCAGTGTGTTGTCCATTCCGTATTCTATACCTTTTCCATCGTGGTTATGTCCCACACTACCCCATACAAGCTCATTAACCACTTCCCTTCCTATCCTTTGATATAATACACAGGTATCATTCCCTTAGTCTATGGACCACCTATATAAACTGTCTTCAAAATGTCCATTGAGTCTGTTTAATCCATGACTTTAGGCTCCATCTGTAAACGGTAGTTGTCCAGAACAAGAGGGGCGGTGTGTTGCATGGAGTTTCTGGGCACCAAAGCCATCTCAGGTCAAGTCACTACTGCACTTGCACTTCTCTTTGTAAGGTTTGTCACTCACTAGTTCAAGTGATTCCTGCTTTAATAAATCCTATAAAATGAACTTTGATCATGGGTTACAGGAATTTAAAAGTGTATCCATTACAGTTTCCAACCCCGGTCCCTTTGTGCCAGGATATAGGGTTTAACGTGGCAATGAATTCCTCCCCTAGTTCCTACCCTGGCTAGCTAGGGGTTCTTGGGACAGTAATTCATGTAATGTGCAACTCGGATCCTGGGTGACAATAATTCAAAGGTATTTTTGTTACGATCTCCACCTATGGTCCCTCTGGACCAGACCAGTTGGTATAATATTGCAATGGGCTCCTCTCCTTTCTGGTGCTCGATCTTGGACTTAGTCACAGACTGCAGTCCCTTAGGATTTTACCTGCTCCAAGTGGAGCCTTGTCTATGTGCCACAGTCTCTTCAGCAGTACACATGCTGCAACACAGACATAACCACAGCCATAGCTGCTTCAGGATGTACTTGCTCTGGTGTGGATTTATCCACAGCCACAGAGGCTCGAGGCTGTTCTCCTGTGTGGACTCATCCCCAGGGAGCATTCCCGTCAACTTCAGTTCACAGTGGAGTTCCCGCATGTCCAGTATAGCATCACAAAAATATCAGCAATGGCCTGGACATCTGCCAGCCTCAGCGCTTTGCCACTGCCGATATCAAAATGTTGCCAGGCACAGCAGAGTGAGATGAGCAGCAGTACAGCATGCAGCGAAACTGAGGAGCAGCCACTAATGAGCACTAGGCTTTAGTGTACAGTAAGGCAATCAAGCCCTGTGGCAAGCCCAGGAGACAGCCAATGAATAGCTAAATAGCACTAACAGCTATAAATTCAATCTAGCACATTTAAATCAAATCTGTCATTGTCTCAAACCCTTCCAGCCCCACACTGGGCATCAGAAAGGACAGTTATGGTTTAACTCCAACTGGTAACTAAGCCCTACACAGCCTCTCGCTCACTCCCCCTGCAGCCAGGGAGCAAATCAGAAGGGTAAAATTGAGAAAACACTTGAATTGGCATGAAGACACTAAAACAGGTAAAGTCATACACACAAGCAAAGCACACCAAGGAAATTCCTTCAACGCTTCCCATAGTCAAAGAGGTGATCAGTCATTCCTCACAACAAGGATGGAAAAGCAGGGCTCCTTCACATGTAGTGGTGACTCTGAATGTCCTCCCTTTCTTCCGCCAGCTTTGTGTGCTGAGTGTGATGCCATATGGCACGGAATATCCCTTGGGTCAGTTGAGGACAGCTGTCCCAGCTGTGTCGTCTCCCAGCTTCTTGTGTACCCCTGTGTTCCTTTATGGTGGAAGGATGTGAAAGGCGGAGAAAACCTTGACTTGGTGTAAGCACTGATCAGCAATAACTAAAATATCTCTGTATCATCAGCAGTGTTTCTAGCACAATCCCAAAGATAGCCCTATACTAGCTACTATTCACATTGCGTGTATTCTAGGCACTGTTGTGATGCTACTGACTCTGCGCGGGATCAAGAAAAAGCATTTCTTCCTAGTAATACACTTCAGAGTGTGGCTAAAATAAAATGAACAAACAATTGCTACAATTCCCACAAACAGCTGCAAAACGTTACCTGAAGCTCTGTTTAAAAACCTGTGTAACACATAAACAGCTCAAGATTTTCAGATCACAGTAACCTATATTGAAAGCAATCTTCTCTGCATGAGCAAGAACTCCTATGACTAGTACACTTGGAGAGAGCAAAGGGCCATTTATTTGATACATCGCTCCACTAATTTTCTGGCACACTCTTTGGTGGAGGAGAACAGCTTGCAGGAGTGTGGTCCTCTTTGTGTTGGGCAGCGATTTGAGGATGTGGTAGAAAGGAGCCTAGGGAAATGAGGACAGATGAACTGTAAATAGGTTTTTTTTTTGTTCTCTGATGTGGGTGCATTGGAAAAGGCCATGGAAATGGCCCCATCTGCTTCTGTTTTCCTTCCTAACAGAATACTAGTGGACCAACCCAGCACTTTGTTTACTTCTGAAATGTCTGAAGCAATATTTTAACTGTCATCCTTTTCTATTTATAAAAGATCTTAAATCTGACTTTATCAGGAATGTATCAAGCCTCTAGTATGGAAAACTTGGCAATTAAAAGATTTTTTTTCCCCTTAAAAGTCCTCCTGAGCCTCTGAAGCTCAAGATGCTGTGAGACGGGAAAGCTAAGATTTTGCAGGAGCTGTAACTTTTAAAAAAGTAATACTTTTCCTTTTTATACAGTGGGAAGAAATTGGTGAGGTGGACGAAAACTACGCCCCAATACACACATACCAAGTATGCAAGGTAATGGAACAGAATCAGAACAACTGGCTTCTGACCAGCTGGATCTCTAATGAAGGGGCATCGCGCATCTTCATTGAGCTCAAATTCACCCTGAGGGACTGTAACAGCCTTCCAGGAGGACTTGGGACTTGCAAAGAGACCTTTAACATGTATTACTTTGAATCAGATGATGAAGATGGAAGGAACATCAAAGAAAACCAGTACATCAAGATTGATACTATTGCTGCTGATGAGAGTTTCACAGAGCTAGACCTTGGCGACAGAGTTATGAAGCTAAACACAGAGGTGAGAGATGTTGGGCCCTTAACAAAAAAGGGATTTTACCTCGCTTTCCAGGATGTGGGTGCCTGCATTGCACTGGTTTCCGTGCGCGTATACTACAAGAAATGCCCGTCAGTAATCCGCAACCTGGCCCTCTTTCCGGACACCATCACAGGTGCGGATTCCTCACAGCTTCTAGAGGTGTCAGGTGTCTGCATCAACCACTCAGTGACTGAGGAGGCACCGAAGATGCACTGCAGTGCTGAGGGGGAATGGCTGGTCCCCATTGGGAAGTGCTTGTGCAAGGCAGGGTACGAGGAGAAGAACAACACCTGCCAAGGTAAGGTTTTACAGGGAGGGTGCCTTGCTGAGCTTCCAAGGTGATGTGCTGTCTTGGCTTTCTTCTTTTGCATGTGTTTCATGCCCAGTTGAGCTGACAGTGGTGGGTCAGGTTCTCACTTCCACTGAGGTCCTTTGAATAATTGTTATAGCATGAAGACAGAGGGCTTGGCAGGATGTAGTGACACTTAACACCTATATATAGGTCCTTCTGGTGCTTACAGGGCTGTGAACAAGGAGAATCTGGCATTCTGCTGTTACTTTGAAGAACTGTACTGTTGGATCCATGAGGCAATCGTAGTCTTATCTGTTATTTAAAGATTTATGTTATTTTTGTGAATTTTATGAATTTTCAATGTTTGATTTCTTTTTTTCTGTACCAGGGAATGTTTGAAGTTAATCTCCCTATGCAAGATGTGTTTTGTTTTTGTATTTCTTTATCACTTGAGAGGGAGGGGGAGATGATATTTGATGTGGTGGGGGTTGATTGATTTTCCTCTCTGGTAAATAAATTAATTCAAAGCTGCCTAGCTGTTCAGTGTTAAACCTAAAGCCCCACTGGTAAAAATGCTTCCATATGTGCTGAGTTTTCACACAAGTAGCTGGCTCAGGTTTGCAAGTTGCTGGTCAGCATAGGTGACCTGAATCATCAGGGACCTTGTGCAAAAGATCTGGGGTGTCTGAAGCTCAAGATCTTAAAAAGAATACTTCTGAACAACAGCAATACGCTCTGAGTGAATGATGGTTTGCTGTATTTCATGCTTGTTTATTAAATTTGGCCTTCCCTTATAAATATGTAACAGGTAGCCTAAAACTCACTTGATCTTAGAAGAGAAGGGTAAACAAAAAAAGACTTCAGTACAATTTGCTTTTTGAAAAATTATTATATGTTTGTTATCAGTCCCATCTTAGTTGCCTTGTACTTGCAGCCACTTAGTAATAGGTAGTAATAGATGCTGTGGGGAGAGCAGAGGGATTCCACTTCAGCTGAAGTCTGTGTTTCATTTTCTCTTCACTTCACTCCAGACACTCATTATTGGTGTTTGTAGTGTGATGTGAAGAATAGATCAGTCCATATCCAAAACAAACTGTGGCCTTGATCCTTTAGTGCTTGGTCACATGCTCGTGCCCCTGAAGATTATGTAGTTCAAGTCTCTTCAAGGACTAACTTGGAAAGAGAATGTGGATATGTTTGAGTTGGAGAAACCTCTAGTAAACAGCATGTGGAGTGTTGCTTTTTGTACAGATGTAGTAAATACAGCAAAATTTGTCTTGATTTTTGCTTTTCTTGAGCCAAAAAAGATATTTCACCTTTGTAGAGGGGGAAAAGAGACTGATTGATGTTTGATACTGTACAAGGGGGAAGCTAAAATCAACATTATCCCAAATCGAGGAAATATAAACTGTCAATGATGAGGGATATGGTCAATAGATCAGCACACTTTTGCTTAATTATGGCTGAAAATGACATGACACAAAACAACATGCACTGGTTTGGTGCTTTGTCTAGATACTGACATCAGTTCACCTGTAAGAATTTTTGGAAGAAAGAAGTACATCCATTAATGACCTATCAAATCCTGTCCTTCCATGCTGCTCATGCAGCATGATACATCTCAAAGCACTCTTAAAGATCTCAAAACCAAAAAAAATCGTTTAAAAAAACCCCAACAACAAATTAAACCCCCAGCCAAACAGAAAACCGAAACAAACAAAAACAACCACCAAAAGCTATATGTTCAAACTAGAAACCTCAGACTGTTTTTGAAGAACCTACTGTGTCTGTAGAGGGGGCTGGATCTCTGCTAGTGTTGAGATAGCAATGCAGGGTGTGCTTTCAGAAGACCTTAGTGATTAGAGGTTCTGCTTTCCATTTTGGGATGCGGGTTGTTTTTTTTATTTTTCTTACTCAGTCAACAGTGTCTGGCCTTGCAATTTATGACTGTGTTAGGTGTGCCTGTGATCATAATTAGGAAGTGTAAAGATGCTTTGTGGCCCTTGCCCTGTCCCTAAGGCATACCTACATAAACTACTCTTCTACTTCATCTACAGCCTGCACTCTCGACAGTTTATCACTTTAACTGCTCTTGAGGTGTTAAAGCCCATAATTCTTGTTCTGAGATAGCCCTAAATTCCATCACCAAATCAATGGGACTTGAGTGCCTATGGCAAAGTCTGTTTGAGGGCCCCATTTGGATGTCCTATGTTTAACTCAGGTCATTGTTCCAAGCGTTCCCTGCCGCTCAGTCGATAGGAGACGTTCAGCCTTAGGCCGTTCAGGAGGTCTGCGCTCATCGCGTACGGAGTTCATGCTCATATCTTGTGTGAGTAAGATGCTTTCTGGTTTGGTTATTTTTATATTCACAAGGATAAGATTTTTTTCTAGGATGGTAAAGTTACACTTTGCAGCCCATAAGCAGAATAAATAACACCAGGAAAGGTCCTATGTGTGCGTGTAAATGTTACTTCCCTCTGCACAACCCCTCCACCCCCACTTCCAAGTCTGGCTGATGTTAGGGAAATGCACTCTCTGCTTCTGGCTGACATAATGATGGTTCTGGCACTCTGTGGTGTAGCTTTGACAAAAACCTAAATAGCTTCTTGGTTTGTAAGTCACTTGGGTGCATCTTGCAAGTGCTGCTTGCTTGTTTTCACTTAGGTGTAAGCAGATTATTAGTGACTATGCTTCGGGAAACATTTTCAACTCAGAAGAGCCTGGCTTTGTTTATTAAAATTTGTACTGCAAAGCTGACATTTTCCAATCTCTAGTGTCACATCTGGGCAGAGCAGGCTACACTGTTCTGTTAGAGGTGATCTAAATCCCAGTCATCCTCACAAACATATGGGAGCTATTGAAATCCCTTCTGCCTACAAATCATTAATTGGCAGTGATGTTCTGAATTCATCATCTTGTCATCAAGCTTTCTGTTTGAAGAAGCCACCAACAGTAATGGCTGAGCTATTTCTCTCGCTGAGGATGTAAATATGACATGGTCTAATCTACTTATATAATGTGCTCACTCTCTCAATATAGGAAGCTAGCCAATAGTTAGTTACTGTAAGGAACCCAAACTACTTGAATCTTTACACCTCCTTTGGTAACATGGCCCGTTTATCAGCAAATACTAGAGACAGCTAGAGGTAAATTGTGACTATGTTGGAAACGTTTTTAAAGGACCGGTGTTAAGGGTCATTATTCACAAGAATAAATTGCTGAACTAGTTAATAAAAGAAATGAAAGCAGTTGCTCTGTGAATTTCTGTGCTGGTTTCCAGAATGGTGATTTGGACTAAAGGACTCATGGCTATTGGCTCTGCCTTGGTTCAGTTGGTGCTCTCTAAACGTAGCCTTGAGAAAAATGCACACCTTCAAGTTTACTCAGACAGTTTCGAGTCTCCTAATGGTGGTTTCCTCCACCTTAGCAGACAGCCCTCAAAGCTGAGGGCCAGATCCTAAAATGCTGCAAAACTTGATGTAGTGCCACTGATATTTCTGCCTTTACCTATTTAAGGGTTCGGACAAAAAAATTAGTATCTGCCCAGTCTGTGCTTTCCTTCTTCCTTCACTGATATAGGTGAGTTTTATTGTAACTTCAGTTTTAGTTGCTTACTGTATGTAGCTGAGCTCACCACTGAGATTTGCTTAGGAAATGACTACTGTGAAAAGGGCACCTTCTGGCACTTCTCTTTGTATTCATTCTCACCTTCAGCCCAATATGTTTTCAACAAGAAGCAAGAAGTGCTTATTTTTATGCCTTTAAAGGTGGTTGAGCCCATGTTGCTGGAAGGGAGGGGATCTTGACATGTTAAGCTAATGAGGTCCAAATATATTTACAGTGGTGGGGTCCTGCTAATGTCCGGGGAGATGCAGAATAGTAAGTGCAGATGTAATGGATTTGCAGAGCCTGATCTTTTTTCAGATGCTTTTAGAGCTAAAGCACAGATTAATTAAATATTTGAATAAAAAAAAAAAAGGAAGAAAAGAAAGACTCCATAGAATGAGAGCCAGAGTGAAAAGGCAAATAACATGTTCAGGAGCTTGTAACACTCTCCTTTCCAAGAGTCAGTACATGCTGCCTCTTGAAGAGACTTCAAAAGGAGTATAGCTGGTTTTAGCTAGCTGGAAGGTATGGACAAGATCACAGATGTTAGAGATGGAAAAAATAATGGGGCAAAACTCAGCAATAGTTTCCTTCACCCTTGCTGTGTGGTGAGGAAGAACGCTGAAACCAAGGGAAAGATGGGTTGGGGTATGGTTTCTGGTTTTAGAAAGAGGAAACACTTGGAGGTTTTTTTTCTAAAGCAACTCTAAAATGTTCAAGCCCTTCTGTTGTCTTAAACATTGATGCTTGTTTGATTATTCTTTCCTTAATCAAGTTTGCTGAACATACCATGGTGCACTTACAAAACAATATTTATTTTTGCTGATTGTTCATTTCTTGTGGTGTGATTCAGCTGAGCTCTTGCCAAGAGAAATGAGTTTCTTACAGAAAACAGAGTCTGAAGCTGCAAAAAATGCTTGTGTTTGCAGGTCTTTTATTCTGGACATAATTAAAACTAATTTACATAGGTAGCTAGCTTACATAGATCAGAACCTTATCTGTCGAATCAGTTCTCAGGTGATTCTGTTGGCTGATTGAGGGTGAAGTAGAGCTACTCATCTTCCTCCAAAAACACTGCAATCAGTGCAGATGTTTGAACCACTTTCCCAAAGCAGTGATTGCATTCTTGTTGATCAGCTATTAGAAGGATAGTCAGAGGCAATTGTTTATTTGCAGCTGTGCAGGAGCAAGCAGGCAGAGGTAGTGACCCTCGGCTGGTGGGCAGCAGTAGGCACCATGTGGGAAGTGTTGGGAGGCAGCAGAGGGCTTGCAAAGGTGGTGATGGCAGAGCCATACTTGATGACTGTCACGTTCCTGAGTCTGCATAGCAGGTATCCCAGGGGCCTGACCTGTGAATGAAACACATAGCTGATACCAAAATGAAAAACCTTGTTTTTTTAACAAATTCACTGGGTGGTTTCCCCAAGTGACGCGATGCAGCAGCTCAGCCATTGCCTTCCCTATCCACTTGTTTCTAGGAAATGAAAACGTGCTGCTACACAGAAAACCTTATTTTGTAACTTGGGCTTTTGCTCCAAAGCAGCCTGTGTTTCTGGTTTTGCATCTGATGTAGCCACAGCAGGGAGGCAATTTTTCTTCAATCCACTCTACAACTTGTTGCCTGCTTCTCCTTCTCCTCAAGTTGGCTGAATTCTTACTCTGAACTCCTTGTTATGTATGGTAGAAAGGCAGCATACTGCTAAGTCCTTCCTGTCTTGTGGGATACTTCCCAAGTGGGACTCAGGTGAATAAGGCAAGTGTGCTCTTATCTGTGTAGTGGAGTGAAAAGTAGGCAGAGTCCAGGGATAAAAATTCTCTTTTTAATTGTTCTACTGGGAGGTGATTACGTGGCAAGGAAAACATTGATGGAAATATTCAGTATATGGAGAATACTGAATTTGAAAATACATTTGCCTCTCCAGGGAGTTCTTTGCCCATCATTCATACTTCTCTTGTGTTTTTCTGATTAAAACCAAATTGGCTGGGAGTATAGCATGGTAGGTGTTTATATAATTATGAGCTGAAATGCCTAGTTAATTTTAATTAGGCACAAAACCAGCCAGTGTCAGAATAGCTGAGTTTGGCCACACAGTGTGTATTATCTTTTCAAATGCAAAGAAAGTCACTTGGATGCAACCTTTCAGCAAAATGCAGTTGTCACTAGAGGGGGAATGGATTTTATTCTGTAGAGAGCTGTGTGCATGTATATATTCAGGTGTTTTGTTCTGTAGCTGAAATAATTAACAAGAGCAGGGAAATGTTTTCCATGGATCAAAATTGTATTGCAACAGGACTGATTAAAGATTACTCTCTTTGTTTTGTTTTACATGTGTGTATTTGCCGTCATTATAGGAGGCACAGTGTCCGTGTATATGCAATACATCATGCTTTGCTAATGAGTTGTACTTTCTGCACTACCTTGTATGCTTGTAACCCCTGTGACTCTGAAGATCTTTCTTCATTCTGCAGTGATGCTTTTAGGCCATTACTTTGACCAACTTAACCTTACTGTTCTTTGCAGAGTGGCTGTGTGAGGTCACCTTCCAGAAGGACAATTGAGGAGTACTTTATTGCCCTCACAAAGTATAGATTGACCAGTGCAAATAAAATAAGGTCTGGAAATGGCTCCAAAAGTGTAAACTGGGAAGGTCATGTTAGCTTCTTAGCTGTAAAATATTTTGGGGCAGACCTTAGGGTATGCTTTTTTGTCCAATCCTAGTAACTAAGTGATATTTACTTGAATGCTGCTTTTGTTTGGTTTTATCATTCTTGACTATATGGTATCCATTGGTAGCTTAGGGATTTGTTAAATTAGAGGACGAGAGAGATGTTGCAGGAGAAAAGAGAGTGTTAACCATGATGCCATTAGGTTCCTTTGATTGCAATGTTCAACTTTGAATTGCTGGGAAACAGCTTATTTATTAATTGTGAGGTTTAGAAACAATTAAGGACTCTGGAGAAATGCTAAGGATAAAGTGCATGAATGCTGGTTGGCAATGCAGTGAATTTAATTGCCTTGATTTGAGGTATGGTTGTCCCCAGCTGCCCACTGCATCCCATTGCTAAAGGCTGCTGCTGGCTCTGCAGAACTGGATAGCCTGCCCATGAGCTGATGTGACCAGTGAAGGTCTTGTCTTGATACCCTGGCCTCAGAATACTCTCCCTGGATGGTGATCTTTAGCAGAAGGGTGGCTGCAACCTCTCGAACTGCCAAGAGTCTGCTAAAGCTCATTTATCAGTGCCCTCATTCCACCTAATTTATATAGGGTATTAAAATAAAGTGGTACTATTGTTTTGCTCATTATTTGGGTTTTCAGTTTTGTGTTTCTCATTTAGGAACACTTCACAGTAGTTAATGATGTGTTGACATTTCAATAATAAGCTTTCCTCTCTGCATGCTTTACATCTTGACCATTTTAACTTGCTCTGACATAACACTGAGGTTGAAATACAGGCTCCACAGCAAGAGGCTACAATTGTGCATTGTATGGACAGATTCACATTTTACTTCTTTAGCTGTGTTAACTTGTATTCTATATACAGTAAGTGTTCAGTAAACTGAAATAAGAGCAAAAAGTTTGCAACACATATGTCTGTAGAAAGAGGTGAATCTGTTCTTCATATCCAAAGAGATGCCTGTCTGTTTTGCTGGAAGATTGCTCATTTTCTGTCACTGAAGAAGTTAATCTAGTATAGACACAACTGTATGTATGAAAAACACAGGGTTAAGATTGCATTGAGCCTGATACTGAAGTGTTTCCATTTTTAATTTATCTCAGGGTGGTGATGAGGTTTTTAACACTGGAGCAGATTCAGAGAGTGAGGCTAGATGTTATAGAAACCCCAAACTGTATACCCAAAACAGATTAAAGTAAAGAAATAGACAGAAGAGACAGTGTCAGGCTTGTGGATGTCCCTTATTACTTTCTCATACCTGTCTTACCTTTATAAATTTGTGGCTGAGGTTTGAAGAACTCAGATTTAAGATGACAGCTTTCTGAAGATGACTGTCAATTTAAGGCCAAGGAAAATTCCACTCTCCTCTCCCAAAAATCTCAGTCTCTAAGCACTGCAGATCAGTGGCATTATCAGAACAGGTCCACTGGCTGGGAGGATGAAACAAGGCTGTCCCTGCCTGTGTGCCTCCCCATGCTGCCTGCAGTCATATTCCTGGAAGCAGGGTGGGTGGGAAAGGGTGTATGTCAGCAGACCATCTTCATCTGCATCTTCAGCCTGGCATCCTTGTACAGCCCATTGTGTTAGTGATGGTGGAGGGATCAGATCCCATGACAGGTTTGCTTGACCAGTGTGATACTGGAGATAGTGCCAGCTTAGGTTGTGACCCAATCCTGCATGAGGCTTGGAGGTGTATCCTGATCCAAGTCCTCATGGTAGGTGTTGAGTGGCTTGTGAGTTGTTACACTAGCACTTCAGATGTGAGTTAAGAAACAAGTCATGCAAAGGGCTCTTCTGTTGGATCTTGAAGTATCTACTTCATGAAGTAGATCACTGTCACTGCTCCTCACTTTAAACATTACAGCTTTAGGCCAGAGATGAGCTGTCCAGTGCCAGCCACTGACTAGAGCCTGAACCAAGGCTTTGGATGTCAGCATTTCACTTGACCTCATGTGCTCTTTTTATGGTCTGAGACTAACCTAAAACCCTTCTAAGATCGTTCATCTCCAGATGGATTCATTGAGAAGTAAAAACAGACTTACAATTCCTCTAGAGCTGGAATTTGAAACAAAGTTTCCATTGCAAAAGGCTTGATTTTGTACTTCAATTAGATAGTTCTCTTCAAAAAAAAGGCATTTGGCCTGGGGTGCATTTCCTGAAAAGGACTTGGGGAAGCCATATGAAGAGCAGCTGAGGTCATTTGGTCGGTTCAGCCTGGAGAGCCCCCTCATGAGGGGAAGAAGGCGCTGATCTCTTCTGTGTGGTGACCAGTGTCAAGATCCAAGGGAATGAATGGCCTGAAGATGTATTAGGGGAAGTTTAGGCTTGATATTTGAAAGAGGTTCTTCGCCCATAGAGTGGTTGAGTGCTAGAACAGGCTCCCCAGGGAAGTGGTCACAGCACCAAGCCTGACAGAGTTCGAGAAGAGTTTGGATGATACTCTCAGGCACATGGTGTGGCTCTTGGGGATAGTCGTGTGCAGGTCTAGGAGCTGGACTCAATGATCCTTGTGGATACCTTCCAACTGGGCATATTCTGTGATTCAATTATTCTGTGGAGCGATGTGTAGCGCGGAAGCAGTGCCGAGGAGTCCCTCTGCCCAAAGGTACCTTTTACTGCCAAAGCCTCAGCATTATTAAGTACCAGACCCTCTGCACATATGTAAAAAAGCATCCCCTGCCCCAGTAGACTCTCTAGTGCCCCTGCATGTGTGTGACTAGTATTACTTGAATAAAGCAAGCCTGCATAGGGAGCCAACATGATCTTTGTCGAACACCTGAGCCACAGTTACCATCCACCAAATGAAATGGCTGCCTCCTGTGTGTTTGTACTAATTCCAAAAATAATGCGTTAGAGATCCTATACCAAGTTGTCCCATTGCAACGGTGACAGAGGTCGATGTATTTATTGCCTTTGAAATCTGCCTGGAAAGGAAGCTTTTTAATTACTTTAGCGAGTGGGGAATGTGCTAATTTGTAATTCGGCAGAAGCAATCTGTAAACTGAAGCTTCCCAGCTCTGAGCTGCTTTGCAGATAGCCTGCAACCCAGGCAGTGGCAGAGCTGGGACCGTGGACTTCGTTACTGCTAGGGACTCTGTGCGAGTTCAAGAGACACTAGCAATTTTGGGGTCTTGGGACAGCAGCCAGTGTTTTATTAGTATAAATCCAAGGTAATTGGGCATGTTAATTACTGGAAGAAATTCACAGCAGGGAGGAAGAGGTTCAGGATGATGGGGAGATGCCATGGATAATTGCCAAGGTCCACAGATGCCCTGTGACCCTGTACTAGTGGGATTTCCTGCATTGCAATGATTTACTTTCAGCAGATTGAGTATTATCACTCCAGGCTGAAATGCCTAGAGCAAAGTGCCTGCCGAGGGAATTTGAGGTAAAATTTGCTTAAGGTTTACAGGATACTGTGGCAAAACCAGTAATGGGACCCTCCAGTACCAAGTCAAATGTTGCTTTTTTAGGCGTATGAGTGTGCTTGTAAGGGTGTATACAGATGATGGGATTTCAGTCTTCCTGTCTACCTGATTTTGGGTCTGCTTTTTGCTTGAACACTTGATGCTCTTTCACAGCCAGAGCAGGTGATCAGCAAGAGACTCTAGAAGTGAAATGCATGGAAATGACTACAAACCACTGAAGAAAAAGGCAAAATACTCTTTCTCTCTCTGCCTCCCCAAAGTCCTCAGTCAGGTTCAGATAAAAGCTTTTCTCTCCTCCCTGGGCAAAAGGCTGGCCCGTATTATTTATTTATTTGTAAAACCTTTTATTTTTTTCTTTAGAATAGCTTTTACATGATTTTTCTTTGCTCTCACAGTTCAAGCATGATTTAATATGTCAAAACTAGTTTGCTTAGCTGGCCCTGATTGTCTTGCATACTTCCACTAAAACAGGGCAGTCATCCTTCCAGGCTTGCTGCTGCCCAAACAAATGAAGTGTCACAGCAGCTAGGACCTGCTCTTGTGTTGTGACAGCCAGAGTATCCTTCAACAAAGCTGTTAGTGAGGAATTTAGATGGGAGTAATGCCTACAGATATGGTTTGGGTCAAAGCAGTGTGGTCCCACACAGGCAGATGCAGAGACAAGCTTATGCTCAAGAGACATCCTCGATCATTCATGTGCAAAGGCATTTTGGTTCAGATTGAGAGTCTAGCTAGTACTAGAGAGAGAAAGAAACCATCCTGTTGGTGTCTGCACTGGCAACCTGGCAGCAATAGCAATGAGAGCCCTTGCTGCAGGATAGTGCTGACAGACTGATACATCTGGTTGCGGGTTTCTTGGCAGAAATGAGTTGCAGTGTGATCTTTTGCTGTCTGTAGTCCTTGGGGATTTTATCATTGATTTTGGTCAGAGTGAGATGATAATCTGCTGTAATATGTTAACTATATGATTTCCTGGCCTAGGTCTTTATTAAGAGCTGTGCTGACTGCCAGCAGAATACAGCCTACAGGAGAGAAATCTAGTTCATGTAACTCAGATCAGACCTGTTTCTCAGCAAATGGTCTGATCTTGATCTCTTCCAAAACTCCTAAATATCAGAGTCTGGCATTTTGTCTTTTTCTCATCCAGTGCAGGGGGACATAAGCTAAAGTTCATCTGTGTGTTTCTACACTGTGTTCCAATGAAAAGGGTAGGGAGGAAGTTTTGAGTCACTCATCACTCTTAATTAGTTTTAAGTAGCATAACAATCCTTTGAGTGCTTGTAGAACTTGGTGCATCATACCAACCCTCTTCCCTAAGCGGCTGCTGTGATGCTATGTGCTCAACTGGGCAAGATCTCCGCACTTGGCATCCTCATCGTTGATGTTTTTGGGCTCTTGTCTCCTGGTTGCATCAGTAACACAGTATGCAGTAGCCAGGTCAGACGCTTCCTGGTGCATTTTTGCTGGTATGCTACACGGAGTGTTTGGTATGGCTGCCAGCTGGAAGTCTGGTGCTTGGGGACACGTGAAATGATTGTGTGAGTCTGTTATTGACTGAGCTCTGAGCGTGGCTAATGGCATTGACAAGAGCTGTGCCATCCTGATAGTAAAGGCAGTGGGTCACTCACTGGCTCTGAAATGTAGTGTGTTAAGTGTACAGGTAGATGAGGGAGCAGTACCCCCTATCAGATCCTGCCCTTCCAAAATACTGTGGGACTGTCTGGGTTGGTGGTCTCTTTGCAATTCCCAGAGAAGAAGGGTGCTTTAAGAGAGCCAAAAAGTCTGCTTTCATCCTGTTTTGGTTGGTTGGTTTGGTTTGATTTGATTTTTTGGGTTTGGTTTGGGGTTTCCCCCCCTCCCCAGTAATGCTAGATCAGATCTTGTATGTAAAACACTAGTCAGCATTACCTGAAAATTTGATTCCATACTCTGTAAACTGACACAAAAAGTGCTTATCAAGATACCTGTGCAACACCTTCTGTATCTTCAGTCATAGTTGTATGTGCAAGTCATTTTGCTGTACTTCATGGACACTGTGCACACAACTAACAACACAATGCCTCTAATGTGGCCATGTGTGTTTAATACCATGTGTAGCTTTGGGCTAACAGGAGAATGAATATTTTACAAGGAAAGCAAGACCAGCCCAAAGCAGAGCCAGTGTTTTCAGGTGGAGGCATTTGCTCTTAGGTTAGAGGCAAAAACCACTGCAGTTCCAGTGTTTGTTTTCAGTGAGCTTTACTGTAAGCATATTTCCGCTCTGGTTGGAGAGAAGCAAAGACTGCACAACAGTCACACTGCAGTTTTATCTGTAGGACATCTGAGTCTGCTTTGTGGGATTTAGTAGGAGGCACATTGTTATTATCTGCATGCTGCTGGCAGATGGGTGATGGCCCATAGAAAGTCAAGATAGAACATTCCTGATTGTTTGTTCAGTGTTTTGTATTGTATACATCCATGCACAGAGTGTGGGCTGTGAACACAGAGAAACAAAAATACTGTTCCTGAAAGTTTATTGAGCAAAGGCTTCTGGTTTAACAAATTCAAATTTTACATGTTCCAAAGAGTGATTTCCAGATGCCGTTGGGAAGAGTGTCAGGCCACATTCAGATTAGCCTTATTGTTCCATAATATCTTACTGGAGTACAAGGTTAATTAGTACCATAGGCAATATACATTATTCATCACAGCAATCAGGCCTTTCTTCTGTTGGTCTGTTGTAATGCTGCAAATGTTTTTCCTTCCAATAGCAAATCCATGATATGATATTTTCAAATTTAATCCTTCCAAATCGCATATTTGATATATGAATTATCTGGGCACTCTTAATATTGATGGAAAGCATTTCAAGTGTCAAAAGGAGTTTAATTTTTTAATTTTTTGTCTCCTGGCTTGCTTGGGCATAAACCTTCAGGACCATGATTTTATTAATGCCTGTCTTCAAGCTGACCCAAACTGGAAATAGCACTAGTGACGTATGTAGTGCAGTGGTTTGTATCAGTAGTGTTTTCAGTGTTAATTATCAGAAGTGTCTCATTGCAGGCGTGAAGTGCTGAAGCCCTGTTGCTGCTATGGTGTTTTGGTTGCTTGCAGTACCCCAGCACAGATGTCAAGCATCTCGATTCCCACCCTGAGGTTTGTACGGGGAAGGCTCACTCTAGCAGGGCTTCCTCAAGAACAAGGGCTAAATATGAGGTGCCCTTGGCTACTTTCCAGTGCTAGGGTCCCTGCCCTGCTTCAGGGTGCCATGTGGGAGATACTGACTGACTGGTTTGTACAAGGTCAAGTGAGCTGTGGCTTTCACTTGCAAGGCCTGTTTGTGGTGCAGAAGTTTTGGTCTTTCTCAGTTCAAGAAACCAGCACTACCTCATCCTCAGCTGGTAATGAGGAAAACAAGGCGATTCCCCCTGCCGCCATGCCTACTTAAAGAATAATACTTGTCTGAAGGTCTCTGGTAGGTCTTTCCGTGATGCTTTCAAGATCTGACATTTCAGCCTGGATGTCTTCTGGAAGAGTTTTCCACACACATGTATTAAGTGTATAGGATAGGTATTTGGGGAGAAAACTGAAACACAAAAGCCAAGTGACTTTGCTCCAAGTCCCACAAACCAATTTTGATGGAGTCAGGAGGCTCAGGCTTCCTGCTTATACCATTCTTATTTCAAGATTACTTGCAATTTCTCTGCTCTTTCTTGCTGTCCTGAAAAGGATTTAGGCATGGAAATGCTTTCTAAGATAAAATGGTGGGCTGGGCATGCCTTGCTAAGTGATATGATGTCAGGGCCTAGGGGAGTAACTTGCACTGACATGGCTAGAGACTAAATATGGCAGAGTTCTACCTTAAATAACCTGTGCCAACAAATCCACTGCACTATGCCAGGCAAGAAATGCTTGAGATTCCTTTGTGTTCAAATCAGCAAGTAAATATTTTCCTGCAACCCTGACTCACTTCCCTTCTGCCCCTCTTGTTTTGTATATGTATTGTTCTCCCCTTCTGACTTTCCCTGTAGGAGGAACCGAGCTTAGGTGACTGCTTTTTCTGCTTTTCTCCTCCTGACAGGCATGGAAAAGAAATTTCAAGGGCACAATTTTTGCCTTTGAATGCAGAAGACAATGTTAGGTTTGTGTCAGACAGCAGAAAAGGGGCACATGCTTTAAAAGTGAGTATCCTGGTGTGTCTGAGGCTTTCTGGGGCAGTTTGGAAACAGCTTTTCATCAAGAACCATCAGGTGGATAAATGCCCAAGTTGCAATTTCTGTCAAACAACTGGCAAATATCTGTGGTTCTTGATTTAGATGCTATTGTGATGTAAACAAATGAGCAGTCACAGGAATGTAAAGCTGTGATGATGAATATTATTCTTTTCTCTTAATTATTACCCATGGCTTTGAAACAAGCAGCTGAGATTCCTTTCAGGAGACTTCTGCTCTTGTGTAAAACTGCATTTGTAGAGCAATTTGGGTTGCTTCTGGTTAAAACAGAAATGTCTACACACAATGTTTGCTTTAAAGTTGATCATAGGCAGAGGATAGTAAGTGAATTGGATTTAAAAATATAATTGTGTAAATCACCAAAAGTGGAATGGTTTTATCAGCATAGTCTTTTAGGAGTCACATCAATAACTTATGAGCTTCAACAAATGTGCAGTGCTCATTTGCTACTTCGTTGCATATTGTTATGACACGAGAACAAAGGAATTTAATTTTTTGAATCGTTCCTGGGGACAAAAACAAAAATCCACAGCATTCAGTGGTGTGTAAATTTAGTGTTGTGTTGTCCATCAGTGTGGCTTTAAGTATTACGAGACAAAATCTGTGGGTGCTGCATCCATAGGTCTCTTGAAATAGCTCATGGGGCAAAGCCTAGACTGTATGGCTGATAAATAATAGAAGAGCTTTACTCCCTCTCCTCCCCTCCCATTTCTTAGGTTTACATGACATCAAGCACTACTTGGAAAAAGTAGAGCGGTGTTCAGTTTATACTGGAGTATAAAAAAAAGCTATAATTGTTCCAGAGAAAAGTTATATTTCTGTTTCAGAATAGCTGGTATATAGGTCTGTGAGCCTGAAGAGAAGAAAAAGCTATTAATTGCAGTGACTGTCTTCACAAGTAAAGAAAGAAACATGAAATTGGAGACTATGTGTGGGGCTGGGGCAAAAGCCCACATCTTTGCTTTGGCCACGTAGATATAACCGGCAACTCAGGAGTTTGTCTCTGTTTCAGATGTGCTTAAAAATACAAACAATGTGTATACCTGACGGCTGTACCCAGAGAACAGGAAATCTGCCTCACCTAGCAGCCTCTCAGCAGAGAGACAAGTTTGGGACACGACACACCCAACAGCCCACTGATGTGACATTTGACAGACATCGTGGATACCAGACATCTTTTCCTGATGCTTATGTCCCATAAATGTCTTTGTGCTAATGAAGGATGTGGTGCTGGTGCTAAGTGAGAGTGATCTGTGATTTCCTGAAAATTACCTCATAAAATCAGGTTAATCATCTTTTTTTTTTTCAGAGCTAGATTTTGGACTCTGCCTTGGTAACTTTTGTTTTCTAATGCCAGCAAGAATTTAAAGTCTTCTAAATGCTTTAAAAATTGCCATGTTTAAAAGTGTTTCAGATCTTCATTTTTTGAAGAAAAAATATCAGGTCCTGCTGTAAATCGCTTGTTTATGTTTTGTAAAAGACAGTAATTTATGATTTCCTGGGCTTTAAAACAGCAATAACATAATGTTGATAGCACTAACATGTGGCTAACATGGCTTTTCCAAACACAAGTGAGATTTACAGGTGGTGATAAAGAAAAAAGGGCTGAACAGTCAGTCTTAGTTACGCTTTTTGTGTACTTCTCTTGGCCTAGAATTCCCAGGGCTTTTGTCACAGAATCAAATATCTGTTGTACCTTTGTGATGTCATTATCTTTATTTAGCGATGGGGAAGCAAAAAAAAGAAAGGAGTTGCCAAAGTCATGTATCAATCAGTGAAAAGTCAGGCTTCCCAATCTTATACCCTACTATCTAAACTGGATATCTGTGCAGATACAAGTCTGTTACTTCTTCTCATTAGTAAATGTAGGCATGTATCTGACTAGATTTGAGCTGATCTTAAGTGACTTGCTTTCCTGACAATAGTTTCCGTGATGTGATTTGTAGTTTACAGTTGAGGGGTTTTTTTTTACATATACCTAGGCCAGGATTTCAACTGTAGCTCAGTCAAACACTTCATTACATTTTGTACTGGATGTTCTCACAGTCTACAGGATATTCTTGACTAGGTTAAGAAAGCTGGAGACAGGACAACATCATGGGTGGATGAGTATTTAATTTCTAATGTGTTAAGCTATTGGGAAAATAGGAGATATTTAACATGTTGTAGAAGTTCCACTGGTATTACTATTATTACATGGTATTACTGAGATATCTGTATGTTACCTTTTAGACATATATTTTGTGCTGACTTACTAAAAAAGGGTAATTTTCTGTTTTGCTGAAGCACCATATTTTAAATACGTATTCTGGTGTTAGTTTTAAAATAGTATGCCACTGTGGATGGTGTTTCTACATATTTATCTTTAGAAAAGAAAGTGAAGGTGGATCCATGCCTTACAACCTCTGGTTTGCATCCTGTGGCAACAGGACTAGATTTCTTTCTCTCAAGTAAAAATCTAAACAAAAGCTCTTACTGACTTAGTGCAAAATTGGCAATATGCTGTTTAGACAAAACCTTTCAGATTTGCAGCTTCTGCAGCCAAAACATACAAGTGCAAAGTTTCCAATAAATGATGATTAACTGGTGTGTAGAAGTGAAGCCTGCTGTGAGCTTTCAGTCCATCTAGTCGAACTGTTTTATAATGCAATGCTATCAAGATATTTCATTGTACACAAAAAGGCAAGGGAATAATAATATATGTGTCCTAGAATTCCCATGTGAGGATGAGTTCCTTGAATTTATCAAGTTTGCTGGTATGCCTCCAGAAATTTTCTCCAAAATGATGACTAGTTCTTTAATTACACTTAGATAGAGCTGTGTTTGTTGGTGGTGTTTGAAACTACAGATTGAATTTAGTACTGTAAGTGTCATTAATCTGGTGAAATAAAAATGCCGAGTTTTTAATAAGGTTCCAATTTAATGTTTTTAAATGCTCTGAAGAGATTTAATGCTAAACCAGCTGATATAAATCTGCTCGGCTCCTCTGTAATTGTCTCTCTCAAGCATGTACCTCTCTTCAAGGGAACTTGGCTCACACTAATTTCAAAGCTGTTTACTGCCTGCATGAATTTGATGGACCCTCACTTTTATTGTTAAAAGTTGTTAATATCAGAGGTGACCCGGAAACTGAAGAGGCAGAGTCTATATATAGTATTAATTGTCCTGTATTTTTTGTAGAGTACCACAGAAAAAACCCAGTCCTTCTATTGTGCTCTAGGTGTCTAGAGCCTTTCTGAAAAAGTTTTTGTAATTTCAGCTTTGCTCTCTTCTGAGCCTCACATGTGAGGTTTTGGCCCCTATTATGGAGGACTTGTCTGTGTAAAAGGCTGTGCCTTGCTTTTTGATCTGGTCAGCAGGGGTGTATCAAGTGCCACTACTTGAATCTTGCTGGTTGCAAGGCACTAGGAGATGGAGCTTTGCAGCTCCATCAGCCTGGCATATAGAGGTTACATACCGTGCTAAATGGAATGTAATATGATGTTATTTTCATGATCATAAATGTTTATTCATAAATAAACTCCAGTCTTCCCCCCCCCCCCATGGTGTTTTGGTTTTCCCTCTGTTTTTTTTAGTCAAAGATACTCCCCATAGCTAGCCATCCAATTGGTATGTTTCAAATGAGGAAGGGAGAACATTGCTTGATCTGTGTTTTAATTTATATATATATATAT
The DNA here is from genome assembly GCA_013399895.1 of Serilophus lunatus. Lineage (NCBI taxonomy): Eukaryota > Metazoa > Chordata > Aves > Passeriformes > Eurylaimidae > Serilophus > Serilophus lunatus. The sequence goes on from VXBA01002420.1 coordinate 603,277, forward strand.
ATATATATGAAACGTCCTGGATTGGCATTCCTTCTTACAGAAATCTTGGTGATTTCTTCATTCAGCATTTGTGGACATCATCAGTTATACTGGTGCTCCATGAGTCCAGCTGAACTCCCTTCCTTGCTTAATTTCCTTGTATGGGAGAGCTGAGAAGACCTTGCCCCAGGGGTCAGGATGGAGCTGCCTGCATGTCGGTGAATGTATTTAGCCATCCTAATAGTAAATATTGTAGTTGAGAAGCAGCAGTATTCACAGGGGAGCTGTATCACTGCAATCGCTTCAGAGCAACAAAGAGTGGAAGCTGTACCAGCCTTGAAGATGAATCAGTGCTGCAGTGATTAAAAAGATACACGTTTCCCATGTTCTACACAGGAGTCAGCATTGTTTTCCCTAGGGATTTTCATCAATCTGTAAATAAAAGAAGCTGATGGTTTCCTTGGGGAGCAGCTTAAGGACTGAGAACATTGTTTGCCGTTAGATATTCCTCCTTAATCAGTGTCTGACATATAGGAGAAGGTGGGTAGGGTTCTGAGCTTTGGCATTTTCCCCCTCTGTGGTTGAGTCACCCCTTCCCTTTTCAGGGCTTGGTGTCCCATCATCTAGCTGAAATGAAGGAATGCCCATGGATCAGGCTCCCTTGGTGTTTGGAGGGGATGGCGAAGAAAAGATTTCTTGGGGACTCAGTGCTGCATGAAGTTAGAGAAGTCCAAACAAGTACTGTGTCTCTTGGCAGGGGACGGGGAAGCTGTGTATTGCAAACATGGAGCTAGCAGGGCATAGATACTCCTGGGTACCTTAGTACAATTAATGAGCACTGCTGCTTTTCTTCCATCAGAGTGGCAAGCAAGCCAGGCAAGATGAGGGGCAGCTTGTGTGCTCAGTTGCTGTCCTGATCTTTAATTGTTACTATTTTCAAATCCCTTTTAGTATTCACAGCTCAATTTATGTGCTAACTGGCCCTTTTAATAAAGAAAAGATAAAGTCTGTGAAAGAGTGTGCGTCCTCCCACCAGTGCCACTGTGTAACTGTGATAAATTATCTGTGGCAAATGTTCTGTTGGCTTATAGTTCTTTGCTTCTAACAGCCAGCATGTTTTCTGCTGAGTCTGATGGCCTCCTGTGTGAGAGCTGGTCTGGGAAGGAAAAAAGATGAGGGGAGAGTAGCTACAAAGTGCTGTAGTTCTGCTGGAGCAGGGGAGTGCTGAGGCACAAGAGAGGTGGATGATGCTTCAGAGAGGGTTTCTGCCCTGGAGATGGTGTTAGAAGAATGGAAACTATGCAGCTCCTCCCCCAGATGGTGTGTGAAAAGCTCAGTGCTGAGCACATGTTGAAGTGAATTATCCACAGCTCCTCTTAGAGTATAAAAATAGGATTCTTCATTTTCACCCCCTCCTTTGGCTTCCTGTGTCCACCTCCTGCCCCTGTCTGCCTTGAGGTACAAGGTGGAACAAAACACGGCTTCCTCAGAGCCTCTGGCTCTTCTCTCTGCTGTCAAATACACTACCACATTTTGCTGGAACTGCTCAAAATGCAGCTATAATTGTCTATTATATGACTGCTCTCATTCCCTCCCACTCACCCTCTGGTACCTTGTGCTGGGCTCTGCTCTTCTCTGCAAGCCCCCTCACTCATTCCCAGCGTTTCCACTTCCCCTCTCCTTCCTCCCAGCTGCACCTGCAGACAAACCTCCTGCACCCCACAGCCCTTCCTACACTCTTCCAAGGTCCCATCAGCAGTGAAGCTTTTCTATGGTATACATGTCAGAAAGGGTTAATGTGCTTGGATGCAGGTTACTTTCTGCCTTGGGATGCAAATTTACAGTGTCCCCAGGGTGTCTTGCAGAAGGAATCAATGCCTTTTAGGACAGGCAGTTTTGTTCTGACATAGCAGTGTGTACAGGAAGAAAGGAGATGTTAACACTTTCTGCCCCCAGCAGCATCCCAGGCATCTCGGATGGATGCAGCAGCAGGACCCAGCATCTGGGCTCCCATTAGCAGCTGAGTGAGTGGGACTGGAGAAGACGGCAGTCTCCTAGCTGCTGAGACAGATATGTGTAATGGTATGGTCTCCAGGGGATGATGGAGAAAAGGGACAGTTTGAATTGGATGAGGGATGTATTATATTATAGAACATGTGAGTTTGCTTTTCCAGAGCTTTCTCACAGGTGCATGTTAAAGGAAGAAGTGTGAGTGTGGTCCAGCCCTTTGAGGATGTCCTGTTCTCTGCTTTTTACAGAAGATGGTGCTTGTAGTTTTTTCTAGAGTTAAGAAGTATCCATTTGTACCTTTGGAAAAGTCAGTGGTTTTGGAGGATGCTTTTTTTTTTTTTTTTTTTTTTTTTTGTACCATGGTTTCAGGGAATATTACCACGTTGCTTGCAAGATGTTAAGAAACACTTAACTTACTGAGTGTTCTCCTTCCAATGGTAACTGGTCAGTCTCTGAGGCCAGCCCTTCAGAGAGAAATCAAACATATGCAGTGCATTAATTTATTTTTAGTAAGGTCTTTCACATCATCAACAAGAGATGTTCACCTTGAAAGAAATATACAAACACTCTTTTCACTCTTTACAACAATAAAATTGATAAAAGAGCCTTGTATTTTCTTAATTTCTTGGTAAGTTTGTGGAAGGCAAAGGGGAAGTTTTCGGATTTGTTTTTTCCAGGGCCTGGAAAACTCCCTTGGGAGGTGTTGCTATCCATTATGACTGTGTCTGTGCAAAGAGTGCAAAAATAAGCAGATGTACCTGATACATTGAAAACAATAGTCATGATACTGCTTTGAATAATACACTACTGCAGGATCTTGCTGCAGGTGAAATAAGATGTAACATGGGAGAATCAAGAGTGAGTGTTGAGAACCAGGAGGTAGCTAGGTGTAGTGCATAATTACTTAAAAATATCTTTTAGTTTATCTCCTCCATGGGCTTTGATGAATCAGAATTTTCTGGTCTGTTTCTGAAAGCAGTAGTTTTCCTTTTTTTCTGTGTTTTTATGGAAAACAGCAGAACAGAATACAAGCTGATTTGTTTCAAGAAAATCTACCTCATTAACTAGGGACATGAAGAATTCATGCTGAAAATGTTACAAGCCTGAGTTGCATATAACTTGCAGGTTTTGTGTGACCCTGTCCTCTGGATTTATCCTTCTTCTGGTGGCATGGGAAGATGTTTGGATCCCTAAAAATATGTGTGGTCCTTAGCTTAACAAACCAGATAAATTATTAACAAGAAGTATTCATCAAAATTGGTCACACACAATTCAGTGGGTTTTCCCAGCTCTCCCTGGAGATAGGTGAATGTAGTGGGTGGCTGGGGCAGAGCAGCCAAAAGGGAGATATCTTAGCAACATCCATGCTTGGTGAGAGATGCGACTGAAGACATGGGCTTAGATTTGTTACTATAGGTTCATCTTGGAAAAGAGTAAGTTTCAGACTCCATATTGCTTCAGTTTTGGGAAAGAATGTGGGAAAAGCCTTAGGATTTAGCAACCTGTGAGGCTTTTTCTCGCCTAAACTTTTCGTGTTGGTGGTTTCAAAGAATGCCATTTGTGAAATAAGATGGCTTTATGGGGTTGGTATTCATTTCCAATTGGTAGGTCCCAGTTTGTCTCAAGCCAAAAGTGACCAGATGCAATTACCATATGGTGTCCATATACAGATAGCTATGGCAGCGTGGGAAAAGAGGGAAAGATGAGGAAATGGGTAGAGTGTTGGCTGCGTGTTGTTGCTTCTTGCAGCATCACAGTATTGCAAATGTATGCATGCAGAAACACAGTCTGCTTGAAAATCATGACTTTTAAATCCTACTTATTTGTTGAATTCTTTGATATGCCTAGCAGATTTTAAGCCTTTGGTTTTCCTTTTCAAGCTTTGCTTGGCAAATGTGAAGCTTGCAAACCTAATTAGAAAAAGCAGGATGGAGATTGTGATTCCAATGGGTAAATTAATGCAAAGTACCAAATAGGATGAAAATAAGAGATCTGGCAAGAGTGGCAGAAAAACATAAACAAACCTTTTGCAGCTGATAAATTTTCAATGCTCCAAGGGAGTGTCTCCAGGAGTAACTCAGTTAGGTTTTCTAGCTTGAATTCACTATTACGTGAGGTGAGATTAATGTAATGGAACCCATTTGGGTTTAACTTTTCAGTACTTTGCATCTAATGTCTTTTTCATCAGAGGGACAAACAACTGTACCCATATGAAGATCAGTCTCACTGTCTGTATCAGTAATAGTCTGAGAGAACTTGAAATTATAGAAGTGAGTTTTGGGAATATGTACTGCTTTTATCTGGACTATATGAATTCTCTATTGGAAAAAACCCACAAATGTTAGTCCCCAGCACTGCCATTCTGTCACTTTTCTTTCCTAGCAAATTAAGATATTATTCATGGTGTAGTAAATTATTTAAGATCAATACACTTGACGAGTTCTTATCTTGTCCAGTAGGCTGAAGATGTTTCCAAACAAAGTGTTTCATACATGATAAATAGTCATTAAATTGTGCCTCAAAGATGACATCATACCTAATAATACATTAGGGGTCTTTGTATCTATTCAGCTCCCAGGAGTCAATTATTCTGTCAGCTAGTGCTGCCTTATGGAAATAGCAGATTTTTTTCACCAGGGCCAGGCAGCTAGCCTTGAAGGAGTAACTAAAGCAGTTGTGGAAAGTGCTAGTGGAAAATGTCGCATTGCAAGACCCCTGTAGGTAAAGTGAATACTTAGAAGTTGCAGAAGATGTTTAGGCTGATGCTTCCCCCCCCCCTTCATCTTACTGACAGTATCAAATCATCGAAATGCAGAAGCAAATGTTTGAGCTTTGAAAACAATGGAGAGCAACTGAAATTTTCAAAATGGAGGCATACACCTCTATACTGAACACAGGCTTAACGCCCTGTGTAATGATGTGCCTAGCAGGAAGCTTTTAGCTTTTTTGATTTATTAGTTACTAGTAGTGTCTATGTGAAACTCCAAACTCAGTCCGGGTTACAACCTGCTCATGAAAAGTTGAAAGCTGCCTCCTAGTTGTAGTACTATTAATTATGTGCCAAGTTACACTTCATGTATTTCACTGTTGGCATTAATCTGCAAGCAGCCAGTGTACCTATTTGTATCATATGTAGCATATATCATTTATGCCTTAACTTGTTTAGCCTTGTTTTAGAAGTGCTTTACTGTTTCCTGTGAGTAATAGTGCTAAATGTCTCATTATTTGGGGGAGTGATGAGCATACACAAATTATAACAATCTCACATGGCCTTCCTTTGGAGAAGATGTAAGTCTTGACATAACTGGTAGTTTTCCTTTGTAGCTGTAGATGCTCCCTGAGCTCTAATATGTAAATGTTTGAGTATTTTTGCTTCTCCCTTATTGAAAATTTCACCTTCAAGACTTTATACTGGGGCGGAGGTGATCTCCAGTCCCTGTTCTCAAAGCTCACCCCTGTTGAACCCTGGAGATGCACGATATCTGCAGCATGGCCTCTCCCTGCACCAGCTCCCTGCATGATGGTGCACTGCAGCTGATGGGGAGCTGCACTTCATCAGCTTGAAACCCAGTCCTTCATCAGTCTTTCCTTTGGTGAGAGTTGTTTACAAGGTTTTCTTAAAGAAAATGTACCTAAAGTGGTTTCTGCTTTTCGTGTTTTCCTGAACATGAGTATTAAGGTGCTTGTATACACTGGATATTTTGAGAATGATGTTCTGAAGTTTGAATAGACTCATAATCTGCTTGAAAACCTGGAGAAACTGATGCAGGCTGGATCTGGTAGTAAATTGGCAAAGATGAAAGCATGGAATAAATACGAATACAGGTTTTGATGCTGGTGCATTCTCACTTGCTGCCAAAACAAACTGTATGTATCCAAAATGCTTTTAGATAGTAGAAGTTAACCAGCAGTAGAGGATTGACAACAAATGTCTGCTTAAACAACACTTTAAAATAGGAATTTCTCATGATAACGATTGTCTTGATTAAAACAAGAATACTAGTTAAAAACATTTGTGACTTTGATGACCTTGTCCAGATTCAGTTTACTATGTTTCAAATGACTAAATTCTTTGCATCTTTCATAACAAGGGGTGCTTCATGCCTTAGTAGTCTTGGAGGCTACCCGAACGACTTAGACTAGTTATTATGTGACCTAAAGAGATCCTCTGCAATAAGTTATCCTTCTAAGAAGAACCCAGCAGGTTTTGCTGAAGCGTCCTGCTGGGATGAAGGAGAATGAGAAGCATGCAGTGCTCACTGGTACACAGGAAGACCATAAGGTGATGAGGAGCTGCACTTGTGGCACAGATAGCACTGGGGACTGTGGTGCTCTTGAGGGGGGTGGGCATTACTAACCAGAAGATGCTTCTGGCCATTTCTATGCCACGGTCTTTTCCTAGTTGCTCCTCCACTGATGTAAATTAATTTGGAGCAGTAGTGTGCTGTCTGTCATGATTTTGCTCAAAAGAACAAGCTGATAGCTGTGTTAAATTAATCCTGCAAACAGTGGGGAATGATGGTCTCTGTTTTTCATCTCACACCTTCACAGTCCCAGTGCCTGTTTTTCTGTGAGGACTTCCTGGAGCCTTGAAAGCTGTCACCCAATCTCAGTGCACCTCTGAATTACAGTTTTAGCAATTCTGCCTGCTCTTTGATACCATTGAAGGGTTTTCATCTTGATGACTCTGCTGTTGGCTGCTCTATCTGCAGTCAGCTTTTGGATGATGAAGCCATCCAAGGAGATTATGTGCTTCTGTCTGGTTATCTTTTATCTTCTGTGGGGTTCCGGGGCAGAGACTCTCCTTGGAGAGCAAGTGCCATCTGAGACCCTCCCCAGCCTCTTCCTTCAAGTAGATAGATACTGGATGTTTTTATGGTGAAAGTATTTGGGAGTTGGTGTATCAGAAGTGCATGCTGGTTGTGTCGCTGGCCATCAGCAGTCACTTTCTCCATTTGTTTTGAATTCACCTTACTATGTGTAAATGCTTCCTTGCTTTAGCTGTTTGATTCAGTCATCCCTATAAAACACTGTTAAGCTAATTCCAACAACATGCTTTTGCTCTCTTTCAGGGTTTTTGAGTGTTTCTATGCAGAAGAAAGAGCAAAAAGAGGAGAAGGGGAGAGTGTGGGAGCTGAACCATGGTTTCAAGCCAAACAGGAGACATACATTTTGAGAAGGAATTTTTAGGACAAGGTGTGGAATGGTCTGAAGTGACACTTTCAGAAACCAGTGGAAAGCTTCCTTTTTGACTCTTAAGCATTTTTGGATGGAATTTAAGGACTGTAGGGAAAAAACTTAAAGGTGAGAAGTAGTGGTTGATATGGTGGGAGTTAAGAATGTTTTGTGAAGGAGCATTTATAAAACATGAGACTCACTACCTAAGAATAAAGCTAGAATACTATTTGACCTGTTAAAGCCTTTCCTACCCATCGCTGGATTTAGTTCACTACATTAGTGTTTTTAAGTGTATATGAGTACAGCCTTACAAGAATGTTTCAACTATCACCTAGTTTAGGTAGGACACCTGCCTTCTGGCAGTATTGCTAATAGTAATGAAAACTGTGTTTTCATCATGCTTAAACCTAGTGTGGAAGTTGTTTCCATTGTTTCAGTGCTAGCAGTACAACTATAAATAGTGGTCAGAAAACATGCCCTTGAAATATCCTTAATTCTGCCCCTTTTTTCATGCTTAGTGTGCTCTACTAATATTTCTTTTCCCAATACCCTGTTTTAGGTAAATTATGTATAGCACTCAAAGAGCAGATATAAGACTAAAGAGCACAGATACAACCATATTCTTCTGTTCCCTATGTGCCGATTTTCTATGACAATACCCAAAGCATATTAGGATATTATATTATTTTTCATGTTGCAATTAGATTCTTCCTGGGTGGATGAGGGGAGGTTTTTTACTCTTAGATATAATAATCCTATGTCTTTGTTCTGAAAGTTTAGTGCAACAATTTGTGGTGCTTTGAGAAGGAATTGGACACTTATATCTGTTCATATTTTTGAACTTCATGCACTGTGTTTTGAGAGAAATAACAGTTGACACAAACTTTTGAGACCTCTTCATGATTCCAGCTGGAGGGCTCTTCCATGTGACCAGTCTTTTAGTGCAAGCAGAATCCCCATAATCAGAAAATTGGAGCTGTTCTCAGGTCCTTCTGTTGGCCTCTGAAAGACATAGTTGACAGCTTCTGCAAATCTTGCCTCTCTTCCATTTGAGTTCATAAAACCTTGGTATTTTTTCCTTTGTTCTTTTCTGTCTAGAAATTACTTATTCCAGGTAGTTCCCTCTCCCTGCACCCAAAGGAGGCTAAGAAGAATTGAAAATCAGATGTTAGAAACATCTCAGTATTTTGTAATGCTCATGGAGATGGAGAGCTTGCTTCAGGACATGTGTTACACCTTTGAAGATAACTTCATTGTGTTGCACGGGGAGCTCTTTGAATACCTGGCCAGAGGTTTATGTTGTCAGTTCTGAGTCAGTTGTGTGCTTTGGAAACATAGACTGGGGCTGGAGTCGGAGTGGGGATCATCTCACTGTACTGGACGCTGTGCCTGTCTGAACAGATAAATCCTGTGCTGGGTACTCAGAGAGCCTCATCTTGTCAGTTAAATTTAGTAAAAGTGGAAGTGTTCTTCCTTTTCACCAAGGAGAACCTAAGCCACCATGTTCCTTGCCAGTTTGGTCAGGGGAGGAGGAATGATTACGTGAATAAAGGGCCAAGAGGGAGGCAGATCATCGTGTTTTTTGTGGCTCATTGCACAGTGTTTCCATATGTGGAAATGCAGTTAATTATCAAAATAGAATGAAGTCATTCTGTTTTGGACAAAGAAAAATTCTGATCTTTTCTCACCATCATGACAAGCAACTAGAGAAGCAGCTGAAGTATTCAAAAACACTAATCATCACAGGATAAAACATTAAACAATAGTTCCTTTGAGTCACCTACATCCATGTAATTGCCATGACAATCAGTATTGAAGTGCATAGACGCTGTGAGAGCACAAGAGCTTTTTCTACTTGGGCAACTTGTGTAGGCATCCAAATAAGTGTTGAGATGACTAATTTTGAGTGAGCCTTGCAAAAGGCAGCATTGAGGACAAAACTATGTCTCCTTCTGAAAGTTCAGTCTTGCCCTGGAGACTTATGGCTTGAATGTATTGTTTAAAGTGCATTTTTAGGAAGATGCATGGCCTGATTTCTGACAATTAAATAGGAAGTACATGGGATTGGTGTAAATCTAGGGAAGGCATTGCAGTGTGCTGTGAACATACTCATCTTTACACAAAAAGTAGAAGTTAGGATGTTTAAAGCAGTGCTAGGACCTTGGGCAAGTCTTTTTTTTTTTTTTTCTTCTAGTTTCCCACCTTTTTGTTAGTTCAGCCTGATTTTATTGTCTGTGGGGGTAAAGTATACCAAATGGTGTAGAGATTTCCTAACCTTCTGTGGGGCATATCAGTACTGCTATATTACGGATAATAGTATACTTGGCACTTGGTTTTTCATACCCATCTGTGTGCCCTTACTAATGCTAGCTATCAGCTGAGGGTCCAAGAGCATTCCTACCTTATTGTGGACATTTACATCCATGAAAGTATTAAAGATAATAAGGGAATAATAAGTTGGAAAATGAGATTTGCAATTAGTAGGTGAACCAACTAATCCTGGGATTTGATGAAGTCCCTGGGATATGTACTCTGACCTGCTCTCATGTACATACTCCCCGTGCAGCAACACACAAACATCAGGGTGCAGCATGGACAGCCTGGGTGGCTAATATTTATTGAAAATGAGAAGCCTATAATTGCTGTGACAACACAGTGTTGTGGAAAAACTGTGGAGAGACCCAAGGGCAGCTGTTGGGATGATGCATCACAGATGCTCCTTTGGAAATGAGTGATTTGCTGCTAAAGAGCAGCCAGGCTTGTTTGTGGAGCGTGCCCTCAGTGCTGCCTGAACAGGAAAATCCACTGTGTTGGCTGCTTGTGTTGTAGCAGGATAGAGTTGACAAGTTAAGTGATTCCCTTGGAAATTTTATGATAGGACTTTCAAGCTACCCAACAATGCCGAATTGGTGAGTTGATAGTTCCGCTTGCTGCTTTGTGGAAAGACACATTGACCTGCATTTAATTGCCTTAAACCTGAATTTTGCACTATTTATAGGTCAATACTAGGGGAGAGGGATGGATTCACCCTTTCTCAGATTCTAGTGCAGTTCAGAAATTTGTCTTGATAGAATTATTCAAAAAAAGGTATACACAGACTCAAAAGCAACACTTTGTAACTGCATTTTATGACTCTGTAATAGAGTTGAACTAGAAAGTAAACACTTTTTTCCTAATACAAGCAGTTATCCTCTTGAGATGCTCGAGTTTGAGAGTTTATAAGTCACAGCAAGCAGCTGGGCTGACCTGAGACATGGTCATGTTGCCAGTCTGTGATGTAGGCATACTCCGGGTCCTGTTGGCAGATGAGATCAAATTAAAAAAATGGATGTAAGCATCTACGAAGGGGTTTGGATTTCAGCCCTAGAAGACTATCCATGCTACTCCTCACATTTTGTCCATGTAGCAGTGTCAGGCTCTGAAGGTATTAGACCTTATTAGGTACCTCTGACCTAATAATAATAATGGGTGGGAAATGCTATGTTGGGGCACAATTTAAGTAATTCGGATTCTGTAGTTCTTTTTCTCTCTTTAATATGTTGGTATTTCTTACCTGTTTAAAATCGACCAATTTTGTCAATTTTGTGTTAGGTTTGTCTCCTATACTGCTGTACTGTCTAAATAGGAAGTCACTTCACATTGTAGAACTGGGGGGATTGCTAGAACTGGGGTAGTTGTAATATCTTTTAAAGAAGGTCTGCTTTACCAATCCTGACTTTTATCCTCTTTTGTTTATTTTAATACAAGGTTTTTCTGGAAATGTTTGGTGCCTTTTGGCCATCCCTTAATTGCACAGCAAGCCTTGGGTATATTTCCTTCATTTTTGCCTGTTCTTGAAAAAAGTCTGCATCAGTAAAAGCATATTGCAGGTAACAAAGACCTTTGGATATTTGCAGTCAATGAGAGCCATAGAAAGTCTGAAGCTGAGCTAGCTTGCTTAAAAAGAAAAAAAAAGCATTTTGCCTTTTACAGAACTGTGTTTCTCATTTATTTAGGTCATCTGTTACAGGGAGTGGGGGAACTATTACTCGTGCTATCTTCATGCTGCTTGTGATTTATTTTCAACTTAAGTATCATGCTGGCATCACACAGGACATTTACAGTTTTGAACTGAGATCCTTCTTTCCCTGCTTGGTGGTAATGCCCTATCAATTCCAAATGGCAATTAATGCTGTTTCCCAAAAATTACTTCTGCAGAAATAAAGTGTAATTGGAAAGTAGTTGCCCATTACAGTGATTTATCTTGTCAGTGACTGATTTGTTATTAAACTCTAAAACATTTTATTGATGTCTTTGGAAAGTGACTACGTGACCTAAGTAAAAATGTTAAACTTATTAATCATGATAAGTTTTCTCTGCTGGTTTTACCATATACATGAATTATGTAGCTTGTAAAATAGGCTGTTTATTATGCCAAGAAAATAAAGTGCTGTACTACAGGCAGCACATAGTTTTAGTTTTATTAGCATTAAAAATAAAAAGTTCAATAGATAAAAAAGTTAAGTATAAGTTATTTGGTTAAGTTTTTTTTATAGAGTCCCTTTGTAAATAAAGATACTCTGTCCATGGCGAATAGTATTGTTGTAATTAATTTCCAAAACCTGAAATTCTTATTAAGTTACAACTGAGAGGAGAACTACTTCTTTGCCCCCAAAACCCCACAGGTTTGCAACAAATTAGACCTTTCTGAGCCTTATAGATGCCAAAATTTTAATAAGTTTATTACCTTTAATATAAGAAAATATCCTTTATTATCTATTAGATTAATTAATATTTCTGTTGGGAACAATCTGATTAATATCACTAACTCTCCTCTTTGTTGCAAAAGTAATAATTGTCAAGATTATGTCAGCCTTGACTGAGTTGTTGCATTTCTCACAGAAGTAGGGAGAGCTAAAGATCTGGAATATTTCTGGAGAAAGAAAAGTAAGAGAAGGAGAGGAATACAGCTCTGCTTGTGATGAGCTGCTTGAGATACCAGAAACAAGCAAAAGAACAAAGCAGATCCCAGGAGGAAGAGTGGCCGTGTTGTAGAGGAGGACCTGATGGACAGAGTCTTCCTCATGTCTCTGCTCTCCAAGGTAGTCTTGAACTACAAGCAAAGAGGAGTCAACACAACTTTAAATCAATTTTCCCTACAATTGGAGAATTTTCTGGATCTGATGGGGAAACATGAGCTTAAACCAGTTCATTTTGTACATAGTGGTGCTTTCTGCAAATCTCTCCTTGCAATTCATTGTCCTCATGACAGAAATAGGTGTGAGACAAGTGTTGAAAGTGGAGCAGACTCAGGACAGGCACCTTGACAAATCTGAGGGACAACAGTCAAAATGCTTTTGGTGAAAGCATCGGACCTCATTTTAGGTACCACATTCTTGAACCAAGCAACCTGGGAAGAGAAAACTTGAGCGCTTGCCGAAACTGGCTAGGCAGAATCAGTTTTTTAGCTGAAATCCTGTCATAAAAAAATCAGAGCAAAGTTCTTGATGTTAATTAACCCCATGGTTCCTGTGCAGTGAAGATTGCCCCCAACACTTCCCTTGCTGCATTACAACAGGAAGGAGTATAATGCTATACCCAGTGTAAGATTTCATTGATTTCTGTGTCTGATGGGGAACAGGCAGAAACTTGGGCATTATCAAATTGGTATTTATTACTCACTTGTTTATGTATTCCATCACTAGAGGATCTGAGCAGTTTATTTGCAAGACTGCCCACATCCTCTTTCTCTTTCCAGTCCTCTGCATCACTGCAAGTGATATACAGATGCTCTGACTTAGGTCTTGAAGATATACCTATGTGTTAATATCCTGTTGAATACAAATGTAGCTCTATAGAACTCTTTCTAATTTCCTTCTGTGTGTAATGCCTAAGATATTAATTTTACAATCTCATTTTATTACCTTACTCTTTTTAATTTTTATTTTATTCATAACAAAAACATAGCAGAAAAGATGAAGATCGAATACAAGACTGCCAGCAGATAAAGAACATGGTAACATGAAACAGGAAATTCCATGCTATTAATATTCAATCGCACGGGAAGAAGGGTGGGTTGCTCGGGGGTAGACAAATCAAAAAGATGTGGGATGAGCACCAGGCTTGGAAAGGATCCTTCTGCCTGAAAAAGAGTCTGAATCATGTGATTGTCCTCTAAGCAGTGAAATAGCTGGGAGTGTTGAAATTTACCAACATGTATCCTCACTATGGAAATCCTCTATCCTCTTTCTTCACTAGGATAACAGATGGAATAAACCTTTTGCTTTTTAAGAAAAAAAAAATGCTTGAGGAATTTAGCCTCTTGGCCTTCTGTCCTGCTGCAGATCTGTGTGAGTGTGGTTATCACTGGACAAGGTTCACAAACTGCCTTGTCTCATTCCTCACCCATAAATAATATTCCATCTGGGATGTACTCTGTGCAGGGTGTGCATATGAAACTGTCAGCTCATATTTGGTCCAAACAGGTGCCAGCCTGTGATGTAACTGAATGGAGAAGCCAAGCCATATCCCAGCTTGAATATCAACATTGGGATGGGCTTGGAGCAGGGTGTGGCTATTTTTTGTCTGGGTGAAAGCTGTGAATGTCTGATGAGAAAGTAAATTATTTAGATTTTGCATTATGTACTGCAATACTGCAATTTGTGAGTTGGACAACGATGATATGAAATAACAAGAGACAGTCTCCTAATTCCTGCTTCTCTCTGTGTTGCAGTATGTTCCTGAGCACAAAACTGCTCACATATATGTGCATTTAGTGACACTTGCAGGGACTTTTGACAGAAGGCCTTTAAGCCTTGTTCTCCAACTTTACATTTTAAGCAGTAGCTATTAAAATTAAGGGATTACTTTTTTTTAAAGTAGTGTTGTCTTATTTCTTGAATTCAGAGCCATTGCTCAAGATGTTAGAGGGAGTTACTGATGGCTCTTGTGGTTTCTGGCATTTAACATTGGCCAGGTCATGGCTGAAGAAGCCTTTACTTGTCTGTCTGTAATGTGTGAGTGAGGCTTTGCCCTATCGGGGTCTCTCCAGAGCTGATGCTCCCTGCTCCTTGAGGCTCTTCATGGTTTCCTCCTCAGCAGTCCATGGTCCTGTCCTGACTGGCTGGGTTTGAACAAGCTCTTGCCTGTGTGCCATATTTGTCAAGACCACTGAAGTCAAAGTCAAGCAGCAGGTGCAGTGCACAATGGCAGTGAAAGACTGAAGGACATTGAGATGGTTGCTTTTCACAGACTATTTGACATGCTGTATTCCACTTCTGTACTTTAGTAGTTCATTTCATTAGCTTGGCACTCCCTGTCTAAATATAAAAAATGCATGCTGAAAAATCGATTACTGTCACTTGTCAGTGTGCTTCATTTACCCTGCCTCAAATGCCTGGGGATAATTGGCAACAGTGGAAAAGTTAGCAGCCTCCAACTGTCAGCAAGGTTACAAAGGCACAAAACAGGCTTTCCTATCGTGACATTGGCATGTCAGCTTTGTAGGAGTTTTGAAGCTGGGTTTGGAGGGGTGGTTCCCTCATTCTTGCTCAGAAAAGCCTCCCCTCTCTGAATTGCTGTCTGGGACAGGTCATCCCTTTTTCCCAACTCTGCAAACCTGTCTGTAAACAGCTTTCTGTGAAAGTCAGTTCAAAGAGCTGTAAGTTCTACTTAAGGAAAAAAAACCTTCCTGGGACTTATATCTCTGAAATAAGTCTATGTATATAAATTTTCAATTTGGTTCCTCAGCTTGTGCTTGCACTGAAGCTTGCATGGAGTCCCAGGAAGTTTTCCTGGGGGGAGATAAGCTCTATGAGCCCATGCTTCCTTGAAAACACTGGAGAGTTGGACATACTTGAATTGTACTACAGCCTTTCTAGTTGGAGATGTGGCTTTGGGAATAGCCCCAGGCAAAGAGTATATCATCTCTAGAGTCCCTTGTATTTTAATCCTTATTATCTATAATATTTTCAGACTTTGCAGATTGATTGATTTCTTTTTTTCTTTGGGGATGTTACGAATAATAACCAAAATTAAAATCTTAGTACAGGGCATCTCTGCTGAATTGCTATGGTTTTCTATTCCTAGTTAATCAGTAGTAAGTCTCAGGGTGTCAGTGGGTGGTCCTCCATATCATCAGTTACTACAGCTCTGTGGACCAAACCTTGAAGTCTTGCAGTTTAAAGTATATTACTTGATGGAGCAGCTGATCTTCTGCCCTGCCACTTTGAATTATATTTTATAATAGTATTTAATGTGATGTTAACTTTCAACAGAAGCATGACTAAACACTAGAAATGAATTTTTTTGACATTTGTGTGTTGTTCATTATAGTCGATATGCAGTTTGGCATCCTTTTTAAGTAACACTGCATCTAGTGCAGATAACATGCTTGGAACATAATGAGCTGTCAAAAGATTATAGCAACAGAAAGGTCAAATAATCACTTAAACATGGTTAAAATATAATTCTTGAAAACACTGTTCAGCTGCATCTTCATTGGACATATTTAAAATGTTTAAAGAAAGCCCTTAATTCATATAGTTCTGTTTTCCTGAGATAAATGCAACAGAAATAGATAATGCAGAGAAAGAAGAAAACCTCTTATTTTTTAGCATTGTTTTAGAGAAATAAAACCAAGCATCCTGACTTGACAGAGAGGCATTCTCTGAATGTATTTTGCAAGCATGTTTGTCTCTCAGTGCAAATTAATTACTAATTGCCTGTCATGTGATGTGTTGAAATTAGCTCTTTCTTATCAAACCTTGAGACATCTTTGCCTCCTGCTTCTTAAGGAGGTCAAGGCTTCAGCCTCCTCTAGAATCCCAAATGAGATTTGTTAGTCAGGCATAGCAAAATCTAATCTCATCCAGAGAAAAAGAAAAAAACAGACCAGAAAATGGTCTGATTTTCTGATTTCATGGCCAAGGTTACCTCGGAAAGTGGCATTTAAAGCCCGTAACTAAGGTGGCATGCCAAAGTAAGCACTAATAACAGAGCAACCGTGTGGAAAGATATCGCTTTAACAATTTTACAGTTGCTAAGTGTGAAAATAGTAGTGTGGGCAAGCTCCTGGTATCTGTGGCAATTGGTTCAAAGAGCTGAAATTGATGTTCAGTGAGAAAACACTTTTGGCCCCTGTAACTCTTAAACACCGATGAGGTCAGCTCCTGCTTGTGCTGTTCAAACATAAGGCTGAACAGCTTCATTAAAGAGACTTTTTTTTTTTGCTCTGAGAATAAAAAAAAAATAGCAGCAACACCACATATTGTTCGTTAATGGCTTGATGGGATGGTGTTACCAGTATGATCTTGTGCCTTACAGACCTGAAAGAAAGAGGATTAGGTGTCTGCCCTTAAAAGATGATGTATTTTTGCTTGTTCTAAGTGCTGTTCTGCTTTTGCTTCTTAGACACACACACTTCTCCTGCACGTGCATGTGTGCATGCTCACCTCCCTTGAGCTGTGCCTGTGCACAGACTTACTCTTTGAAAATACCTCCCTGAAGCAAGACATTAGGCGCTATGGATATATGTCTCTGGGATGGGAACTGTGAGGTGATGTGTATCGGGAAGTGTTGAGGGAGCAGATTGAAAGGAAGCTTATGTTCATATTTGTGAATTTACCTTTGGGCTAATTTGCACTAGAGGTAGTAAGACACCTTGGAAGAATAGTCTCTTTAATGAATTTGTACATCAAAGGCTGGCTACTGTCTAGCCAGATATTAAACTAGACAAAAGCCACTGCATGTCTTCTATGAATTAACAGTCAACCGTTCTATCCCAGCACAGTGAAGCACTCATACCGTGGCTTGGATGTAGCAAGGGCTCCAATCCCCCTTGTAAAACTGTGTTGTCTGACCTCCCTTCTCTGGCAGCAGAGTTGGCACTTGCCATCTTATGCAGCAAATGCACAGAGACCATCCCAGGCACACATGTGGTGACAGATCCACTCCACCAGAGATGGCTGAGCAGTCAAGGCCCTGCAGCAGCAGGAGGCTTTGCTGGAACTGAAAGAGCTTTGCAGAGCTCAAGGCAGCCCTCAAGGAAGCACGTCCAGGAGGAGAGTTGACTACAGGAAGGGGAGATGTTCTTGGCTCCTGTGACTTCAGGGTGTGCCTGAACTTGGATGCAGACACTTTGGGCGAGGCTATGGCAGTTCTGTGGGTTGACAGGCTGTCTCTAAAAGGCTCTGAGTGAGGAATTGCCATCATTAAAAGGTAGATGCCCAAAAGTACTGATTAGAATAGTCCTTTCTATGAATGTGGGAGGTCTAAAATGATGCCTCCTCCTGACTGATCCAGGATCAACATCTTTGCAGCTGAGCTCATTTGAATGCCTCAATGAGGCTGCAGGGATCAAGCTTCTGGTAGCTGTTAGTTAAGGTTGCGGCTCTTAATCAGCTGACGTTAGCGAGGTTTGGGATTTACCCCAGTTGCTCTTGGTTTGGGGGTGAGAATGTTAGGCCTTATCCGTTTGAAAGTGTATTTAAAACCTGCCATTGAAGAGTTTGTCGTGGCCTTTGTGTGAAGCACAGCTAGAAAACTCCTTGTGGTTGGTATGTGTTTTGTGAAGACTTTGTGTTGGGTTTTTTCTGACTCTGTATTCCTACCATTGCAAGCCTTGAGGTTCTGTATGTCTTTTTCTCAGAGCTGGTTTTGACTCTTTCCTTTTAAAAGTGGAGATTCCTGTGTGATGGCAGCAGAGAGGCAAAATGTGTTGGTGGTCGGTTGGGCTACAATAAGCTATTTTTGCATGCATTTCTTCTCTCACCTCACGTTGTTGTCAGCATGTCATGTTTCCAGAAGCGGAAGTCTAAAGCATCTTATATTTAACACTCTCCAAAGGGAGTCTGAAACTTGGCATGCTCATGTGGAGTGACTAGCTCTCAACTTTCAAGGACAACCCATTTGTGCCGTGGCCTGCCTGATGCAGGCAGTGAGGATTTGAGTAGATGAAACCCTTGATTCCTGAGTGGGAGTGAACGAATGCTTCAGCACAGGCTTCTGCCTTGGCAACACAGCCTGACAGCAAGCACTCAGATCTGGCTTGCTTGGCCTAAAGATTATGAGTTAGTATTTATGTTTTGGGTTTTTTGGAAGAAAACTTAGAAAGCATCAGAGGACTGAAGAGGAGAGAGGACTTCCACTGTTCTTGTGCTAGTCCTTGTCATAAGCACTAAGTCATATCAACCTGCCCATAAACTCATTTTAACATCTTTACTGCACCACCTGCTCAAAATTACCCAGAGGTCTGATTTAACCTCATTTGGAAGCAAAAGCTGAAGTTTAGACTTTGTTCATATGGAGACACCTGGTGAAATGAAAGAAAATTAAGGGAAGTGTAGATTCAGTTCTTTCTGTAGATCTTGTATCAGTAGCCTCTCCATTTTGAAAGAATTATGAACCATGTGTTGCCACTGCCAACATGCCAAAAGGCAAAGACTTCTACAGAGAAACTGTACATATGCAGACCTTAAGCCTCTGCTTTCAGGGGCTGTGTTACCTTCTTAAAATGGGGAAATAAAGCAGTCCCACGGTGTGTCTTTGTAGCCTATCCCTGCTGAAGCTTTGCAAAGAGACTGAGAGAGACTGAGACAAGCTCCCTTTGGGGAGCAGCCTGAGCAGCCTCTGACATTAGAAACAGCAGCATCCTGCTGCCAGCAACCATGATGTGGTAAGGCATTGGGCCCCAGCTAGGATTTTTCGTGTTGGGTGTGGCAATGTTTTGGGGGCTTTGT
Organism: Serilophus lunatus; assembly: GCA_013399895.1. Classification (NCBI taxonomy): domain Eukaryota; kingdom Metazoa; phylum Chordata; class Aves; order Passeriformes; family Eurylaimidae; genus Serilophus; species Serilophus lunatus. The sequence goes on from VXBA01002420.1 coordinate 622,161, forward strand.
TCCCTTTCTTTTCTTTCCTTTTTTTTTTTTTAAACCAACACAAAGTTGATGATATTTGCAATCAGACTGTGTTTTAGTTGTAGTATATGACAACTGGGGATGTAGATTTGTCAGATCCTCCATACTTATCTTATTTAACAAAAGAATTGTTTAGAGCTGGCTCAGTCTAAAGATGCTAGGAAGGCTGTTGTGGTTTCCGTATATTTGGTTTCTGATGCTCTGATACTACTGCTACAGGATACTTTGCATGGATAGTTAAAACCACATCCACTAGCTTCTGCTGCAAGCTATTTTCTGATGCCTAGACTGTATGATATATATTTACCAACATAACTGGTTTATCACACATTTTTAAACTTTAACGTTCCATTCACATGCTTTACTGCATCAGCCATGTTTCTTGCAGCCAGAGGTATTTGGACTCCTGCCTGTCTACTTCCTAAGTGAACAAATGTGACCTCACACATTTAAAGTGACACACGGGAGATATTTCTGGGTTTATCAGTAATAGAGAGCAAGAATTGCTTACATTTCTATCTAACCTTTTTGGCTCTGGGGGAGGAGAATTGGGGATGGGTATCACTATACTCAGTGATTCAACCTGTCACGTGCCTGAGTCTGAGATGTCACTGCTGGCTGACTGCTGGTATCTCTGTGGGTGGCAAGGCAGCTGTTAAAGGCTGTGTTTTTATATCTCTTTCCACCTTCTAAAATGTAAGGGAGGGTGAAATGGGGAGTAAATGGCTGGAGCAGGAAGAGGCTTGAGCCATGGAAGAAGTCACAAGTGCATTGGGTTCAGCCCTTACCTGGGCTCGAGAAGGGCCAGAGGGAATGATGCCATTTCTGGAAGACATCATTTCACCGTTGTTTTTCTGACAGAGGCTTTGTAAAAAGGAAGGAGTCCAGGCTGCCTTTTTGCTTCTCCAGTGAAGAAGCAGCACAGCCCCTTCTAAAGTCTGGACTTTGTTTTACAGCCAGGCAAAGTAGTTCCCCCAGGTTGTCTCCATTTCTGAACTGGTAGCTAATCTAGTAAATAATGAGCCTCTCTTTTTTTTGAAAAAACTTCAAATGATGAAGCATTAGCTCCTAAACAACCTAGGGAAGCAGCATCTGGTGTGTCTATTAAGCCATATGTACTCAAATTCAATATAGCAACAGAAAAAGACAGGGTGAACATTAATTAAGAAGTCCACTGATAATAAGAACTGACTCCTGTAGAGATGATGTCTACTTGAAATGCAGTTTGATTTTTACAGAAGAAGAGGAGAAAAAAAAAAACCTAACTGGCAAAAGCTGAACTTTGAATATTCTAAAACAACCTCCAAAACAGCATACCCAAAAAAAAAAAAACCAACCAAACAAAAAACCCCCAAACAAATCAAACCCCAAAAAATTGAGTTCTGGATGGGTGTTTGTTTAGATACATATATATGTATGTGTGTGTAAAGCTATCTGGTATACATGCAAGGTATGAAATTTGAATGATGTTTCATAACTAGGCAAGAGGACGAAGATCTAAATATGAATACCTGGTTGATAAACAGGTATTGTGAATCGGCACTCTGCAGGGGTGGTGCAGTATTAGTATTGTGGATAGAATAAAGGGATTTCAGACCTGAGGTCAAGGCCTGGAGGATCCCTGGACTGGGGTACATTGGGTTTTCTTGGCCATTTCTGCAAGCCCAGCTGGCAGAAAACTTCCCTGGACTAAGAAAGAAAAATCTGTCAGTCTCAATTTAGATCACCTGGGTCAGCAAAGAGAGTGAACTTCAGTGGTAGACGTTAGCAGGCTTGCACAAAAATTATTTGCCCTAGTATCTTTCCTGTAGCTTGATGTCCAGTTGTAGCAATCAGTTGGAGGATGCTGCGTTGTTTGTGATAAAAAAGGTTAATTTGTGCCTTGCAAGCCATTCTTAGGCTTTGGCTTTGTTTCAGTCCTTGTCCTATTCTCCCTTCCGATCTGTTCCCCTGGGGAATTTTGACCAAAAGTCCCAGATGCTGCTATAAATTAGCCTAAATAAACAGCCACAGTGTTGCATGGGAACAATGCAACTAAATATTTTTGAGGATATATAAAGTATGTGCATGGTCAGTGAAGCTTATTGTTGTGGACATTGTTATTACAGCAACTACCAAGTGTTTTCCATGAATGTTTCTGAATGAAGTCAGAAACTTTTAAAATTGTTCTCATAACTTTGTCTAAAATAACCTTCTATGGAATGAAAATACCTGGGGTTTGGACAAGAAGTGGAAATTATTTAAACACATAAATTATCTAGCAATTCTTAGAAGAAAGATCATTTAGAAAAAATAGAAAAATGAAAACTTTTAAACAACCATAATTATAGTGCATCTCAGTACTGTAAAGAAATCCAGATGATGGAGCATATCTGAGTTCCTCCATCATTCATTGCTTCTCTTGTCAAAATAAACTCACAAATTCTACTAACTGTTTCATGTAAGTCTAGCAATTTTACAGGTATGTTTGAGACTATACCTGTCTTTTCTCCACATGGAAAGCCCTTCTGTACTAAGCAGGTCCTTTTTTCCACGTGAAAAATAGTCTGAGTTTCTTGTCATACCAAAGCCAGGAAAAAAAGCAGGAAACAAAGCTGTCTTCTGTTCCATCACAACCAGATAGAGAAAGCTGTAACTGTATCTTTAATGAGAAAGAAATGGTATCTGTTGCGTATGTTTTAGCATGTACATGTATACCTGTATGTACACTTGTGCATTTGTATAGATATTCTGATTTTTAAAGAGAAGAATCCTGAAGGTAAAATGAATGCTGGAGAAAAATGGATATTATTTTCTCTTCCATTGGACTAGCTGAGTCTTAGTTAATACAAATCTGTGTTATGAGGCCACAAGTCTGAAAGGAATGCTTTTGCTTTGTGCAGTCAGCATAGCGCACCAGACTTTATTATATAAACTCAAAGGAAAGCAGAGAAGATACAAATATTTTTTAATAGTTTCTGCATGTTAATGCTTCAGCAGCTCTCCTTTAATCGCAAAGATACCAGGATGGACATTTCTGGTGCTAAAGGAAGCAGTTTTTCCAGCCCACAGCAGAGAGCAATTGCTGCTTTCGTGTTCATGGGGAAGCATCGAAGAAGCCTCCAGTTTATGACAATAAGTAGAACGTCTGAGTCCTGACACTTGGAGATGGGCAGGATGCATGCAAACCGCAGCTTGCCTTGGGATGCAGGCATGTGTGCTTGCTTCTGAAAGGTTCACATGTTTATCTCAAAGGCAGAGTTGTCTTGTAAAGCGGACTATACTAATGACTAGGAGGTCTGGTCTACTCAGTTGAACCCTGTTCAATGCACGTGTGATACAGAGGTGGCCCATGTATTGGCATTTGGACTGAGAGCTGAACTACACAGGCTCGAGGGATTAAGCCAGCCTTTCTCATTGCATTGCACTCGGATTGCTGGCCAGCAACTGAGGTCTTGGATTGTTGTTGGCTTTGTTGTGTTGTCGTCTCTCCCTGGTGTGCAGCTGTTGATAAGCACAGGACTTCCAGGCCCTATCATGGATAAGTCAAAAGGATTCTTCAGTTGATATTCCAGACCTGACATGATTGCAGCAAAACTGTAAAATGAACCCCAAATTACTTGTGCTTGGCCATTGCTCGCAGCAGCCATTGCCTTACCAGATTTGGTAGCATCGTCAGACATTGTGAGCCACAGAGTTACGGACTGTTGATTGCCATGTTGTCTTTAATAATCTTATTTCAGATTTTGTAATTTCCATTGCCACAAGGGTCCGTTTCCATTTTACTCCCCAGAAATTAATAGCGTAGGCAGTTTTGGGTTCTTGTCCAGTGATAGGCTTGAGTACATGAAACTTGTCTTCTTGAATTTTAGAGAAATACACTTCTAGCTGTGTGCTGGAGTTGCCCAGGATAAATCACAAATCTGTCTAGAAAGTCTCTTTATTTGTCAGGGAGTGGATTTGCCTTGAACACAAATTCAACTGCTGATGGTTTTAAGCTCCACGAAGCAAATCCGTGCATCTACAGGATTCTCCTGCTTCCTTCACCTAGAAGCAAAGGTTAAAAAAAAGGAAAAAAGGTTAAAAAGGGTCATAAATGCAGTTGACTTCTGTGGCACAAACACACTAAAATCTTCATCTTGGGAGAGGGAAGAACTTCAGGTAATGGGATTTAGAAAGTTTCTGTCCTCTTTAAGACCTTGTTAGGTGATGTGATTGCCTTGCCACCTAGTAGCAGTCCAATAATGAGACTTTTGATGGCTGTCACTCAGCAGGGAAGTGAATGAAGTTAGATGGTGGTGATAAATTGCTTGCCATGTTGGCTGCAGAAGGGGTTAGGACAGGGCAATTGTCTGCCTGAAGCAATGCGGAGCAGGTGCACTCGCACCTTCGCTCAGTAATGGGAAATGAATTATGTTAGACTTAATCTCTACATGCATGTGAGAACAAGTGCTGCTAGGTATTGTGGGGTGGTTATAGTCATAAAATCCTTAAAAAGTAGGGAAAAAAAGCTAGGTAATAAGCAGAAATACCATAATTTGCCTGACAAGGTCAGTAGACTTTCGGAGAGCACCATTGCTATTTTATGTAGGGAAAGCAAGTTCCTGACCCTACATTTCCTTTTAATCTGCTTAATTTTTTCCCCAAGTTTTCTCTGTACAAAGTTCTTTTGGCACCCTCCAGCAAATGCCCCACACCTTTTCATCATGACTTTCATTCTCTCTCTATGAATATAACTAGGGATTTCTTGCTCTCTGCGGTGGCTCCTTGCCTGTGAGGCAGTACCATAGCTGACTTTTGCTCTGATCACATGAAGGGCAAGGATTCTGGATAGTGTCACTCAGGGTGGGATGATGCTCCAGGGCAAAACATTGAGGAAAGGATATTCCCCTAAGGATGAAAAATGCACATAGTGGAGAAACGCTTACCAGAGATGGTCCAGAAAAATGATGCAAATGTTATGAAGAAAATACATCTGGACCTTTCCAAAGGGAACTATTCTTGAGGATGGAAAAACTTAACTTTTCCTGACTGAATCTCTCTTATCAGTAGGGGTTTTGTTTGCTTCCCTGCTTTCAATGCTGGATAAGTTGAAGAGTAGACTCTTTCCCAAATCCCCAGTTGCTGAGATGTGGCAAGTGGAGTCTTTGAGCTACATCTGTACCACACTCAAGATGATATGGGCAATTCACTTCTTACTTCGGGTGTTGTCTGTAGTGCAAAGAATGTAAATATTCATTTGTTTTCAGTTCAGTTTTGAGCAGAATTAATCCTGTGTCAAACAAAATTATAGTGCAAGCCCTAAAACAGTAAATCTTCTTCCAGACTTTCATGCTGACTCCTTAGAAATAGCCACTCAGCTATCTGCATTTACTGTGTAGCTGCAGAACTCTGACTAATTTCGTGTTCCTTTGTTGGTTGTTTTGAATTTTTAGAGTTAGATTTCCAAGAGAAACACAGTTAGGTTTCCAAACATGTATCCAGGCATATAAGTGAAAAATATGGAGTAAAACCTCTAAACTGTTAAAGCTAACAGTGATCCTTCAATCACTCCGAGTTTTCTGAGGGGGTTTATCAAGTCCCTAGTAGCGTCTAGGCACTTTTACTTACAGCACAAGACAAAACCTCACACTCATTTCTTGCCTGAGTATAGGACTTTTGAAAACAGTCAGTGGTACTGGGAGTGATCTGGATGTTGGTTGCCAAATTGCTAAAGATTGGGCTTTTATGGACACGCAGGACTTCTGAAAACTCAGTTCTGGCTTAGAGAGTTTTTACCTAAAATCTTGCTAGATTAAATGAACGTTTGCAGAGGATGCTAAGTATTTGCTGAATTGGACCCTGTTTTGTTTTTAGAGGCCAAATGTTGCCATTTTCCCTCTAGGAGGGAATGAGTTCTGGTAGCAGCTCAGAAATATCTCCTCACTGTATCCAAAGTGATTCAGAGAAATTTGCTGAACTTAGTTATGGAAGAAAAAAAAAAAAAAGCCTGCTTAAGCAGTATCCTTGATTAAATTTGAATTTGTAGCATGGGATAAAAAATGTCTCTCTTACACTTTATGAATCAGTTCTCTGTAATGCTGGTTGATGGAGGCTTTATACAGAGCATATGCTTGGAATTTAGCTTGGGCACAGACGCAGCTGCAAAATTTATGCCCAGCAGCAGAAATTTCCTCATTTCTATCTTTCCTGAAATCACTGCAGGAACATGTATGTGCCTTCATACCTCAACAGCAAATGCTTGCATAGAAAGGAGGTGGCAAATACAATTCTTCCCCCCAGGTTGCTCTTAAGAAATATTAATTGCTCGTAAAGCTAGGCGTAAATAATGGAGAGGCTGAAAAGAGAAGGAGAGGCCGGGGGAGAGTCAGATCCAAATACCTGCACAATATGGGGTTGAGCTGAAGGCACACTCGGATCAAAAGTAATCACACTGCCATAAAACCCACAGGTGAACAGCTGGTGTCCTAATAACAAATGTTGTCACTGCACAAAAACAAAAGGATTTTCGATGCATACGCCTAGCTAGGACACTCATTTGCCTGCAGCCCCTCATTTTCTCAGTTAATCTGGGTGCTGATGGGTCAGATCCTGCTTTTGGGGCTCACCCAGAGTCTGGGGGTTGCAAGGACTCCATTATTGCTGGGGACTGCAGGCATAGAAGCCTGTTCTGCAGCTGGCACTACATATCTCTTGAGATGTACCTTGCAATAATCAGTTATCTAGTAACACAATCAAACAGTCAGGATTTAGAAAATACTTTGCTTTCTGAATTACAAATTGCAGTGAATTTTTCTTTAGAGCAGGTATTCTTAGGGTGTGAGAAGATCTAGCAGGAACAGCATACAAAATTTTCCAGTGCATGTAGACCAGCACGATTTCCCATGCATATGGATGAAAAGAGAAGAACTATTTGTATTTTCCCCAAAAGGCTCTACTGATGTCTGACATATTACCGCAGGTCTTGCAGCAGAATAACAAAGAAAACAATAGTTTTCCTCTGTGGTCTCATCGACTCTCTTTAAGAGTTCTGGCTTGCTATTAACAAGTAAACAACGTTTGCTTCTGCTAGATTGCCTTATGCTACAGAGATAAAATAAAATTACCAGGAAGAGAAGATTTTATAAATGAGTTACTGGGGTTTTTTCCTTTCTGAAAACAGCCCAAACTGAATGCTGCCAACCAAAAGGAACAAGGGGAGAAATCACTGCAGGAGGAGGTGATTGGATATATATTTATTGCATTTGTAGGAGTACATTATTGCTGATTCAATGAAATAAGAAAATTGTTTAGGCTTGCCTGAATGAACATTACTTTATCTAATCAACCCTTTCTAAATTGGTCTTAATGTACTTCTATAAATACATTATTTCCAAACCCCAGGTTGTGTGGGCAGTATCAATTCTGCTCTGGCACTGAAATATGCCCACTCTTTTATTCCATGTTGGGAAGCATTATACCCTTTCCCTCATCCCAGAAAGATGGGTTAGGAAATTGATTGGAAGGATAATGGCCCATGTGTGGCAGGGTGGAATGGGTTATTTAGTGGTAGGTGCTAGCTTCTCTGTAGGCAGGCTGCTGAGCACAAGCCTGGGCTGCTGTATATGTAGGGCTGATTTTAGTAACATTTTGGTAGCCTTCTCATGTGCTTCATGCCAAGAGGACTTGGCATCCTTGTGCCCATGAAACCTCTGAAGTGAGCTGCTTTTCCAGGGTTATGAGAAACCACAGTGCTTTGGCATTTAAGTACTGAAAAAACTCTGCGGTTTGGGACTCAATTGCTGCCAGGCTCCATTTGGAGTTTTTTAGATAACCTCCAAAACGTAATATAGAAGACTTATTTCGTGAGAAAAAAGAAGGATGCACTGATAGAACTTATCATAACCTCAGGCAAAGGAGCTGTGCTGGTATTGATTTGGGGGTGGGAAAAGGAAGAGCCACAATCAAACTCCAAAAGAAGCTGTGTGGATTTTGCCCTGAGGAACTGGAATGGGGAACTAAGGTCTCATCCTTGTTCTGGTGGGCAGGGAATTTTCTGGTTAAGCAACTAAAGGAAGGTTTGAGCACAGGCTGACATTTTTTGCCTTGCTAGCAGAGCATACTCCTGAAATTAGGCTGGGACTGTTCCCTTAAACACAGTAAGTGGTTATAATTGTGTTGTTATTAAGCTGAAATGATGTATCTAAAGGTCTTCGTGCATGGATCATAGAAAAGCTAAGTAGCGTTAGAGGTCTGGAAAGTGATAAACCATGGATTCATGCAAAAAACCCCAACAACACTTGACAGTTTTGCCTTTGATAAGCAGCTAATTTATCTCAAAACTGGCAGAATTCCCCGTAGTTTGTGTAGGGAATTTCTAAGTTATGCTGTGAATATCAGAGTAATATTTGGTTTTCTGAGACAACTGATAAGTGTTGGAACATGACAGCTATTGGGTAAGCAAATTCCAAACACAGGTCGAATCTGAATATAGTGTAAGGGCTGCTATAGGTGTGTATTATAATAGAAAGGAAAAAAAAAGAATTTTATTTAATTAGGTTCTGTCTGTATTAGCAGGTGGGATGACATATTAGTGATGGATTTATAGGGTGAAGCAGCATGCTATGAATTTTGCAAGGGTTGTGTTTTGTATTGGTTGTTCCTTGGCCCCTTGGAAAACCCTGGAGGATGCACTGTGGGCAACATTACCCTCAAAGAACACATCTTCAGACTGAGATTTATCTATTTATCTCCCCACAAATCCATTTTGCACAGATAGTATTGTGTGCTGAGGTATGGTAAATTGGGCTAATTGAGAACTTAACTTCAAAAATACTTTTCTGAACCAAGTGTTCAATGTAAGTACATTTACATGCACTAACATGGCCTGAAAGGAAGTTGTAGTGAGGTGAGGGTCAGTCTCTTCTGCCATGTCTTAAGTGAAAATGTTGCCTAAAATCAAAATAAGGAATTAAAACCCACAAAACAGATTAATAGAGGTGAAGGGAAAGAACGGCTTTACTGGCAAAGTCTTGTGATCCAAAGAGAATAATAACTGTCTCTCTATATTTATAACCTTCTTAGCTACCATCCATCATGTCATCCAACCAAAGCTTGCTTCACACCTATGTCCCTAAAGTACCCAGTGAGAGCCCCCCTTATTCCCTGTGCCCTCCCAGGGTCTGCCCCCTCTTTTGAGGTAGGTCCAGGAGTTACAGAGTCACAGAGAGTCACAGAGTCACT
>VXBA01002421.1:0-216595 GCA_013399895.1 Serilophus lunatus
ACCAGTCCATCTCTATTAGCAAATAAAACTGAGGTAAATACCGATTGCCTCTGCCTCTGGGAACATGCATTAGAAGGCAACCCACCTTGTGCTTGGGATGGCAGAAGAGCTAAAAGAAGGGCTTCAGTGCTGCTTTTCCCCAGCTGCTCTCCCAAAGCACAAGGAGAGCAACCCAGTCACATCTGGTGCCATGCAAGGATTTGCCTTGTAATAGTAGAGGCAATAACATTAGATGATCTCTATAATGTCCAAGAACTGATGCTTAAAATAAAGTTGTTCTAATGGGCACGGGTTACCTTAGATGTGAGCCATGAGGGTATTTCTTGGGACATTGCACTTATAATGCCATCAAGTGCTTCAGACATTGCCTGGAGAGCACACAAAGGTCTTGTTACTGTTTCTCTCACAGAACACACGCTTGCTTTGTATTTGTTCTTCTGACAGCTGCAATTTCAGTTGTCCAAATGACAGTTTCTTGCATTCAGTCAAATGAAATGGTCAGTATTATGTGAGTCTGATCTGGCTTGCAATGCTGTCCTGTTAGCATGAATCCCTAAACAGACCTTTTTTGGCAGCCTGATTATCCAGTGTTGACTTCAGAGTGGCCCTGGTGTTAAACATGTGACAACAACAATTGGAGAAACTGAAGCAGAACTTAATACCCTTAGAAAACATGCCACAAAGAAAGCTAATTTTATGTCTGTCCTGCTGTATCTACCAGAGGATACTGTTCAGAAAACATGAAAGGTAGCCTAGCACCCAGACTGGCAGGGAAAGCTGGGCTGGACTCTTTCTTGGGTTAATCCCTTTGTGGGAATGCGGCCCAAAACTCTCATACTTTAAAGAAAAGGTCCACAAGCTCTGACATCCAACAGATATTCGAGTTTTCTGCTGACATAGCTATGTGATTTGTATCTTAGTTTACTGGATAAAACTGAAAAGCAAAAAGGCAAGATATATTTTAAGAAAAGACTTTTTTCCCTGTCTCCCCCCTCACTGAACATCTGTTTCACAGGGAACGAGGTTGGCAGGTGTTAGGCTCCAGTCATGAGGAACTGAGCCCAGTAGCCTGTTTGCTGGGTGGAAGAATTGAGGCATTCAGCATGGCTCTTGTTGATGCCATAATAATGGATTTACAGTAGCACAGTTGTGCAGGGAGCATAAACTTTCTAAGCAGAAAGGTCTGCTCCAGTTGCCCTGATAGTGTGTTTGCATATGCCTGCCAAATAAACAACATCTCCTGCTGGGTGACTGTAAACAAGTGTAAGAAGTTCTGAGGATAGGATGCTAATCTTTACGGTATAACCTCATCTCTGCTGTACAAAGGCTTCTCTGATCACCGGATCTGATAGGGTTACACAGCAAAACCTGTGGGTTGGCAGTGAGAGCTGGGTGTGTGACTACCCTGAGACCCTGCTTGGAGCTAGGCTGAGGATGGCAAACTCTTGGGGCTCATGCCCTGCCCACCTACCTTCTCACACAGAATCTTGACCTGCACAAAACTTCCAGGCAGCAAGGGATATACTACAGAGAGATATGAGAGCCATGGAGGGATGGAAACCCAGGGCTTGGAGATGGCATGGAGATAGCATAGAGTCCCAGGGCCCTGCAGGAGGATCAGCGTTGCTCCTGCTGCAGCCACACATGGCTGTGCATTGCTGACACTGATGGTGAAAGCTCCGTATACTCCTCTTAGTAGCAGTTATGGTGGAGAGGTGCTTGCTGTTAGTGAGGGCTGTCTCCATAGCAGTTGAGGAGACTGTGTCAAATCCACCAAACTGCCTACAAAGATGTGAAGTGGACATGCACCAACTAGCAAAATCATTATGATTATAGTTCGCATTTTCTTTTTCTCTCTACCTCCCATCAAAGAAACCTCTTAAGGTTTGTTCAGAGGTAAATGGAAAGCTGAGTGTTGGAACAAGCCAGCTTTTGCTTCCCTGACACCAAGTCAAAGCCTAACCCTACACTGGACATGCAGCAGCTACCCTTTTCTAATATGTAGCATTGCAGAGAAATGCCCTCCTTGTTGTGCCTAGACAAGTTTATAGTATACTAGGCATTGGAGGAGGGGAAGAAAAAAGAGGAAAAAAAAGAGAGAGAATGGTTCTTGTTATTAAGCTGGAAATACCTGAAAACTCCAATCTTACCTTACTCCTTTTAGCCGTTAGGGGTTCACAGTGTCTTACTGTGCATGCTGTGACAAAAATCTGCAACTAGGCAGAAGTCATCCACATTTTAAAATTGTGGTATGATCTCAAGTACAGCAAAGCATGGCAAAAAACCTTAATAGCATGGCTTTATTGTATATGGGGCCCAAATTTCTTTTCTTACTTATATTGCACTTAGTTCTGTCCCAGTTCTTCGGATGGGGACTCATCAGACTTGACATGGGGTATTTCTCACTTGCTTGAGAGAAGAATGGTCATGCAACATTTTTTAAAAATCTTTTCTATGAAAAAGGACAGCGTGGTTTTCTGTATTCCCAGTCTCTTCTGGTTACTTTTGTTCTTCCATTGCCATCTGCACCCCTGATGCTCCTTATCCATGGGCTTAAACTAAACCCTTGCCACCAGAAGAAAGGACAAGTACATATTCTCCTTCCCTGCCCATTCCCTTAAAATATAGAGTAGAAAATTGCCCGAGGCTAGAATGAATATTAAACCAAAAAGCCTCTGAATAGTTCTTCTTGAAGGGGAGTAGAGTCTTCTGATCCCTCTTTTATACTCAAGGCAGATACTACGGTCCATATACATATGAAGATCAGTGGAACTGAGGGACAGAGCAGACAAATATTAAATTACACCAAAACTCTGACAACAACTACAACCAGAGCATGCACCACAGGCAGGGCCCTGGTAGCAGGGAGCTGAATGCTGTCCTGCTCTGTCCCATCAGGATGTAGGAGTACTCCATTGCTCAGGGCTTACCTGCAGTGACAATCTGTAATGGGTTAACCTTGGCTGGCTGCCAGGTGCCCACAGTCTCCTTAACCCCTTTTTCTTCCCCAAAAGCCAGGCAGGGGAAAAGAATACGATGGCAAACAGTGGGTTGAGATAAGGCAGTTTACTAAAGCAAAAATGAAAGCAAAGCAAAGCCAAGCCTGCACAAAAGCAAAATATTAATCTAATCTCTAGTTTCCATCCGCGGCGATGACCGGCCACATCCAAAGAAGTAGGGCTTCAACGCGTGTAGTGGCTCTCTCGGTAAGCCACCATGGGNCTGTGAGAGCTGCTGTATGGGAAATGGGCTCCATCTCAGACAGACCCAATACAGTCTCTACCTTTTATTTCATATTATTTGTGTCATACTCAGATTTCAGATAGGACACATGCATTCCCCCGCTATCTCCCGCGCTTTCACAGATAGAAAGTATTATCTTCTTTTGTGGCCTTCTTCTGCCCTTCCAGATTTTGGGTTGCATTCTATTGAGGTGGGCACTCTGGATAGAAGAGGCAGTACAATTGATTCTTGGGCACCAACACCAGCCTGGCTCAGGTCGCTCCATACTTTCTTTTGTCATCGCGAACTTTGTTTCCCATTATCTTGTCATTGTACTTCTTGGAACAAACAATTCATAAAATTGGTTAATTTTCTTCCAAGGTTAAATCACCTTGGGGCACATATCGTGTCTCTCTATCCTCCCGCATTATCTACCAGGTACACCTTGGCTCTTGAGCAAAGACAATCTTACGAATGGGTTTGCCTTTCCTCATGGGAGGAGAAACTCATACAGACTTTTTCAGTCACTTTTTAATATGTAGTACGGGCACCTTATCTCTTTTCACAGTGTGTAGGGGTTTTATTTGGGTAGGACCAGGGTGGCTGGCAGATCTCCTACTGTTGACTATACAAGTGGCTTCAGTTAAATTTGTTTCTCAGTGCTTCTATGTGCTATTACCCAATGCTCTCAACATTGTCTTCAACAATCTATTATATTTTTTGATCTTTTTAGAAGTTTGTGGGTGATAAGGGATATGATATATCTACTCGATGCCGTGCTTCCTTGCCCAGGAGCTTATAAGGTTGTTCCGGAAGTGAGTCTCATTATCTGACTCAATTCTTTCTGGGGTCCTATGTCGCCAAAGGATGTGTCTCTCAAGGCTTAAGATGGTGTTTTGTGCAGTGGCCTGAATTATAGGATATGTTTCCAGCCAGCCAGTTGTTGCTTCTACTATGGTGAGTATGTGGCTCTTGTCTTGGCGTGTTCATGGCAATGGCTCAATATAATTTATTTGCCAGGCCTCACCATACTGGAAACTCAGCCAACGCCCTCTGTTCCAGGGAGATTTTGCTCGCATGGCTCGCTTGATTGTTGCACATATTTGGTATTCGTGAATAACTTGTGCGATGGCCTTTATGGTCAAATTCACTCTTCGATCGCGAGCCCACTTGTACATTGCATCTCTTCCTAGGTGTCTTGATGTTTCATGGGCCTATCGGGCTATAAATAGCTCTCCCTTCCGCTTCTAGTCTAAATCTACTTGAGCTATTTTAATCTTGGTAGCTTTATCTGCCTGCTCGTTGTTCTGATGTTTCTCAGTGGCATGATTTTTGGGTATATGAGCATCTATATGACGCACCTTCAGAGTTATGTTCTTTGCCTGTGCAGCAATGTCCTGCCACAGTGCAGCAGTCTAGATGGGTTTCTCTCTACGTTGCTAATTGGTTTTTTTTCACTGCTGAAGCCACCCCCACAGGGCATTAGCCACTATCTATGAGTCCATGTAGAGATACAACACAGGCTAATTTTTTCGTTCAGTAATCTCTAGGGTTAATTGGATGGCTTTCACTTCTGCAAACTGACTTGGCTCACTCTCTCCTTCGGCAGCTTCAACAACTCATCGTGTGGGACTCTATATAGCAGCTTTTCACTTCCGATGTCTTCCTACCACACGGCAAGACCTATCAGTGAATAGAGCATATCTCTGTTCATTTTCTGGCAGCTCATGATATGATGGTGCTTTTTGGGCACAAGTCACCTTTTCAGGTGGTGCCTCGAAGTCTGCCTTCTGGTCAGTCCATGATCTCTTTTAGGATGCCTGGGAGATTGGGTTTTCCTATTCGGGCGCGTTGTGTAATCAGAGCTACTCATTTATTCCACGTAGCACTGGTTGCATGATGTGTTGAGGGAATGTTCTCTTTGAACATCCCGTGCAGCACAGGTAATCGTGGTGCCAAGAGGAGACAAGTTTCTGTTCTAGTGACTTCTGAGGTGGCTCGAACCCTCTCATAGGCTGTCAGTATCTCCTTTTTTGTTGGAGTGTAGTGGGCTTCTGATCTTCGATAACTCTGGCTCCAAAACCTTAATGGTCGTTCACGGGTTTCTCTTGATGTTTTCTGTCAAAGGCTCCAGCTGAGACCATGCTCTCCTGCTGCAGTGTAGAGGATATTTTGCACAGCTGGTCCTGTCCGAACAGGCTCAAGACCTACTGTATGAGCTATTTCTTGTTTGACCTGCTCAAAGGCTTGTTGCTGCTCAAGGCCCCACTCAAAATGTTTTTTTTTCCGTGTCACTCAATAGAGGGGGCTCACAAGCTGACTATATCCTGGAATGTGCATCTTCCAGAATTTCACAAGGCCTAGGAAAGCTTGTTTTTCTTTTTTGTTGACCGGCGGAGACATAGTTGTAATTTTGTTTACTACATCTATGGGTATATGGTGGCGTCTATCATGCCATTTTATTCTTAAAAACTGTGAGAGCTGCTGTATGGGAAATGGGCTCCATCTTAGACAGACCCAATACACAATCATATGTGTCCTTGTGGGCAGTAGCATGAGTGATGAATTTCCTTCACAGATACAGAGTTTTTTCTGGAATTCATCCTTTCTTGTCAGCCCATTCCCTTTATTTTCTTGGCAATTCCCCATTATTCTGCAAAAGGAGTGAAACAGAAGCTTCTGCTACCACCTAGCAAGGACTCATTTTGCAGGGGTAACACTTCAGCCTTCTGAAGTCACCTGGCTCAGCTTGTCCAACTCTCAGGGAATGCCCTTGTTTGGTGTCTGAAGGTGTCCAAAGGGCAGTCTCAGAGCCTGAGACTTCCTATTTACTCCCAGCACAAAATGTGGTGTTGGTACAGTGTACATCAAGCTTTCCTAAGCTCTCTGTGTCTTAAACCACCATGGGTCATAACGCACATGCTTCAACCCTTGGGGCACTGCTATCTCAGTGCAACATAAGCCAAAACAGGTCAGGCAACTTATTCTCCAGTGCTGAGCAACTGTCTTGAGCAACCATCCAAGGATCTCAGCGCACGCAGGCTCCAGCATAGATCCTGAGTACTGGGCAGCACCACCTTCAGGTGTGCTTCTATGTCCTTGGGAAAGGAGACCAACTTCTCAGCTCATCGTGGCCTGTGGGAGAGACACACACATGTCACCTACCCACTCCACAGAATTCAGTCCAGCAGCCAGGCTCTGGATTGTACAGGACCTCTAAGCCCCACACAGGCACAGACACAAACCCTGTCAGGTTTAGCCCTTAGACCAGTCACTGCAGGTGGAACAAAGTTATAGCCAACAGCACAGCCTTGCAGCCTCAGAGGCATCCCATGCTCCATTCCCTGGGCAGACACAGTCTGCCAGCACAGGCTTTGGCACTGCATGATCCAGCCTGAACATTCCCTTCCCAGGTGGATGGATTAAAGACAATGGGAGAGGCTTGAGGAAGGCAGGACCTGAAAGCTGTATGTGGTCCATTGATGAGTAAGGTGCAGCTGCTGCACTGCCCTTGGTCCCCTTCATTTAGCATGGGAATGGGAGTGCTAGATGATAAACACTCGGAGTTTAATCATGCCTGGTGTATCCCAGGAGTATTGTTCAAATCACCAGATGACAGGAAAATACTGTGCAGGACATATTGAAGGTCACTTCTCCAGTCTTGGTTAGTTCACAAGGAAGAATGCAGGAGCCATAAAACCAGAAGAAAAGTAGAAGAAAAGGTACTATGGCTCTGGCACACCACTTGTGTATCAATGCCATGGCAGCAAAGCTTGAAGCTCACACATATGCTCATACTCATCTTCTCACTAGCACCAGGATCAGAAAAAAAATACTTTCAGTGACACAGAGGACAAGACACACCAGCTAGCAGGGCCTCATCACAACTCGTGGTGTCCCTCTGGTGCTCCCAGTCCCAGGCCTTGGTCTACTCCACCACATCAATTCTGGATGTTTCTAGCTGTGAATCTTGACTCTTCGAAGATGGCAAAACCTGAAGGTTCAGTAACTAGTCTGTCAATGGCAGACGTGGGAAAACAGCATTCATTCCTCATTGCAAACTTTTTCTCTCCTCCCTCTCTTTATTTTTTTATTAGAGTTACAAAAAATCTAGCCTTCTAGCTCCCAAGGTCCTACCACTTGTTTACCACTGTCAGCTCACAGAGGTAGCAGCAACAGGTTCCTCCAAAATAACAATCATGCACTGAGCCCCAATGGGATGAGATTGCAACTCCAGAGCTCTTTTTTTTTTCAGCCTTACTGCTTTTTTTCACAGGCTCCAAAGGAGCTGATAATACTGGAGCCAGGAGTTTTGGGAGTATTTTTAGGACTATTTCAGAAGAACCTCTATGCAGTTCTGAGCTCTTCCAGGGCTCCAGCTTTCCCTATGATCAGAAATAAGGCCACAACTACACAATGTCAATACTACCTTGAGCAAAAGCACAGCAAGTAACTTTTATCTGCTATTGGGAGCTACAGAAATAGCCTGTGGGTTTAAGCAAGAGTTTGTTCAGCATCTCACCCTTTTAAACCTTTTTTTGGGAGATGGAAGCCAGATGCGACTTCCATATTCAACACTCAATCTCCCCAAAGTGATCATATGATTCTTGTCCTCAAGTGAACAGTGTGTTTTTACTTCAGTAACCCTGTTTGGCAGGTTACCACATGCATTTTTTATTTTCTGTATGACAAAGTGCTTTTCAGTTCAAACTTCTTCCTTTCCTCCTTTTTTTCTTTCTTTCTCTTTCTCATTCTCTTTTATATCTCTCTCTTGTTCTTTCTCTCTTTATTTTTGAATGGTGACTCTAACTCACCTTTGTGAGGCTGAATGTAGTAACCAGGGCTCAGCTGATCTTTTAACAATTGCAGTAAGAAATCTCCTTGCTTTGCAGGGAAGCAAAGCACCTAAGCAGGCCTCCCTCTGTCAGAGATTCCCAGCTGGGGGTCATGGCTTCTGTAGGTTTCTATAGGTTTTTAGCCTATAACCTGGCTTGTCTGGACAGAAGTGGTTCAGCTCGACAGGATCTCATCTGGCCAGAGCAGTGGAGATGACCCTGACTGCAAGAAGGGCTTAACTACCAGGCAGAGGAAGATGGGGCTTGTGTTGGCACTTCGCCCAGGGCTTGTGTGGTCCTGTGCACATCTGGGCTCACTCTCCTCTCCTTATGTCCGTGAGCATGAAGCACCATGGCTGAACACCCACCTGCTAGCCAGACTCGCTCCCACCATGGTCATCATGGTCAGTGCCCCCAACACACGTGCGCAGGAAAGAGGAAGGGGCTGCTTGTTGTTTGGTTGGGTGGAGAAAGATATTTTCTGATCTTTTGCCGGTATTGGATTTTTATTTTCACACCAGAAGCAAATGCTTTTTTTCTTTTTCCCCATGGCCTTTTAATTATTTTTTTTTAATTAAAGCTCATAGCTACAGTTGGAAGTAGACATAGGGAAACAGAATAGAGTTTACTCAGCGAAAAAAAAAAGTGACTGAAGTGTCCACTCATGCCCCCTTCATTTAACAAAGACACTTAAAAATTATTCTGTTTTAGTTAGAAGTTTGAATAATCATTAGAAGAGTGTTCAGAATCTGGGGCTGAAGTCCTCACCCAGAAAGTGTGGTAACTACCCAGCTGGAGATACTGCTTTCGCCTGATCCAACACACTCTTTCTTCCCCTCTCAAATGCAATTCAGGAGAGAAGTGGATCAAAATAGCTCTTCTTTTCCTTCCTTCTCTCCCTCTTTGACCATAAAACTCTGATAGCAAAGATATTTGCTTAGAAGCAGAAGAAAGAGGGTTAAATGCTACCTTTCAAAAGGAAGATTTTACTTGCCTGTCTCTATTTGTCAGTGGAACTTGGGAATCACTATAAACCCCTTCCCCTCTATGTATCTAAAACGCCCATATCAGGTTGCTTTCATAAATCCTATATTCATTTTTTAAGTCACTGGACGAACTAATTAAATCACAGACCTCTTCATGAACATTTTCAGGTCATCAGGAAATAAAGTTTTCAGTGAATAGATAAATCCATTTAAAAAAACCTCAACCAACCAACCAACCAAAAGAGCAATTCCAGACTCTCCCTCACTTTCCAAAAAGCCTAGATTTCTCACAGAGCTGACCATGCCTCAGCAGGCCCCCAGAAGCAGCACTGACTCTGCCAGCCTCACTAGCTCTAGGTTCACCAAGAAGCCCAGGGAATAGCACAACATTGGTGAGGCCTCTGGATACGTTTCACTTTTCCTAGGAACAGAAAAGGTGTTCTGAACATTCACCATTCATTTTCTATTTTACTAGACCCTTAGAATGGGATTCATTCTCACCAAACTTGGAGGGCTACCATATTTGGGCAACTTATTTAGGCTTCCTTTATATAGGCAGAGGAAAGAAATGGGCCCTTCTAGTGACAAGCCCTTCAAAAACGACCATCCTTCAAGGAAAAGCTCATGTAGGCTGTATCGATAGTGGCACAGCAATAGTCACCTTTTTCCATTGAATAAAAGTGGAGCCTGTGAGTAACTTTTTCCAGATGCATATACCACATTTTGAGATGCTTTATACCTCTGAAAAATAAGACAAATGCTATTTTCAGAGATGGCCCATTTAATGACCCAGTACCCTGGGTGTCTACATGTCTCACGTAGCTTTGTGGTCTCTGCAGCACTGTCTGGACACAGAGATGCTTTCTCTGGATGCAGAGATAGCAACCGTAGCACAGCAGTGATTTTTTTTGGTTTTTTTTTGTTGTTACTTTGGGGGTTTTAATTAATTAATACAAAAACAAGTAAAAATACAGAGACCAGCGACCCAGAACAAGTCAATGCTTCACAAAGGCTGGAATTGAGAATTGTGATCTCAACTGATGCATGTAAAACAAAACAAAAAAAAAAGTAAAAAAACAGGAGACAGCCCCCTCCACAAACCATACAACCACAAATTCCAGTCCACTGAACTACATCTTTTTAATGTACAGAAATCCTGAGCAGTATTAGGGGCAGCCCAGGCTTCCAATGTGGAGAGCAGTATGCTTGAGATCTCAGGTACCCAAACCAGCAGTTGGATCGGCTTAGGCTTGTATCTCAGAGCCACTCTCAAGTGCTTGGCCAGGCTCCTGCCTGCAGGTCGCAGCAGCAAACCCTGCAGTTGCACAAGTAGCTAAACAGGGCTCACTCAGGCAGCTGCCAGAGCGGGTGGTCAGTCCCACCTTACTCCTCCCCTGTGCCCATCACTTGTGAAAACCACTAAGCTATGTGAATTTTATGTGTTCCTTGCACAGGGAAAGCTTCAGCCACATTGAGCAGCCCTGAAATTCCTTCCACTACTTCAAGAGCTGCAGTAAGGCATGGGATAAGAGGCTGGGGAAAAGGAAGAAGGTTCAAATGACCCCTCAGCAGAGAAGCACAGTCTCAGAATGGGCAACTGAATAGTGCAACCACATCTTGTTTTGAAGGATGGCAGTAACAGTCATTCCTAAAGTCATATTTTAAAGTCTGTACTTTTCCTTTTTTCCCCTGGGGTGAGAGGTTCCCCACCACATCCGTCTTGTACCTAGAGCTGTACTGAATCCTTGAATTTTATTTTTGCTTTCAGCAGCAAAAGAGACAAGAGCAATCCCTGCCCCATGGGCAAGCCACAGGTACCCTGTCCTTTGAGCACCCACATCCCACCTCTCTGGGGCTCACCTGCGAGTGCAGCACACCCTTCTTCCCAGCTGAGAGATACCCCTTTAGGAGGAGGGAATTCAGTCTATCAAGGGAAGTGATTTATTTGTAATCCTAGGTATGAACCAGCGTGGTGTGACAGGAACTGATTGGAGGGAACTGAACTGCAGGAGTTTGCCCTGAGGCCTCAAGAGCTCCAGAGGAGAACTTCTCTACCACACTTTTCACTGAAGCACAGGCCCACGATCCTTTGCTAAGAATGAATCCTCCTCCCAGGGGAAACAGTGAGAGGAAAAGCTTTGATATCCCCATACTGTGGACTTTCCTTCCAAGAGGAATATTATGGCTATACAAGAGCATGTATCATAGAAAAAAAAACCACTGCAGAGATCTAAAATGGGATACCTTGAATAGACATATTAGTCAATGTAACACCAGAAACAACCTTTCATGGCTACTTTTCTTGGGAAAGAAAAAAAAGACATAAAAATTATGTCACTGATTTCAGCCTGGAAAGAGCTACAAAAAAAATTACATCCTTAACCTACTCATGATAATTCTACTCCACCCTGTTCAAATGAAAATGACAGAAATAATGTAATTTTGAAAAGTGTTACTTTAAATAATTGGAATTTATTCTATATCTCCTTTTTTTTCCAAGTAACAGTATATTTAAATGTGTGCAGACAAGGATATCCTCCAGTAGTGGTCTTGTCTTTGGTTTTTCAGGGTTTCATAAACTCCATGTGGATGATGATAATGATGATATACAGAGATATACAAATACATACAGACAGAGGTACTGGCAAAAAACAATCTCTTTATGAGGCTGAGCAATCCTTAGACACCTTTCATTAAAAGTGTGCAGGTGCTTCGATCTTCTGAAGCAGAATTTACACTATGCCTGGTTTTGAGAACTATTTGGGAGCTAATTACCTTAGCAAATCTGTATCAAGCCTGGGACAATATGGAGACAAGATCAAATAGTGAAGATTACTTGTGACAGCTCATTTTTGTCCTTCCTTGTACACCACAAACAGTTTAATTCAGGGTGGACTGCTGGTTTTGGAATAAATTGACACAGAGCTGCTGCAACAAGGTACACACAAAAACCTTTTCCTATCAAGTCTCATATCAAGATGGTATTTGGAAAAGCCTTGTGGGAACAAGTTAAGTGACCCTGATACCTTGCAACCACCAGAAGAGAGTGCAATTTATTTTGCATGCAGTATTCATAGACAGAGCTACAATAAAGGCCAAATCCTGTTCCCTTTTATCTTATAACTTTATTTGGGAAATGGAGATACAATGTGCAGACTCTTTAAATGATGGATTTTAAGCCTCAAACTGAAGTGAAACCTTGGCTCTTGTATATTTCAGTTGCATCTGAAGGTGGTCCTTAAGCTCCTAACCCTTCTAGATGTTTTTTACAGATACTAAAGAATGTAATAAAAAAGAAGCAAAAAATATGCTAATTGTTTTACTTGGCTTTTTATTCCATCATTATGGCACAAGATAGAACTTAAAGACAACATCACTGAATAAGTTTTCAACTTCATTAAAATTAAGACTAATACATTTTATACAGTTTTAGATATGATACATTTTCCCTTATCGAATGCTAATAAGGATTTTCTCTAAATACTGCGGTACATTGCCACCTGCTGGCCACAAACAGTTCTGCAATTTAAAAACACCACAATGTGTATAAAACAGGAACATTTAACAACGCAATATACAGGTACTGAGGAAGTATTACTGACCCAGACTTTGGCACAATATTTATAGAAACGCAGTTGTGAGCTTCTCCAAATGACATGTTCACTTCTGAAACTCTGCTTGACTCCCTTTCACATGTCTGCACTTTTTCCCCTTCTCTAACTTTCTTAATGCTGCTGGAGCTTTGTTATTTCAAAGGAAAAGCCATTATTCTTTCTCTTCCGAATTTATTTGGTTTGGTTTTCTAAAATTTGGATTCCAGTTTATTGTTTTAAAACAATACATAAAATCATACATTTATAAATATATATATTATATCCTGTATATATAACATTTTCGTTTAGAATGGGAGGGCAGACCTTTGAACTACATCCTTAGTTGGTTTAGCCATGATGTTGCTCTTGCTGGATTCTCTGAGCTGCTTCCTATCAGAATCTAAAAAAATACTTTTACAATCTTGTATCAAATTTAAAATCTTTTCTTCAAACATATTTATAAGAAAAAATATTTGGTATTTTCCCCTCTAAGCTCACTACTACCCTTATAAAATATATGGCTTTTCATGTTCCACTATATTTTAGTGTTTTCAATAGGCAGTGAGAAGAACAAGTTTCCCCTTTAACAGCTTTTTTTTTTTAATATATATATATATATATATAAGCACAGAAACCAGCTTGTGCACTTTCTATAGAATTCCAATGCATATCACGGTAATGTAAGTGCAGTGATTTTACAAAAAAAGCAGTCATGATTGATTGATATCTGTATATGAAAACATAATATATGATTATCATACAATACCCATTACAGAATATACAATCATCAGAACTGCAGATATATAAATACATTTTTAGCAACATCAAAGCAACAGTTTTATCTTATACACATATGCATATGCATACAGTTATTACACTAAAATTTTCATCTTGTTTTTTCTCAAAGGGTTGCTGAGAAACAGGAACATACTGCATCTGTAAATTAACTGCTTGACAGTGCTGTTAAGAATTTAAAGTGAACATAGTTTTAAAAAAGTATATGCATTCAGTTGGTATAAAACAAACAAGCCCTCCCTGTTTTCCAATGTCACCGTTGTTTTCCTATAAGACGGAGGCATAGGTATGAGTGGCAGTTCTGCAGAGTCAGATCATACAAGGGTTTCTGGGAGGGCATCAGGATTGTCGGCTGATAACAGCTCCCAAATTTGCCATCTCTCCCTTTGCCACTCGTTCCAGTCCGCCTCTGAAACATTTTTACTGTTCTGACTGTGAGGTGCCGTGGAACAGCTGTGACTCTCTTGCGTGTGTGGGGCCAGCCGCTCCTGCCTGGAGGTGGCCTGGCCAGGGGCTCTGGATGGTGGCCCTCCAGCTGCTCTTGGCCCTGAACTTTTTTCTGGGCGCTGAAGTTTCCACAAAGAGTGCAGTGTTGAAGAAACATTTGATCGCTGTGACAATGCAGAACTCGTTTTTGCCAGGCCTGGGTAGGGGGGTGGTGGCCGCTCTTTTCTGTAGGAGGGCTTGGCTGTGCTTTGCAAAAAACCCACATTTGAGTCACGCTCACTGAGGTCCTCCACACTGCCTAAAGTCAAGTGCTGCTCCGACTTTGAGTGTGACAGGTCTGAACTCCTACTGCCAACTTCAATTTGTGGGTTACTGCACACCCGAGACACCATGGGATGGAGCTGACACTCAGGAATGGCAGCAGTTGTCTGGCTCCTTCGCATGACCTGCCTGCCACTGTCCAATTCTGAGGAGCTGCTCTGCCACCGAGGAGAATACATGGCGAGGTTCCCCTGGGAAAGAGAGCACTGTCCGGGTCGCAGCAAGCTGCTTTCATAAATGTTCCCATAAGAACCTGAGAAATAGAATCGGAAACACAACATGAGTCTGCAGAACCACTTATGTGGCATTTAACAAGTTAATGCCTTTCCACTGCATCACACTGTAGAAGGATGGGGACTTTTACCACCAGGCTGTGCAACTGCAGTTGTATCAGCCCCACCTCCAGCTTCACCTGGAGACATGGAGCAACAGCCCTACATCAATCTGAATCACATCTAATATGTTACCTGGTGACTAATACTTTACTCTGACAAAAAGCTTCACAGCATTTAACATCTTTCAAATGTTTGAAGAGCTGGGGGGGCAAGAGAGTGTTTTAACCTCAGAGTTCCTGTGAGGTGGGTGTAGATGGGAGAAAAGCAAAGGCAGAACAGGTCAGGAACTTGCTGGGAACACACCGTCCAGCAACAGAGTCTGTACTGGAGGGTTGCCAACCTCACAGCCTATGCCACTGTGGCAGCTGCTCTCAAATCCCCACCGGGTGTCTACCTTCCAATGAAGCAAGTCTAGAGGAAGGCCACTAAATTGATAACAGGTCTGGAACACCTCTCCTACAAAGACAGGCTGAGAAAGTTGGGGCTGTTCAGCCTGGAGAAGAGAAGATTGCTTGAAGACCTCATAGCAACCTTCCAGTATCTGACAGGGACATACAGGGAAGCTGGAGAGGGACTCTTCATCAAGAACTGTAGTGATGGGACAAGGAGTAATGGGGACAAATTGAAAGGGGGGAAATTTAGGTTAGATATTAGGAAGAGATATTTTACTGTGAGGGTTGTGAGACACTGGAACAGGCTGTTCAAGGAGGCTGCGGATGCCCCCACCCTGGCAGTGTTCAAGGCCAAGTTGGACAACACCTTGAGCAATCTAGTATAGGGGTAGATGTCCCTGACCATGGGAGTGGGGATTGGGACTAGATAATCTTTAAAGTCCCTTCCAACACGTAACATTCTATGGTTCTATGACTTTTAGAAAAATATAAAACTATTTCTTGAAGTAATTTTAAAATTACTTTTTAAATTATCACTGATAGTTTGAAATGTCACTACTTCTCTGTATTCTACTGAAGAGTCATCTTTAAAAAGTCCAACTCTGGACAATGTGAATTTTCCTACTGGTTTCATTGTGATTTCTTAAAACCAAGAAATTTTTTTTGTCTTTGCTAGATTTGGACTTTAAAATTGAGAAATAACTGACCTGTTATTGCTGAATCTTTGCAGCCACTTTTCAGTGTTGAATGCCAAGTGCCCCAGATATCAAAATGATCTTCAGAAACATCTAAACAGCAGTAAAAGCAGGGAAAAGATGATGAACCCATCCTCATAAAGACATTATTTAGAAATATGTAATACCGATGGAATGTATGGTATCAGAGTCACTAACATCTACTCGCATCTTTACTGGGCAGCTAACTCAAGCATTTCAAATGTGACACCCCACCTCGAGTATTGCATAGAGTTATGGTGTCCCCAATGTAAGGTTGGGTGGAGACCTCATAGCAACCTTCCAATATCTGAAGGGAGCCTGCAGGGAAGCCAGAGAGGGACTCTTCATCAGGAACTGTAGTGATAGGACAAGGGGTAATGGGGACAAATTGAAAAAGGAGAAATTTAGGTTACATATTAGAAAGAAATTTTTTTACTGTGAGGGCGGTGAGACACCAGAATAGGTTGCCCAGGGAGGTTGTGGATGCCCCAACCCTGGCAGTTTTCCAAGCCAGGTCAGACGAGGCCTTGGAGCAACCTGGTCTAGCAGGACCCTGCCCATGGCTTTGGGGTTGGGACTAGATGCTATTTAAGGTACATTCCAACCTTTAATACATTCTATGTATTTGTTCCCAGCTACTTGTTTCACGCTGAGATCCTGCAATACATTCTGCGAGCTCTGTATGGGCAGGGCACCTGAGTTTGCTGAGTCCTTAAGTCATCTGCTTTACTGAAGTCAGTGAACTGCCCTAGCAGTTACTACAAGGCACGCTCCATCAACCCAAGGATGCTGTTGGTCTTACATGGAAGTGCTGCCACAGAAGAGAGATTTATTGAAATGCATGTATCAGGCATTGTGTTGGGTTATAAACAGTTTCATGCCTTTTTCTGATTCCATGTATCAGTAGAGGAATTTCCTAATTTGTCATGGCCCACTATCATTGTGATGCATATTCAAGTCCAAAAGATGGTTAACACGATAAACTTCATGCAATTTCCTGTTCATAACTCAATAGAAATCTGATCAAATTTTTAAATCAATTCAGAGATTTAGATGCTGAATATGGAAGATAAATTCCCCCTGGCATTTATAAAGCATATAATTGAGATATTAGTCCAAATCTCATTACTTCCTAAGGGAATTAAATACCTAACCAGTACCTCTGAAATGAAACTGTTTTAAAAACACCACCAAAAAGTTATGCGCACCCCTAAGTGTTGAAAGTTCTTAAAGTTTGGCTAAGTATGAATTTCATGGATGACAATTTTTTTAATACATATTTTTATAGGAAAAGCATCTTGAAGTGCTGGTGAGCTATTAGTTTAAGCCATGGTTCTTTACCAAAGAAATCATTCAGGTATGCATTCCCTAGATAACTGACGAAATTATGGATCCCTGCACTAGTACTGCTCAGTGTGAAATCGGTAGCAGATGTAAAGTTGTGCATCTCAGCTATGTTCTCCAGAGAGAGAGTGTTGAGGTACATATTTACGGTTGGAGAAAATTTGTAGTTGGAAGTCTTACAATCTCAGATTTTTTCCAAAGTCTGCACCATAACCTTATAGGCATTAGAGACCCGCAGATCAGGATTAGACCTCACCATGCTGTTACAGATAGGATGAAAAGCAGGACACACATAGTTCTATTTTCCTAAATAATAGCTCCAAGTTTTGAGAAGTACTACACCAAGAAGATCCCTTACAGTTGCCTGAGCAAAGAGGACTCAGCACAGACACTTTGGGCTCAACACAAAAGAAAAGAATGTTGGTCTGCATTTTTCATAAGCTCATTTACATGGTGGCTGCTCAAATCATAGTAGCTGATAATACAAACCCGTCACTTTTCAATTATTTCAGAAATCCCCATCAGTCACTGAGGAGGAGGAACATGAGCAGTACCCAATACCTTTTCCAGCCTGAGATGCAGAAGAATTCTCCTTTGGCTTAGGCTGCATGTGTCCAATCAGTGTGTACTGCTCAGGTACCCTGTAGAGCTTATCTGGGCTGCGGGTGACTTCTTCTTGCATTGCCACCAGTGAGCGCTCAGACAGTACGGGGGAGTTGTTGTCATAAGGGGAGACATCACCACTTGAGGCTTTGTTGGAGTCTGTGGAAGAATGTCTTTCTCCTGTGGAGTAGGAACCTTCTGACCGCAGCAATTCAGGGCTCCTGAGAAATTTTGATAAACAAACTAATGTCAACAAATAATGCTTCATGTTCACAGCTACAGGTGCAAGGCCAGGTTGAATGGAGTGCTGAACAAACTAGCATAGTGAAAGGTATCCCTGTTCATGCCAGGGGATTTGGAACTAGATGGTCTTTAAGTTAACTTGCAACTCAAACCATTCTATGATTCTACGATCATACGGAACAAATCAGGAGAATGGTCATAGTTGCTGAAATGAAAACCCTTCAAAAGTAGTTATAAAGGTGGATTTTCCATGAGTAAAACTTTTGCCATGAAGTGGCCAGCAGAGGCCACTCAAAATCAAAAGATGTTGCTGTCAAAAAAACGAAAAATCCACACAACCGCAGAGTAAACCACAGGAAACTAAGCAGTGAACCAATTCCTTATGTTACCTTGTCAATTTAGCTTGTTTGCAACAGTACAGGGCATGACAGGGAAAATTAATTTGATGCTAAGCAGTATGCTAAAATAGTTTCTTCTATCCCGAATTTTTTACACAGTCAGAGAAATAAAGCACACCACATGCTATGAGAATGATTTTCTTTTAGAGACATAAGAAGGTAAATATTCTACAGTGAACAAACAGATGCATCTACCGTACTTATGATCGGGGCAACAAGCAACTGGCTCTGCTGATACCTTCTGCAACTTCTCTTACCTTTTCACCTTTACAATGCATGAACTGCATTTAACTTGGACAGAAAAAGGCAAACAAACCCCTCCACTGAAGTACAGCCAAGGCTGAGACAACTGATTTTTGAAATGTGATAGGAACATTCAGGGAGACTTCTTGAATGTCAAAGTTTGCTACCCAGATAGGAGGCAGGCTACGAGTCACTGAACACTGCAAAGAATATGTAGAAATACTCTGTAGGCAACTTTTTTCCTATTGTTCCTTCTTATATTTCTACCATCACTTTTTATATTTATCTTGAGTCAAACACTTCTTTGAATGACCTCTCATTAGTATCTGTTCTAATGGAATCCAATACAACAGAGGCTCATTCTTGTAAATGTCTGAAAATGCTCAGCCCTTCTCAGAGTCAAATCCAAAGACTGCTTGAACTGAGTGAGCAGCCAAAATTTATTTCTCATTATGGAACAATAACCCTGTTTCCAAGCAAATTAAATTAAACCAAAGAAAAGAAATAAAAAAACCCCACACAGCTATCCGCAGCACACCAAGTATCAACACAGAAATGAGATAATTTAACACCACTTTCAAGCTGTTTTTTTTCCCCTGGCCGATTTACATATTGCATGTCCCAAAAAATAAAATATATACACTCAACAGCATGATTATTATGTTAGTCAATATTCCACCCTGTTTTTTCCAGCATAAAAGCAACCATAAAGTGTTAGGAATTAATGAAATAAAATTACTCCTCAGTAATGTCAGTGAGAAAACCATCACTGAACTGATCCCCAACTCTAACTGGGGCCAAATGAAGAAAATAGAGCTGTCATTTGGCAAATTACTCTGTCCCAGGCTTCCCAGTATGGTGTGTTACTGCTGGGGAATCATTAATTTAAAAAAAAAAAAGCGTCAATTAGGTAACTTCTTTTCTCAAGATAAACCCAACATAAATTAATCTACAGACAGCCACACATCGAAGAATTATTGTATTTTAAGTATGCATAATTCTATCACGAACCTTTTTTCCCTTCTTCGCCTCTTCTTTTTTTCTGTCCTTCTACGTTCTAAAAAACCCTTGTGTGGTGATTTAAGATTTAAGCAATGTCTTCAGAATTTCAGAAGAACTTGAAAAACCTCTTAGAAAAGGGGAGAACTGTGGCATCCATAGGTTTACTACGAACAAATGTCTTTCTATCCAGCTTTCTAGACTGAACGTCATCTAAAACCTCGCCCTGCCAGCATACAGACCCACGTGGCACTAACACTGATACCAATAAGGCTTACCACACATAAATCTTCTCAGTATCAAAACCTAACTACTGCACAGGGCAAAGAAAAAGGTAAACTACCACTAAGCCATGGCAAGGTAACACAAGGAATAAGGGGCATGGAAATGGAAATGAAAGAATGTGGGAACATAAACTTGAGCTTTGTGAAACACTTACATAAGGTCTTACCTTGAATGATCTGTTATAGTCTATCTCTTCTCAAGACAGAGCTCCCGCTAAAAATTTACCTGAATGGAAACTTTCAAGTCTCTGGAAAGATTCAAACATTCACGTTTCTAAACTGATTTAGAGTTTCTTCTGGTAAGCCCATGCTATTGTATATATATATAAAATAACACTTTCAAATTTGTTATTAAAAAATAGCTTCAAAAATCAAAGGAAAGTGGAGGTGGACTCCATAAATCTTACTACAAGAAATCATCAAAACTGATTGAATACTTTAAAACTGGAAATTGACCCCATATATTTGCAGCTTTACTATGCTCTTCACAAACAAAACACAACTTGTGGAAGACTTCGGTTTGCATCTTTGCAAATAAAACAACAGATTCTCACAAATTCTTTCAAACAAAACTTTAGCATCTGCTTTATTGTTGGAGTTCATTGGCAAACAGATGCTTACTAAAATTCGAAACTCTTCTTTCCTTGGATAGTGAGATTCTCCATGCACTAAGGAAAAAATAAATACTGCACAAGATACTCATCTATACGCAGTCTATGAAAAAGGGCGGATTATAGTCCCCATGAAGAATAATAGATTACTGTGTGCAGTCAAATGTAAGAAATGGGAAAGCAAGTAAAGTATTTTCCAGTGGTTATGAACTAAGTAAAGGAAAAGATTTAAAATGTGCTTAAGTAAAAAGAAAAGATCGGAAAACTGCAAAAGCAACCTATGTCACAAGTTCAAACATACAATTTCAGATTCCAGTACAACAGGCATCCTTCTATGAATTTATGTTAGCCACCAGAGTCTACTTGGGTGGGTGAACTGGAAAAATGTTAATAATAATAATAATTATTATTTCTACTAGGGACATTCCTACTTTTCTACTAGCATCAAGGTCATCAAAACAGGAAATCCCTTTCTGTTTCTGGCAAAAACCCTTCGCTGTTATACCTTAAAGCTTCTCAGTGGGAAAATAATTATGCCTTCAAGAGGCAAATCATACGGTGTGTGATGGCTTGGCAGCACACAGTAATTTCCACATTTATTTGAGCAACAGAGATGCCACTAACAAACCAGAGTACTATGGGATTATGATGTGGTTGCTCTTCTAACACGATAGAAGACTCAACAATTCACAAAGCCTTTGCAGCTTTGAAAACTGCATTCATACATACCGCATGATTTATTGTATGGCTTCATCTTTGGTCAGGATGGATTAAAACCCATTATCATAAGGCAGAAATTCTGTAACTTTGAAACCCATTTACTCTAAAAGGACTACTAGCCATTATAAGCAATAAATAATCTTAAGAAATATATTTTATTTTTTGTAAGTTTAAAGATGCTTCATCTTACAGCTGTAAACCCCAAATTCCATTGTAATCAAGCCAACATACAAAAAATTGGGAAGTCATTCACAAAAGCACATTTCACAGTTGCTGCCATTTGTAATTAGCGCTTTACCATGAACAACTTCGATAAATTCCCTGACACACCGTTCACAATGCTCAGCTCTTAAGAGAACTGAAAGATGAAGAACATCTGATTTGTCCCTCTCTAGGGAGGAAAATTTTCTCTGTTAGATCAGAGCCAAGAAAGCATTTATAACGACAGCAAAAGCAGAAATGTGAGGGTAACGGCAGAAGCAGGACCTTCAAAGCAATTAGTGTGACATTTAAAGTCTTAAAGTTGATTCCACACTCTATGCAGTCAACTAGCTCTTCTGATGAAGACTGTCTCAAGAAGATGTAAATTTTTCTGTTCCACAGATCCACACTTAGACCTTGACCAGGCAATATTTAAGAGCAGTAAGAATGCATTTTGGAGGCTCATTTTTACGTAATCAAGACAAACAGCTCCTTGTTGTCTGTTGCCTCACATTTCTTACAGGAAAAATAAGCAACAAATATGTAGCTTCAAAACTAAGATTATGTTCTGAAATAGATTCATCTCTTAAGAGCATCACACTCCAAGCAGTAACAGTAAGCAACAATCCCTCTAACTACCTGGAATATCTTAACCAAGAAGTTGCAATCACAGTGAAAACATACCTCATTAACAATAAAAATAAACCATATGATAGCAGAATAGAAGAAAAAAGACAGATAGTTTTTCCTGTCTCAGTGATATTTTATCTTCCCATCACTGAAAACACAATAAATTAGTACTACTGTAGCTATATGTTACTATCCGACTTCAGAACCTTTTCTTAAATAATGCCTTTTGTCAGCTGTCAACAGCTTTCCATAAAACATCCCTTCTCTCCTGTAGGTGTGCGTGCTGGCTAAAGGTAAGGAAGCCCAAAGAAAGGTCAATTAAAGAAACAGGATCTAACAGTTACCTGTTACATCACAATGATTTGTGACTAATTTATACTCAACTGACATGTGTAGTCACATGTGAGATACAATTTTACATCTTTTTATTATATAGGTGGTGAAATCCAGCATGAAGGTTTTTACTAGCTTGAGTTAGAAATAATATGATCATTCAAAACTGAGGGCTTAAGGAGGGAAGTCTCTACAGACTTTACCTTATGTCATGTGATTTGCACTGTCTCTCCTAATTGCAGTTTTGGCTCATGGTAGTTGTGAAACAATTGTAAAAGCTAACATATCTGTAACTATCCTGCACTTATTGTGATCTAAATATACAGATGGTTACTTGTCAGTTAGACAAATTAGCTGAAGTTATTTCACAGAGAGAAAATTACCCCAAATCAGATAATCTGTGATCATTTGCTAAGGTATGTTATCTGTTCATGTCAGCAAACTAGTAAAATCTTTTACGACACAATATATTCTGTACATAGTTTTGATTCTAAATCTCATAATTAAAGAAAGCTTTTTCTTCCAGGTGTTAATTAAATTATTTCTTGTATACCTCTTCCTTTAAAGCCAGGCACATTATTACATTATCTTCAACTATAAAATGTTCAGAAGAAAAAAAATCATAGCTAACTGACTGTACAAATTTAATTTTAATTATATTCTGAATGCACTAGGCACTTTCCACAAACACAGGAAGACAAAGTCCAATCTGTCCCAGAGAGTGTAGCATCTAGGAAACCTCTTAAAAATTACTTAAAGCAAGTCAGTCAAATTTTGTGATTTTTGGGTCTGACATATTGGGATTCACTAGAATGAAGACAATGACTGTGGGATCCCATGAGAAAGCCAGGAATCCTGTGATCTGAATGCACAAACTCAGTGTTAAGGCACAAGGGTGCAGGCATATATACATCATACACAAAGTCAAAATATATGTATCATAACTGCAATAGTGATTAGTGTGATTTTTTTTTCTCTTCAGATCTTCAACAAAGCCGACAATTAAATAATATGGAAAGAGTCCCCATAAAACTGCTGTT
The DNA here is from genome assembly GCA_013399895.1 of Serilophus lunatus. NCBI lineage: Eukaryota > Metazoa > Chordata > Aves > Passeriformes > Eurylaimidae > Serilophus > Serilophus lunatus. The sequence continues at coordinate 23,292 of VXBA01002421.1, forward strand.
TTGTTTACCTGTTGTAAACAAATTGATTTGTTTACAACGTCCTATGTGTATGATAGGAAAAGAATGACAAACTAGTCAAACAGCTCACTGTGATGGTGTTAAGGCACTCTAGGGTGTGTTTCAAGGATAGTGGAATGCATGCCTCCTGTTACTGAAGACTACAACAAACCCAAGACATGAACCAGCAGATCACTAAAATACATCCTGTCAGATAATAGTGCACTGAATATTTTTATGTACATGTCATTCTCTGCAGCAGAACACAATCTTTCCTCTGAATCAAGAAACAAGTTTTGTCCTTAGAAAACACTGTACAAGAGTCATAATTTCTTTGGCAGAGTCTGTATAATGGGGAGGATAGTTCTACTCCACTGTAGACAGTGCAGAAAAGCTGTGGAAAACTAGAACCTTTTGAATACTTCCAGTGGGAGATAGAAATTCCCAGGAGAAATAGGGATGATGAAAAAACAGATTACTCACGATGACTGGGAAGCTTTCCTCCTCAACAAGTAGTCCACAACATCTGGGTCAGTCTCTAATAAGCTAATAAGCACTTCATTCTGGAGATCAGGCGAAACCTATGAAGACATCAAAAAATACTTAGTTAGAAATTAATATCCTTTCACAAACATTAATTTTGGTACCATGCTTAATCTAAAAGACCAAGTGCAATACGTTTACAGAGAGTATAAAATAGTCATAAGCTTCCACTTAAAAGAGAAATTTCACGTAACAGAAGATGAAGTAGGACTAAAGATCACTTTACAATGTTAAATGCTGATTAATGTTGAATAACTGGTTGGTATCCAGTTAGCTATGATATCTGGTAATACCAGGGGGATTACTTATTTATCACAATCTGAAAAGTCCCAGTTTAGGGTACATATTCAGTGGCATTTGACTTCTTTGTGTCTTTCTCTTACGGAAACTTCATGCCAAGTGTTCTACCTATGAAGATCTTCAATTGCTTCATTTCAATGGTAGCTGCCAAAGGTTAGCATTTTTCTGTGTGAAGCCTTATAAATATTGAATGTTCAGGTATCCATATGACCAAATCCCAAGATCTAGAAGCATTTAAATTCCTGTTTATGCTCAATCAGACCCTGAATAATAATTGAGTTCACCTGGCCATAACTCAGGTTTACGAGTGGGTTCCATTTGATCTCCAGGCACTCTGAGCAACAGGCTTAGCTGGAATTTGTGTCACCTTCTTTGGAGTCTGGCCTTCTGACTGGTCTTTGCACTTTGAATGGAGATGAACCTTCAAAACCCTTGATAACCTCTGCTGATGCAGGATACAGCAACATCTCCTGGGCAGAAATGGCACTCCAAAGCCTGCACAAGTAAACTTTGTGCTTCCAACTGCACTTTACAGGGGTCTTATGAACATTCAACTCAAACTCCAAAACACTGAAACAGACAAAACTATCCAAGAAACCCAGGTTCACCCATGACAGATAGAACTGGAGACACGACAGTCTCAGCAAGAGGTCATCAACTGTGCGATATATGTTTCTGGACACAATTTGTTGGAACCTGAATCTCTTAATCTTCAAGTCACAGTGCATGGGCCATTTGTTCTCTCTGACATTTCCTGGGAAATAGGAATGGAATTACTAAGAGGTTGCCCAGAGGAATACCTCATTTTAGGAGGTATTTAGGGAGTTAAGTTACAGAAAAGGCATATTTCTTTAAATAAGGAAATAATTAGAAAATAAATGAAGATATGCATAATTTAATACAAATTGATCCACAATCTCTACAAAAAACTTGTGTAACCACATACTCATTTTTGAAAAACTGTATTTAGTCTTTTAGTTCTAAAAATATCTTACTGATGTGAAAAGCATTAGAAAACAAAATAGGTTGTGAGTGTTTCACTGGTACAAGAATAAAAATAAAAGCAAGGAAAACCACAAAGAAGTTCATCTGAGGCTGAGACTAATAGACAGGGCTTATGACTGCTTTCTCATGCTCCTGTCTCCGTTGAAATCTGATAGACATCTTCCCCTTACAGTATTATGTGGCCATGAGCCCACAGTTCAGGTTTGTCCATCTTCTTCCAACAAGATCTCCAGCACTAAGCTTTGCTGGAGCACTAACGCAAGTTTCCAGAATGTTCTTCATTCTGCTTTGGGAACCTATCTCCTCAGTGTAATATACAGTGCTTCTTAGTTTCAGGATATAAACACCAAAACTATTTCCACTTTTTCAAGACAACTGCTTTTGTTAAAATGAAGACAGGATAGTGCTCAACACTAGGTCTGACTGGCCTCTGCTACCCCAGAGCACCTCTCTTAGGCACAAGTTGTACTGAGCTGACCTATATTTTTGTGCACAAAAAGAGCACAATGTAAATACGTGGAATTAACTGTCCACGTAACTGCTAGGCATAAAAATATGATTTAACTAAGATGCATTTTAAGTAAACAACATGTAGGCCATCAGCCTTCTTACGAAGAACTTCCTTGCTTCAGCAAGAGAACAGGAGGGAACTCAGGAACTACTCAGATTTATGTTTCACTCCTCTTATACAAATGACAAATGAGAAAGCTTTGACCTTCCTCTTCATCTAACCAACAAAAAAAGTCTCTGGTAGGGAATATTCTTCCTTAAATTAACCAAAGATCTTTTAATCCCTGAAGAAAAATTTACTTCCTGACTTCCAAACGCAAGATGTGAAAATCTGCTCTCAGTCTTGTCCATGCATTGTTTAGTATACAACTGAATAGCCAAGCTCATTATTTCCACAGACGGAAATCTCCTAAGCAATATACCCTTACTTACATAGAAACCATTTCAGGCAAGATATAAGTGCTCATTTTTAATACTTTTACTTACTGCAAATTATTCTCCTTGCTAGAAGACTACTTTTTTACCAATAATTGATCCTAATTTAATGCAGCTTCTACAGTTTATTTCAATCTCATCTACGTTGACGCCAACCAGGTATTCTTTCATTTATGTTAAAAATGTATAGGAGTCATATGAAAAATAATCCACCTACCATGAAAAGGGCTTCATAATTTTCAATCATCTTTTGTACAACAGCTATGATAGCAGTACTCTCTTCAGCTCGAGCTGAGCTCTGAACTGAGAATTCTTTGTCTGTAGATTTCTGTTTGTGTAACAAGTTAGGGCCAAAGATGGTAGCCAGGTTGAGGGATGTCATTTTGTTCCCAGTAATCTAGAAAACAGAATATAAGTGAGGTGCGGTCTCACAGGGTCTAATGTATACAGGTAGGTATATGCACACATCTAAACACGCTTACACCCTACACATCCACACCCACACACACACTCTCTCCTGATTTGGCACATGCTTCTGTCATCAAAACCAAAACTAGCACTAGTCAAATAAAAAACGAACAATTTTTAGAAACGTTGAAATCTTTTGTTTGAACATCTCCGCAACAAGCACTGTAGATTTTCAAAATATATTTTCAAATTAATTGGAGGGTTAGAAGGATGTGCTTTGTCCCCTTAATTCCTTGGAAGCTCAACAGTGGTCTTCTGAATTCAGACAAATCTTCCTCCTGCTTCATCGTTTCAGCACACTACTGTCTCTTAGGACCAAATAGTGAAAACTCCTAGCTTTCTTAAAACATACACAACGATACTTTTCTGTGTTTAAACAGTTTAGATAATTAAGGAGCAGACTCATTTATTAGTATGTTCCTGAATTTTGCTTGTTTGCTAGAACATGTCAAATGTTTACTTATTGGGTGAATTTTTTTAGCCTGTATTTTTACTTTCTTCCTTCTATAAATCTGTGCCCAAAGAAGCACTGAGCAGGTGCATGGGCAGTCATAGTAAACATGTTGGCTCTTTGCTCAAAGGCTCATCCCAGACTTACTGTAACAACAGCACACTCCCTTATTTGCACACCGCCATGCACCCAATTCTTTTTTGTGCGACCTGCTTTTTTGAGCCACCAAGGATGCACATGCACATGTACTTCTGGCTCTGCATGTGCAGGCTGTTTGTACAAATAGTGAGTCTTTTCTTAAGGACAGCCTCAGAGTACCCCTAAAAAAAATTTGTAAATGTCCATTGAAATTAACTGAATGAGTAATTTTAATGAAGTTAGCTGTTCATCTTCATCTTTGTGAGAGAATCCAGCTTGAAAGAAATCATGAAAAGGGTCTTCATGCCAAAGCTTGGATGTTTCCTTTCCAGTGATAGCCAACAGTCTGATAAAATACTTTCTTTTGCCCTGTATGCCTTTACTCAATTATTCATAAATTGCTTGAATAATTGTGAACAGAATACTGTATTATCTATAAAAGGTATCCAGTTTCACATACTATTCCTGATGCTTACAATACTGTCAGGATAGCTTACGTAAATTTGCCTTGCCAAAATACCTGTGGCAGAGCTGATCTACTGTTAAGTGGAATGAAAATGCCTTTAATACAACTGTTGGACCAACTCGACTCTCTTAAGCAGAATCCCCTAGCCCTGCAATAAGATCTTCTTGGGTAAACTCCTGAATCAACAAAGAACTTTTTGCAGCACCAGGGGGACTGTGACCTTAGCTGGCTTATTCATGTTTCCAAGCACAGTAAAACTGTTACAGGCTGCTCTTTCTAAATGCTTTCCATCATAATGGTAGTTTTTTATCAACCCCTTGCTGAGAACAAAAACAATAGCAGTTAAAGTGGATTTAAAAGTGAAATAGGCTTAGAAGTCATATACTTCCTTCACTGAAAGTTAGGACTTGAGGCAAAAGTTTGGTAAAGTTCAGTCTCAAAGTGCCAATTGTTAAAACCAGACAACTGCAAAAGGTGTCCTAATTCGACAGAATCAGCAGGATTTTCCACCTGGAAGACAAAATTCTCTAGGAGTTTTGGAAGAGTCTCAGAAGTAACCTCAGAAGTAGTCTCTACTGCAGTTCAGAGAAGTCCATCTCACAGATAAAAGAGTACAATTTTGTCAAGCAGTGATACTGTATTCATTTCAACAGAGCCTGGATTTTCAGGTCTTCTCTAGTGTGAACGATGCAGACACAGAGGTGTGAAAGCTCAAAAGTACAGCTCAGCCCCATGGCTATGGGTATTCTTGTCTCTGTGGGGTGAGTGCACACAAACCTCTCCACTGAATTCGGTCCAGACTGCAACAGTAAGGAGGCCAGAAGAAAAACAGGCAAAGATGAACACTCTGCAACTCAGTGATGAGGTCTGTCAGTTGAACGGATACAGCCAGAGTTCCTGTCCTTTATTTTTTATTTTTCCTACCTGCTGCACACAAGAAAGCTAAGGGAACCAAGAAGTGAAATGCTATGTCCAAAGGCCTTATAAGAAAGCAACAACAGAGAACAAAAAGATAATGAAAAAGAATATTCTTGCATGCCTGACCTTATTCTGAGTACCTTTTCCATAGAGGCAGGGGCAAGGATGGATAACATTACATATTCTTAACAACAAGTTTGGTTATGCTGTGAATCTCTCAAAGAAAGTGGGAAATGCTTTACTGATTAAATCATACAAAAATTAAAATTTTCACAGCCCTAACACAGTAAACAAGTAAATGGCAAAAGTACAGGCAAGTAGATTAAATCACTCCCATCTTTTTGGGGTATGCCATTACTTCGAATGTTTCAAGGCTTTAAAGATCTCTTTTCAGACCACAAATTAAGCAAAGTCAAAGGACACAAGTGATCAGGACTTACCTCTTGGCCATCTTTGTCTCTGGTGTCTTCTGCATGGCCAGCCACTGTGGAAAGGAACTGCAGCAGCCGGTGTAGGGTATCGCAGTTACAAGGAGGTAGAAGATAAATGAGAAGCTGTAAGGTGCTTAGCTGTTCATCTGGCTCTAATACTAAGAGGGGAAAAAATATATTCTAAGAAAATCACTCCAACTAACCTAAAAGCAGAACAAATATACTGTCCTAGCCCAAAAGAAGGCATAAGAATGGCTTTGTTTAAGGATCATTTTCCTTATAATGTCAGAAGAAAAAGAGAAAACTCTAAAGAAACATAAAAAGTGTAACTACTACTGTTATGGGATTTTGTCTTGGCCGGTCAACATTTCACTTACAGTTCATAAGATCTTTTCTCAACCTATACAAGAGCAAAATGCACGTGGCAGATTCCATCACTGTAAGTGAACTCAAAAATTCTGCTTACTTTTCTATTTACTCCATTCATTTAAGTACAGCTACTGGTATACACAGTAGCTAGTACGCATCCCAGTCAGGTTTATGCTTTAGCCATTTTTATTCAGTTTTCCTAAAATTTTGCACCTTGCAGATACTGGGAGATTGGAAAAGCAACTAGAGATGTAAAGGATGTTCTGCAACAACCATCTCTTCAAAATGCAATGGTAGCCAGTGACAAAGAGGAGACAGGGGCGGGGTCTCAGACATGAGGTCTAGAAAGAATCGGAAGAACACGTACCAGGCAGCAACTTAAGCTTTAAAGGTCCAACTTTACTTTTTACTGAATCTGTGAGAGTCTGCACTCAGGCAACACAATTGGGAGTGCTTAATATGATGGCTTTGAGGACCATTAACTATGAAGAACCTTGAATTTTTCAAGATAGGTGGGAAATTTAATGCGTGAACACCTCTAAAAAATTCAAAGATACTGGGATTCAAATGGGAGTCTGTGACCTAGTACTGCCGAACCAATGACAGGGTCAGATTCTAATAGATAACATGAACCACATGCTATATAAACTATGTATAATCAAAGTGAAATCATTGTTGTTTATACTTACATAGTATGAAAACAAAGAAGGACCTCAGTAAATTTATAGTAAGGAATATACTACATTAGTCACATTTATATGCACTTTAGTATAGATATATAAAGTAGTATATTAGAATATACTATATTGTTTACAACATATTATATCAACATTTGGAGCAAATCAAGGCTAGAGCATTAAATACACAGAATAAAAGAAAATGATTCGTAGAGATCAAGGAATTCAAACTAGTTAGCTTTTGAAAATTGGTAAACCAAGATGCTGTAGAGCTTACAGAGAGTGTTGATGAAAGGTGTATAAAGTTCTCTGGTGAGAAGCGGGTCAGGCATGTCACGCAGAAATTCCTTTAACAAAGCAGCAACATCATGAATGCTGTGCTCTTCATCTAATACAACATCTATGCCTCGGTCAAACTCTTCACGTAACTGAAAAAGATCATGACAGAAAACCACAGTCACTAATTGTCCCAATTAGTATATCCCAACACAGAAAATTTCTTAAGAAGTAGATTTACTTATTTTCACTTTTGAGATTGGGCATGACTAGTTTTTGGTAAGGTCAAAGACACAGTCCATATCTAATTGCTGCTTATTTCATAATACATAACTCAAGGTTTGTACCAGACTGTAATAAAATACAACTTTTTTCCTTCCAGCTAATACATGGTACTCTTTCATGAAAAAATGTGCCCAAGTAAATATACTTTTCTCAGAAATGTAAGATTAGTATCAAAGGGAGAAACCAGGGAGAAGAGAATAAGGAAAACCGTAGGAAAGGCTTTCTTATACCACCTTATTGCATTATTCCTAGAAGGAGAAAGACTAAAATTGCATTTCATAACATTTACAATTTTGTACAAAAACAATAATAAGATAATGCTAAAATCCACCAAACTCACATTTCTCTTGTGATTTATGACTCTACGTAAGGATAGGCAGCAAGCAGACAGGTTCACTAAGATGTCATGGCATTCATCCACACACATCTTGTTCTGCCTTCCTAATTCAGTTATAATCACTAAGTGATCATCATCACAGAGTTAACAAACACAAGCTAATACCATTACAAGGTATTGCTATTTTTTTTTCCAGCTATAGTCCTCAGACAAATTCTGTATATTTCAAAGGCATTCATGTTTCCCAAAGGCAGAAGAAATCCCTTTCCCATATCCAAGATACCTTATGAAAAGATAAAAGCTTGCCCTTCTGGAGAGATTTCCCAATACCAAGAGCAGAATATTTTCCTCAGGCTGACAGCTCCATGTTTACTCTCTTTTCATTTTGAAAAGAGTCAAGATTCTCTTTTAAAACTACTTCCTAGAAAAAATTCATACCTTTGATAACATTATGAGGTCTCACAATTTCACATCTATCTTCTCAAACAGTAATTACATCTAAATCTACTAAACAAGGAAAATTTAGGTGTGAGGCTTCTTTACTAGGAATATTACAGACATATCAGAAAAAGGAAAGAAGCTAAGTCACAAGGAAACTATGTGTATATGTTAATTTGTGGCAAATTCTGATCACATGCAAATCTATCTTACATGCGTATAGTATGAAAGTCGTTTTCAGTTGAAATTTTGCTTTCAAGAGACTTCATTAAATTACTGATATTATTAATATCAGTCATTACTAATAATGAATAATTATGCTATGAAGACCACAACATGTTTGTTATCTAGTATTATGCTTCCCCCTGCTGATTTGTGGTCAAAGATTTTTCAGTGCCAATTTGGGGGCTTCGGTCCCAGTTTGATTCTACTCTCCATACTGGTGGCAAATGCAGAACATCTTTGGGTAGCACCATAAATTACCTCAAGCCAGAAGATTGCTTCTGCAATAATTGCCCAAAAGAAATAGATTACCACTGCATCAGGAATTCAGACTTCCCAAATAGCTGTTTAAATCATAAACTGCTGTTACAGCCTTGAATTTGGCTCTTCTTACCTGACATCCTGTGAGGCCTACAGAGATGTCCTGAGCAGCACAGTATCAGATAAGCTTTGGTGAGACATGGTCATATTTCAGGCACAAGTACCATCGCTGTTAAAACTGTGTGTTTTTAAATTTATACTTTAGGTCTCTCAGACTCCATTCACAGGGAATACTTTCACACTTTTGGAAGATACATCTGGTGAACTACAGCAGCCACTGGGGCTTACGGTATGCAAGATGAGGACATCTGTACTGGGAGAGGGAACGGGAGAGCAGAGCTCCAGCCATGTCACTCTTCAACTCTGCTACCAAATCACCAGGCCCAGCCTTGAGGGCTGCCCCACCCTAACCTTGCCAACAACCACCTGCTTGAGTTTCTGGGCACAACAGGGCACCTGGCAACCCAGTGCACCAGGCCGACCAACCTGAATCAACATGAACTCAGGAATCTTTGTCCTACAGCCCACTAAAACTGAGGAGGGAGGTTTGCAATAAATACACTTGTTCTAGATTTTCTCTCCCTGATCACTCACTCACTAAAAACTCCGCTGGCACATGCACCAATTTATGTATTTACTGCAACAAACTACAGTGGAAACAGGACGTTTTCTAACCGGGAAAGGAATGAAAACAAAAATGTGCTTACTTTCTATACAAGAAAAACTAATGAACAGCTGCAAAAGCACACCAGAATCTGAGTGCCGGGTTTGACTTTCCATGGTTCAGAAAATGAGTGGAATTTTAATTGAATCCAGACTTTCCCATGTGTTCATGTTGACTGCATTTATTATTGTAACTGCAAAAGCCAAGCTGATGCTTCCTGGTTGTTTAATGAAATATATCAGTTTATGTAGGTCAATAAATTAGTCCATGTAACAGAACAAATAGATAACTAAATCCCTCTATTTCCTCACTCTTTGAAAATGCAAGAAAAACTGGTGAAAGTCACTGATGTTCAAAGCAAAGCTCAGTTTATGAGTAAATAATAGAAGCTCTCTGCTTTTTCCCCAGAGGTATGATGCACTTGTACTCACCCCTACATGATAACACATGTTTTGACATTGAAGCTTCCAAGGCAACTTCCAATACATTATCTAGTCCAGTATTGATCTAACAATTGCCTCTGCAGACCACGAATGTTTTTAGCTTGGTGTTACACCAGCCACTCAACAATAGAAACTGCTATAGAACAAGCTACAAATTAGTAGACTATATTGTCTTACTAGCCAAAATCAATTCAGTTTAGCTATTCAAGGTAACTTTACACAGTGACAAAACATTACACGGTGTAGTTTTCGCAACAAAGAACTTCAGGGACCAGATGCAGTCAAGCTTTCTTTTGCTTTTTTCTGTTTGACATTTTTAGTCTTATACTTCCCAGGAGAGGTATTTTCCTGTAACTTTTTATCCCCTTCTTAAGCATCATGGAAATATTAATCACCCTTCTCTACTGCTCTAATCCAATGTGCATTCCCAACCTCTAGGAATAATAATGCAATATCTAGGAGTGAGGTAACACCCACTTCTGACTTTTGTCTCTGAAACCTGATTGTACACCATCTTTGCTTTTTCATCGTTTGGTTGAGATTAAGACTTGGAAGGGTCTGCTCTGACCTTCAAGTTTATAAGGGGTAAAAGAAAGGTAATATTTAGGAGCAGCAATAGAGATTATTCAAAGAGATTAGTCAAAGAGATTATTCTGTACTTGCATGTTTTCTCATACCATAAGTTTTCCAAAAGAGATTTACAGTTTGAGTTTACTTTGGGAGCTTCAGCTGTTTCTGAGATGAAACAAACAGCCAAGATATCTTTTTTCCATACAGTGTAACTTTTGGAACATTTCATCACTGTAGTCTATCTGGATCTCCAATCTTGTGCTACTTTTGCAGAGCAAAACATACGGACAGTTAACCTGCTGAGAACCTGACAAGGATTTCATCAGATGTAAAAGATATTGGAAATGGCCTGTTATGAGCCATCGAAAAAACAATGAAGTCACTGACCCAGAAAGCCTGAACTTCACCAAGCGATGGATAGGGAGGAAATCACAACAAAAGGAATTAGGTTTCTTTGTATCACAGCTGATGAAGGAAAACCATATCCATATATCCACTCACCTGTCGTACTCTCTTTTTTGAGCTTCCAACTCTGAATATTCCTACTGTCTGGAGACCTGCAAGTGTAGCACATCACAGAATTGTTTTATTGTTAAATTTTCTCCTGAAAATTGCATTGAACCAAAGCAATCTGAGCTATGTGTGTCCGTAAAAGAATCAAAAAAAAAAAGTAACCTGTTTCTCTATCAACTTGTACTTACCATGCTGAGGCAAACTCAGCTGTGATTAAGAAGCCATCCACTCTTTTTTTTAATGGACCTCACCTAATCTGCACAAGGACATCTCTGTGACATTTCTTGTGATGTCATTTTGGTAGTGCTACTGCTACTACATGAGGAACAGAGATATGCAGAGAGTGAGGCACTCCTCAGAGTTTGGAGGTGGCACTTCCAGGATTGTCATCAAAGGAAACAGGTTATAAAATAACTAAATACATGAGCATTGAGTTGTATCTTTGGATAGAGGAAGCAGCTGGTGTTTGGGGTTACTCACTGGCTCTTGGCTTGTCAAGACAAAGTTGAGAGTTTCCTTCAAAAGGACATAAATAGGGCACTCAGACAGACTAGAGAGGGAAGAATTCTTCCTGGGAGTTGTGTGTGGTTTATAGGGTAGGACCAGCTATTATACAGAGGGAAAGCTATAAAGAGGCATTATTTTACTTCAGGCAAAGTGCAAGAAGTGTGTAGTTTAAACCTAAATTGATTAGGAAATGGGTGTTGCCTGCTATTCCTTAAGAAATCAGTTCATAGCTTCATCTAGGCCTGTAGATACTACTAGGGTATCAAACAAACAATAACAAATTGTCAAATGGACAAACTGCAGACTAGCAGGATGTGAAAAATTTGAGAGCAAATGTCACCTAGAAGTGACATGGCCTTTAGCAATGACAATGTGAATGAGAATTTTAGAGCATTAAGGAGCTCTGTACAGAATATAATTTTACACATTTTTGGCAAAAAGGATGAAATTATTTATCAGCTTGGACTTTTATGGTCTAACAGGGGCTACTCTACAGCACTCACCTCTACTGACATACAGTAGGGCAGGTGAAGTACAGTAGGCAAGCAGATGAAGGGAGGGGCCATCCCCTTGCCATTTGAGGCTATTTAAAAAAGGCTGTAGGAGCACGGTGACCCAGCATGCGGTGAACAAGAGTGGGCAAACAGAGGCATGGCACGGCAGTTCGCACAGGCAGGATCAGCAGGCAGGGTTGCAGCCACTGTCCCGGTAGCGTTTGTTTGGTTTGGGTTTTTTTCTCCTCTTTCTATCCACCCACCAGCAATGGTTTTCATTGCTAGAAGACGTACTGACAGAAACAGAACCTCCGATGAAGGACACAGCTGTCCAGACCCCTGACTTCAGTGAATGCCTGAGCCTGCTGGTAGTACCAGAGGACAGTGCAAAAAACACTTGCATATTCTGTATGGTGGCAGAGCTTAAGGAATAGGTAAAAAGACTAAGGAACATTCATGAAAGTGAAAGGGAAACAGATTGGTGAAGTTACATCCTTCCATCTCTGAGAGATGCTCGCCAGGAGTCAGAGGAGTCCCATGCTTGTTACTGTCAGGCAGAAGGAGAAAATCTAGTAGATGAAGGGGAATGGAAATGGGTCTCTTCTCGGGCAGGCAATAAAATTCCCTCCTGTCCCCCCCCACCTTTTCAGGTGTCACTTCAGAATAGTTATGAGGCCCTGGATCCAGAGGGTCAGGCAGATGAGACTGAAGAAAATAATTTGTCTACAGATCTCTCAGTTACAATTCATCAGTGAGATAGATCACAACTTCTGGTATTAAAAAGGGAAGAAGGGTAGTCATAGTAGGTGACTCCCTTCTGAGGAGAATAAGGGGCCCTATACATCAACTGAATCCATCTTACAGGGAAATCTGCTGCCTCTGTGGGACCCAAGTCAGGGACATCACCAGGAGACTATCCGAGCTAATTCAGCCCTCTGATTATTACCCACTGCTGGTTGTCCAGGCCAGCAGAGATAAGGCTGATAAGAAGGGCACCAGGGTAATCAAAAAGGAATTCAAGGCCCTGGGCCGAATGATTGGTGGGGCAGGAGTGGATGTGGTGTTCTGCTCAGTTCCTTCAGTGGCAGGGATGAGTACTGAAAGGAATAAGAGAACCTACATTATCAATAAATGTCTCAAGGGCTAGTGCCATCAGCAGAATTTTGGGTTCTTTGACCATGGGGCAACTTTTACTGCACCTGGCCTGCTAGACCCAGATGGGCTCCATCTGTCGAAAAAGGGCAAAAGGATTCTAGCCCATGAGTTGGCAGGGCCCACTAAGAGGGCTTTAAACTAGGTTTGAAGGGAAAGGGAGATGAAACTAGGCTCTCCAGAGAGGAGACTGAGGATGGTAAGCCAGAGTCAGGGGTAAAGTTGGCAGCCCAGCTGAAGTGCATGTACACTAACATATGCAGTATGGGTAACAAACAAGAGGAGCTGAAAGCCTTGGTACAGCAGGAAAGCCATGATGTAGTAGCCATCACGGAAACATGGTGGGATGACTCATATGACTGGAGCGCTGCAATAGATGGCTACAAGCTCAGGAGAGACAGGCAAGGGAGCAGGGTGGAGGGGTGGCCCTGTATATTATGGAGGCTCTTGACATCATGGAACTTGAGATTAATGACTGTTGGGTTGAGAGCCTGTGGGTTAAGAATCAGATTTGAGACCAACAAAACTGACATCCTAGCTGGAGCCTGTTATAGACCACCCAACCAGGATGAAGAGCTAGATGTAGTATTCTATAAGCGGCTGGAGGATGTCTCATGATCGCCAGCCCTTGTTCTTGTAGGAGACTTTAACCTGCCATATGTCTGCTAGGAACTCAACACAGCAGAGAGAAGGCAGTCTAGAAGGTTCTTAAGAGTGTGTGGAGGAGACCTTCTAGTCACAGCTGGTGTGTGAGCCTACTGAGGTGAGGCTCTGTTTGACATGCTGTACACAAATACAGAAGGGCTGGTGGGAGATGTGGTTGGAGGCTGTCTGGAGTGCAGTGACCATGAAATAACAGTTTTCTATATACAGTGAAACAAGGAGGGGCATCCAAAAAACTTCCACACTGGACTTCCAGAGGGCAGACTTCAGCTTATTCAAGCTTGGAGAGCACCTTGGGAAACAACCCTTAAGAAGAAAGGAGTCCAGAACAGATGGATGTACTTCAAGAGTGAAATCTTGAAGGCGCAGGAGCAGGCTGTCCTGATGTACCGAAAGATAAGCCGATGGGGAAGACAACCAACTTGGATGGGCAAAGAGCTTTCAAAGAAACTAAGGGAAAAAAAAAAGAGGGTGTATCACTTTTGGAAAGAAGGGGAGGTAACTCAGGAAATACTTAAGGATGCTTCTACGTTGTGCAGGAAAAAAATTAGACATGCAAAAGACCAGTTAGAACTTAAACTGGCCAATTCTATGAAATACAATAAAAATTATTTTTTATAAATATATTAATAGCAAAAAGAGGGGCAAGGACAACCTCCACTCTTTATTGGGTGGGGAGGGAAATACAGTAACTAAAGATGAAAAAATAGCACTTTCTTTGCCTCAATTTTCAACAATAAGACTGGTTGTCTTCAGGACAACTGGCCCCCTGAGCTGGTTGTTGGGAGCAGTACAGCCCCTCTGTAACCCAGGAGGAAGCAGATGGAGACCTGCTGAGCCACTTGGATCTTCACAAGTCTATGGGATCAGATGGGACCCATCCTAGGGTGATCAGAGCTGGCAGATAAGCTTGCCAAGCCACTCTCCATCACTTATCAATAGTCCTGGCTCACTGGAGAGGTTCCAGATGACTGGAAGCTGGCCAGTGTGATGCCCATCCACAAGAAGGTCTGGAAGGAGGATCCGAGAAATTACAGACCTGTCATCCTGACCTCGGTGCTAGGCAAGATTATGCAACAAATCATCTTGAGTGAAATCACATGGCACCTACAGAATGGCAAGGGATCAGACCCAGCCAGCATGGATTTAGGAGTGGCAGGGCCTGCCTGAGCAACCTGATATCCTTTTATGACCAGGTGACCTGCCTGGTGGATGTGGGGAACGCTATGGGTGTAGTTTACTTTGATCTCAAAGGTTTTTTCCAACCTAGTTAATTCTGTGAATAATATAACCTTGTGAAACAAATGCCTTCTGAACATTCATGAGGCTACATTTGCTTGCTGGAGATGTATCACTTTGAAGTGGTGTTTGGAGTTACAGATTTTCATGAGAGAAATTCAGGCAGGATTCTGCTTTTTAGTTTTTAGTTCAATATGATACCTCTCTTCACATCTTTTGTCTTTCGCTAACAGAAAATTACATGCATGGACTACCATTTAGTAAACCCATATGTGGAGATACACACATTAGACAAATCCCACAGGCTAGTTAACAGTTCTTGCACAGCCTTATAGCGTCTGTTCTATACTGCATTTACATGAAGTCAAGCCTTTATATCTCTGAGACACGATCTGGGGGAAAACTAGAAAGGTGAACAAGGACAGGGCCTTTTATGGCTAGAAACATAACCATTTTTGTCATATAACGTTTAAAATTACCATTTAAAGTATTCAGCAGAAACTGATGGTGATCCTTTGCTGAAAAATATCAGCCTAAAGCATTTATGCTTACAGGTAAGTATCTCAGAATCAGAAACTTGGTCCATCACATAGCCTGGAATTATTTTTCTGCAGGATTCTTACTAGAACTGGAAGTCCTCTGTGATCCCAGTGATCTGCAATCTTTAAATTTCTCTAAGTCACTCAGTTTCAATAACTGTCTTGTGGACAGCAGACTAAATTGAAAAATCGAGGAATATTGAAATTGCCCCAAATTGTATCAGATCATTGTGTTGTGGAGTACTGTAGTGCACTCTTAGATAATGCACAATAACCCATCACAAATTTCCTTTGAAAGAAAAATTCAATGTAAAACAAATATTTTACCAAATAATGTTGTACAGAAAAGAATCTTATGACAGTGGGTTAAGTGGATTAAAAAATTTATCACAGATGATCAAGTGACATAAAATCACAGTATCTAAACGATTCTCAGCTGGATGGCTTTTTTAGCTGACTCAGATACTTTTATGTTGTCCAAACCCAGCCACTCTCGCTTAAAGGGATGGAGGTCATTCATCTCAGACTTAATCATCTCATACTTACTTGTCAGCCATGGTATCTAATGTCTGTAAAAGACTAACAATGACTATCTTTTGCAGTGTTCCTTGATATATTCGTAAGCAACATAGTTTTCGATTGTGAATTGTGAAAGCTCAGCATTGTTGTTTAAATTGCAGTCCCTCATCTGCAAAAGCTTTTCATTCAGAGTCAGTAAATTATTTCTTTCTGGTGAATTTAGGCATCAAATTCATCCTTTTGTGTTGCTGTCACCATTATTTTATTTTACGGTATATTGTCTGACCGTGTGATAACTATGTCTTGCTGTGGCCAAGTTATAAGACTAAGATACTTTGGCAGAGATGGCCAACAGATACCTTGATTGACTATTGTTTCTGCATTACATAAAGCTGTGGGACGTTTGTGTCTGCACAACCATGAAGACATGAGAAGAATATTGACAGGAGTCTGTAATTCCCTTCGGAGAGAGCAGGCCTGAGCCTGAGGCTGGTTAGGAGGAATCAAGCCAGAGACAAACTGCTTTCAAGCCCTGTAGTAAATAGGAAAAAGCTTTTTGAAGCTTAATATATATTTAGCATGTGCTTTTTACTTTTTCTGAGCCTCTATCTTCGAATATCAAAATGCTTGCACTGTAGAGTTCGTTTAGCTCTCATAAGATCCTCTGGTTGTGAACAATGACTGCAGATTGACTGGCACATTTCAGACTTTTAGTCACAAGGTATGGGTAAACCTGTAGGGTGTGAAAAGCCATTGTTGCAGAGCTGAGCACCTCAGTACAACATGAGAGACCTCCAAGAAATATCTCTATCCTCACACTCTGTGGGCCAGTTTGCAAGCTTGTAGCACAGATCCTTACCTTGGGAAGTTATCATCTAAGTATGAGAAAAGTATGCAAAGTATGAAAAGTCTCATACTGTGAGACTATCAAGAGGCAAAATAACTTTCAAAGATGTCTTTGCAATTGGAAGCATATACTTGCTTCTTAAAATACGCATTTATTTATGTTGTAGTAAAAACACATCTGCTGCTCCTGGGAAAACAAAATATTCTTACCATGCTTTTCCAAGTGCTGGCAGCAACTATCTACAAGCCGGGGAACCTGCCTGTAAATAGGGTTCAGGCTTAGTTTCTTATCTCTTGCCTTTTCTTTCTTGCTCTGGGCTTCTGCTGGCAAAGACAGCTGGAGAGCCTCCAACAGTCGTGATTGATTGTCATCAAGATCTGTAATAGAGTCCACAGACATCGCACCCTGTGAAATACACACACATGAATAATCAGTATGGCAGGAGAAATCCAAAGGTCACAAGATCTCATCTAACAAAGACTTTGCCAACATATGTTTTAAACAAACTACTATAAAAATATAATTGGCTCAAAGTTTTTATAAATTAATGAAGTTATAACATCTAGGTACTGGACTGGAAAATCACAATAATACTCATGCTATTCTTACTATATTACAAGGAATATAAATTCAGATATTGGGAAAACAAAATGCTTTCCACTCACTCGCCATTTCTCTTTACTGTTATAAGTCTGCACATACTGCAGGACAAAGATGAATCATAGTCTGTGTAGGCACCTCAGCAGTATCATATTTATGTGCATGGAGTTATATACACATTATTAAACCTGATTCCCCACTTCTTCTGTAGCTTGGACCATTTTATCAGTGAAACTAATGCAAACAGATTTACAACCATACACCCTATCAGATAACAGTTAATATCACAAATACATACAGCTGTGGAGTTTCAAATAATCCCACATTATCACAGAACAAAGACACGTCAGAGAAGTAGATGGGTGATATTTTTTAGATAATTCTACTTCATGTATCTTAATATTTTAAAATCATTAAAATTCCTTTGAAAGCTTTGAAAACTATGTTTGGATTAGAACAAGGCACAGAAGTTCAGCCAGTCTGTAAAAGATAAAGCAGCACGAGCAGCAGGAGGGTTTTTTTCACACTTGAAAAACAAGATTTATTTTCAAATCGCAAGATTACTGTAACTTCAAAATTACCATTTTCTTCACTTGTTATTAAACTTATCAAAAGATATAGAAACATTTAATAAAACAAAAAGAAAAATTTTAGGGTTTATTCAGATTAAAAATACGTTGTAAATTATTTTCTTTCCAAATCAAGAGCATAAAGATTACCATAACATAACTAAAACATAAAATGCACTGTACAGGGATCCAGTGCGTCATCCTAAGAACTAATGAAGAAAATGTAAATTCCTACTCAAAACTTTGCTCTTCTGCTGACAGGTATTTTATAGACTGCTACTCAGATCTCTAAGTGTATTAAATGAGAATGCTGCAACAGCCTACAAGGGAATCTCAAGCTCTAGCTGTATTTTCTTCCATCAGTCTAGCCAACTGAACTTTACAAAGAATTCCAACTCATAGGTAACTCATAAAAAATATCTGCTAAGATTTCAAATTCATTAAAATTTCTAGTTCATAATATCTTTTCAAAGTTATCTTCCAACTCTTGGGACACGTATATAAAGCACATTGAAGTTTTTACTGGGTTTTTTTTTACCCACATTTCTACGCACAATTACTAGACCCTTCAGAATGCAACTTTTGACCTTTACTTCAGATGTCTCTTAAAAGTGTATCTGCTTGATTCCCTTTATCACTTCCTGCCAAAAGGAAATAAAAACAAACACACAAACAAAAGCCCCAAACCAAACAGGAACGTCTGGCTATGATCCATGTGTGTAAAATTCCAGATGAGCAATTATTTGATTTTGTTTTTAAGAGTTTTGCATTCCAGACATCAAATCAGTTGATTGAGACTGAAAATCCTACCACCACCCTCACTGCTGCAGCTTCCAGACAGATCCTGTACAACAGGTGCCCTCCTTTATACCCTGCCTTTACTGGTCCTTTCCTGTCTGCAGAGCATCCTCATCTCATGAATCATTATCACAGAGTCACTTAAGTCGGATTCAGATCCCTAAAATAGATGCAAATACAGTCAGTTCCCTGTTGTCCTTGGGCATTTTATCAAAGTTGTGGATTAACTGGAACACTGAGCTGGTTTTAAGAAGAGTGACCTTGAGTTCACTGAAATACAGCACTGCTTGGCAATACCAAGTCCAGACTAGCTCTGATTTTAAGCTTTAAACATACTCCATGGCTCCAGCTCAGACTCAGCTAGACCTGTTAGTTTGGGTTCAGACAGACCCATAGGACTGCTGAGGAAGAACAAAGGAGGAGACTGTCCACTGCTGCCCACTGCTCCAGGACTAATAACCCATACACACAAAAGTGAATGACATGGTTGCAAAAAGTCAATGGCACCATTATAAACAATCCCTCCAATTTAAGTTTAACAGGACTGCACTCCATGTGTCCTTGCAGCAATTGTGTGATAGACTGGTTGTATCAGTTGCACGTACTAATGAATCATTTTTAATTTTTTTTTTAAGCATTTGTCTTGCTACACTTGAAAATAAACAGGGCAGTAATGCTCAAAAGATAAAAGATAAGTGCAGGTTTCCTTATCATCCCCTAAAAAACTCCGAGGGGAGGAGTAAGTATACTGATAAGCAGAATTATAAAGGCCAAAGACAGGCAAGATACAGGACAAGAGTTGATATTAATGTCAAATAACTCACAATTCATGAAGTATATTACCAGAGGTTCATCCAAGTCTATTCTGTGTAGGTGAACTACATCCTCATGGCTATGGACTAAACACTCCAATTCAGTACTATGAAAGCTGCAATCCTGGTATTAACAAAAAGAAATGCCCCCCAGAAAAGCAAAACCCTCCCTTGGCTTCTAGGAACTTGGCCCTGATGGAGCTCTATTCTTTGGATGTACCAAAAGATCCACGTTCCTTCTATTTGATGGGTGATCAAATGCATTACAGAGATCTTATCACACTTGGTGAAAAGAACAGCAGACAATCCATATCTGAAAACATGAACTATCTTTCCCTCATATGAAAGCCCATTGGTTCTGAAGACAACGGGTGCACACAGTGAACTTCTATTTTTGCCACTGAGTATGCCAAATTCTGAAAGAAGTTCATGGGTTTCCTTTTTTGTTTGATTTTTGGGTTTTTTTGCACGTTTGTGTGGACACAACAGCCTGTTAACATGGTTTGCACAGACCAAGAGATGTATATTAATGTGTATACAAGATTGCAAACATCATGCTTTCAGCTATTTGCAGACAGGATACAAACATTTCAGGCTTCAGCTGACAGCTGAAGGGAAAAAAGAGCCCCATGACCTGTCTTCCATCTTCTTTTAATTTGCAATTTACTTCAGTTCTACCCCTCTTAATACAATGAAGAGCCTTCATTTCCCTGAAGCAGATTTTATTCTAAGGATAACAGTGAGGCTCCTAAGAAAATATTTTCTTTTCCACAGTCTGTTCTTATACTCCAAGCTCTTGCTCAGGTTTCTTATAAGGGATTTTGTTTAAAATATCTTATTATGCATTTTTTTTCCCTTCCTCCATTGCAAATGAAATCAAAAGGCACTAAATTCTAGAACCTCCATTTCATGGTAAAAGGAGAAACATTTGCTACTGTTACCATAGTACTGGCCAGTTCAGCGAGTAAAATTGACTTACACGGAACAGGATCATGCTAACAAATGGTCAACCTATATGGAGATTAACATTCAACACAAAACCACCACACTCTGTTCTGCTACCAAAGGCATCTTCGTTGCCCATATGCAGAAATATCCTTCAAAGAGCCTGGTACAAACAAGCCTGGTCACAACTTTGTACCACTAAAGACATGATCAGAATTAGACCATGAGTATTTTTATTAATATTAGGATAGGGACTAGTAGTTAAGACTAATTACCAAGTTGGTAGAGCTAGTTTAGCAGAAACATATCTATAAATATCAATCACATAGTTTAGTCTTCCCTAGCTGAAAAAACTAGCTTGAAGACCGACAAAATTTGTTATAGCTAAAAGACTTAGATAGAAGGAAGAAGATAAAGGGAGCAAACAGGAAGCCTTCTACATAATCTCTCTGCCATTTTTGCAACCTATAACAGACTTGCACAGTCTATAACATCTTTTCCCACGAGCATCAGAGAAAGAAGATTCTCACCAGAGTTAGAATTTTCTGATGTTGCCTCGGCTTACTTCCACCTCAAAAAAACCCCACTGTTTGAATGCAACCAAAGAAATATCCCACAATCCACAGACACAACAGTTTTTTTCTGGTCCAGCTAGACCCTCTGGACCTACTATCATGCACTCCATTGTGATGCGTCTACTTACACGCCTCCTTGCTCGTGGTGCTGGCTCAGGTGTGTTAGGAGAAGTGGATTCATTTGGTGTTTCTGAGGTTGAGCTAAGAGATGAGTTACTGCTTGAAAGTTCTTTGTTCTGTCTTTTAGTTCCAAATGGCAAAAGAAAGGCCACAAAATCTGAAACATCTTTTTGCTCTTCTCTCTGAGAGTCTTGCTTGAGCTTGTAGGCCCGGTCATTAGCAATCACTTGGGACAAAGGCATTCCAAAAGCCTGGGGGATAAATTCTGCAACAACAACAACAAAACTCTAACATTTACTGAACATCTGATATTTATTTAGTACAAAAAGAATTAACTGTTAAGCAGCTAAAAAGGAAAACAAACAGAAGTCCATTTAAATATATAGTAATTCCAATTAAGTACTAGACTGCATAATAATAAGTGCCAGGTTAACTGTAGCCCATGAAATCTGAATCCTATTTCTAGTTGCATCATGCAAGACATATTGCACAGAATCTTGGAAAATCACTTGGGAGCAGAACTAATTAAGATCTTAACTTGCACCATAAGTAAGTGGAGTCAGGCACTTCTGGTTACATCTAGATGGTGCAGACTGGCATCAGAAGCTCTGGTAACATCATGCTGAGACTGGGGAGCCTAGCTGGACTGTGCCACAGCTCTCTCTCATGTTCCAGATCCCTCCACCAGGCTTCTTTCTATATAAATGTTGCAGGGCACCAGAGTCAAGGGGTCCCGGCACATGCAGGGGTTTCATTACATTTCAGGAGAGTATAGGCATATACCTGTACAGAGAGCTTATAAGAACATTCACTATTCAGACTAAGCCTTCAAGGATATGCTTTTAAACATACACAAGTACTATGCTGCTTTAAATACTGTTATGATTAAACCTGTTTAATAGTGGTGTATCAATATAAAGGTCCTTTGTAACAGCACAAAAATATTCCAGGACACATGGAAATAAATACAAGAGAAAAATGTTTCTCTCAATTAGCAAAAAGAACTTAATTCTATCCCACATCAATGTAACTGTAATGTACAAAACCAGCATATACTTCAGGTCTCAAAGTAAAATGGTTAAATACTTTACAAAATAGAAAAATGTTTTACAGTGAATCAGCCAACAACAATGAAATTCTCATCATTCAGTTTCAAATCAGATCTGAGATTAGCAGAACCAAAACCATTGGGACACACTTCCAACTAGAACTGATTTGTGCTCATATGGAATGAATAAAATAACTATTGACTCTGTTCATCCCGGTGAAAATGGGTGCAACTTCTACTAGGCTGCAGCTTCAGACCTGCTTGTATCAGGAATAAACAAAGCACCAGAGATTAAAAACGATTTTTTTAAGTATGAAAAAAGGAACCATAAAAGAAGCACAAACAGAAAAATTCTTATATACTCTGCTTCTCTTCTGCCACAACCATGTAAATAATTAAAGGCTAAAATTCCTCATGGGATTTAGGTCTGACTATGTCTTTGATGACTCTTCCAAATTTTATCTAGACTTGCATTATTATTAAGATTAAAATAAGGTTTTGAAAAGAAGAGGTTATTTTATGAGTCTTGAATGAGGACACTACTAGTCTATCACACTTAAGAAACAAGAGCTTGTTGTTCTGACTTAGCAAGAAACATTCCTGCTCTTTAGAAGTACAAAATGTTAAGACACAAACTAATTTTGGTGGCTAGACAAAACTAAATCAGGAATCAGAGCCTCATATTTCAAGCAAATCTCGAGGTGACCGGTGAGTATAATGACATTTAAAACCATCTGCATTTAATTTAGGACAAGAAGGAACATCATCACACAGATACCAAACAATGCAGGGATCGCCAGTTCCAGGAGTCCAGAGTTAGACCCATCCCTCCTATACCCAACAGAGTGTGTCTACATGACTGTGATAGTAATAGCATTAAATTACTGTTCTGAATTATCTTCCCAGTGAATATTTATGACAAATTTGCAACACACATATGCAATGTCTCCCCTTCTGGCTATCTAACCAGGAGCTTTGTTATATTCCCAGCATCCCTTTTTATTTGCCCTTCCACAACATTTCCCAAAAAAAGCCATTGAGCCAAATGAAATCCCAAGCACAAAGTATTTCTCTGCTTTGGGTCAGAGTTGCTTGTGCTTCAAATTGCTAGAGGACAGCAGTATTTAGCTCATATGACGCCAAATAGCATGCTGCTGTAATTGATCCTACAACACTAGCATCAACTGGGGCAAGATCAGCAGGAGACAAGATCTCAGCACTGTTTTAAAGAATTTAATTACATTTACCCTCTCGCTGACTTCACCATGTGAAAGCTGGTATTTTGAGGTAGGTGTTGCCCCCTCCTTGGGAACTCTCAGGTATGGGTTTCCATTTTTTTAATTGCTCTTGCTCAGTGTGGGCCAGAGAAAGGACACTGAGTCTCTACTCCAGGAGCAGGCCTCCTTGGGGTACATGAACCACTTCCCCAATTTCTCAATGACTGGCAGAGATGGAGAACTGGATGAAAACCAACTGGCTGATTTTCAGACTAAATACAGATGGAAGTGATGCTGGCTGGCAGTAGTAATTACATTAAAGAGTTGCCAAACCCAGTAATTTCTTTCTCATGTGTTTAAATTAAGAGAATCTGTTGCCCCTTCCACAGACTGGCTACAGCCTCAGGTTCTCACTGAAATGTGTGTATATGTGCTGTTGGGTGTGGTGGTGGGGAGCATGCTCTACACACCACACTTCCAAAGTATTCAATCCCAACAAATTCCGCAATGGACAGAGAACTAGAGTGAATGTTAGCCCTTCTGACATTTCAGATTCATTAAAAAAAGAAGAGTTGTTGTCATGCAAAATAATTAGCAACCCATTGATGGAGGAGAAAGTGTACTAACTCAGACAACAAGGTGCTTAGGTTTGAGGCTCTGATCTCGCAATCAAGGTAAAAATACCAACTGCCTCTTTACAGCTATAGGCTTGGGATCCTGACTGTTGGAGAGATTCCATTTGTATGAAGAAATGCTCCTTAAAGTAGTGGCTCAAATTTTAGCTTGTTGTATATATCCTAAGCGAGAGCCAAAGCTCCTAAATTAGTTACTCTCTGTAAACCCAACAAAAATTTTATCACTTATTCTATTAGGAGAGTAGGCAGCTTAAAAAGAAATTTTGCAGAAAGCACCATATAAAATGTGAAACAACCTGGTAGACCAGGCATTTAGCTTGGAAATGCAGACTCATATCCTTAGACAACAGTGCTTTTGATACACTTCAGTTTTTTAGCGTCTATTGGCAAAGGAGACAATTTACTATTTTGGTAAGTGCATCATTTCTCTTACCAGAAAGTCAATCTTGCAGCTGAGACAAGTTTCTCAACAAAATTTTGATTGAAATTGTTATGTTCCTGTAACACGCAAATCAGTACTTTCTAATTAAAAAAAGGGGTATTTAAATGGAGCCTTTAGGTCAATCTTCCTAGCTAGCCAGATTGTATAACTCTGTTTCACTTCTGTAGAGACAGTGACGGAAGAAGAAAACAAGGAAAGTAGAAACCTCAGTCCATAATTGGAATGACAAAACTCCTTCCATTTCAAGGTTTTTCAAAACCTGCAGTGACTCCAGGAGGCTTGAGTTAAGACAATGTCCTCAGTATCAGTTCTGCAGCTGAAAATCTCTTCTCTAGCTACTCGGAGCTCACATTCAGAAATACATTTTCATTTACTGAGCATGGACATGAAGTAAACACAGAAGAAATATTCAAGAATTTTGAGCTAAAGAAAAATTACACATCTACTGCTGCATCTGCATATGTCCCAGAGTTACCAGGAAGGCCTTTTCTCAGGAAGTCCAGCATACACACCAGCTCTGCTAAGGCGCCACAGAGGAAGCTGTCAAATATTTACATTCCACACAGAAACCATCAGCAAAAGGGATAATTCTCAGTTGTTCAACCAATCATGTAACAAGTGATTACTACTTCTGAGCAGGTCTCTTCATTCACCTGTATGGTTTACTGGAACCATGGCAAAATGGAGTTGTGCTTTACTGATAAAATCTTCTAGGACAAATAATTTCTGGGAAGCAACTTTCTCAGGAAAGCCTTGTGCGTACTTTAAAAGTAGGCATGCTTACGCTGATACTCATACCACTGGCAGGAGACAGCGAAAAGACTCTGCCTCTGCTCATGTCAAAATTAGCAGTTAATTCATAAGGGAACAGTATCCAGCTGACAGCATGCATAGCATCCTGAGAATTTCTTATTCCAAGCAGCAAGTACATGTTATTGCTCT
Source organism: Serilophus lunatus (assembly GCA_013399895.1). Classification (NCBI taxonomy): domain Eukaryota; kingdom Metazoa; phylum Chordata; class Aves; order Passeriformes; family Eurylaimidae; genus Serilophus; species Serilophus lunatus. The sequence continues at coordinate 48,732 of VXBA01002421.1, forward strand.
TACACTCTGAGTACTGTCTGTCAGCAGCTAAAGCAAATGTTTGGAGACAGATGTAGACAGTAGGACTGGGAGTCATGATGGCCATTATAACAAGGAGGCGAGGTAAAGCAGAAACATTTGAATGATGGAAGCTGAAAATATTGCTTAAATACCTAGGTGGAGTGCTTTTCTCCTGTTTAGCCTGTTTACATCCGGCAAGTTTCACTATATCCTGCTCTGGTGAGTCACTCAGAGATGTAAAAACAATTGGAAAAAGAACTTGGTTTAGAATTTCTCCCCTTTTTATGAGATGATGACAGATGTCAAAAAGGACAAAATAAACATATCAAACTCATTTAAAGTGCATTCAATTCTACTTTAGTTTCTTTACAGGTTACCAGAAATCTAACAGTTTGCTGAAACTCTCACTTAACAGACAGGTTGACTGACTGATCCATCTAAATAAGATGTGAAGTTTAGAGAGTAAAAACTACACAGATTGGACTGAGTCTTAAAATGCAAATGATTAAATCTCCAAGCAGTCCTAGAAAAAAAATGAGTACTGTGCCTTTTGGTTATGTTTTTAAGTATAGATACATAGTGAGGTGCAGTGAGAAAGAACAGTCTTGGGCACAAATTGCAGACAGATGGTACCTTTCCAGAGACAGCAGCCCCACAAGTCTGCACCTTGGGACGGCTCAGTGCTCATCAGCGTTTGTTAGGCACAACCTGCCACGAGGCCTCCTCATGCATCCCTGGTATTCAGCACACCGGCCCTTTTTCCATCTCTGTGGCTTCCTGTGACAGGCACATCTCTGCTATCTTTGGCTACAACCCACGCACACGATCACATCTAGCTGCATGATTGTCAGGATTAACCTTCAGGAGTCTATCTTTACACAAGGAGACTTTTCAGGTGGCACATACTCCAGGCAGGACCTAAAACACGGCCTGCTCAGCTGTTACTTGTCTCGGTATGGCTCGGTATGTGGGGGCTTCCAGGCTGGGATACAGAAAGATTAAAATGTTTGGAAATACTGAAATACTCTTCCAACTGCAACTATGCTTACAAAAGTGATGCTGAAGGGATGGAAATGAAGTCTGTGTTAAGGCAGCTGCATCTCCTCTGTATGAAATATCTGGAAATCAGCTTCCTTGCTTCCCTTCTGACGCCCTGTGGCCTGATCTCGTTGTTTTCTTCTCAAAACACTGCAGCTGGACTAGTTACTAAAAAAAACCACCACGAAACCCTGAAAAGAAACAGGAGGAAGGCACTCCTGTCAGGTATGAGGACTAGAGACCTGCTCAGGTGGTAAGCGTGTGCTCCTAGTCTTTTATGTGAACACATCCACGTTCGCAGTGAGGAGTGTTTGTTTTGGACTGGTTACCCAGAAATGGAAGATACTCTCTTCACAAAACAAGCATTAGAAATGCTTATTAAAAAAACCACCGTGGAAAAGACCCAGATAATACTTCCAGCTTGCTGTTACACACATGCTGAGGGAGCTTAACTCTGACTTTAGGTGACATGGAGACAACTGTTCAGGGAAGGTCATAGCGCTCAGTTGTGAGTATGGTAGGCTTATCCTTATGAAGATTAGCAGCACAAGGTCTTACATTTTTCTTTCCAGAGCCAGCTCATCACCTAAAATCTGGGTGACGTTGTCCCTCCTAACTCCTGAGGGGAGGAGATGCTGCTGGGCAAGATGCTGATGGCTGCTGCTTCCCACAGGGAAACAGCCACTGTGCCCGGCTAATGGTCCACATGGCACAATTGAGGACCATGCTCATTATTCAACACCTCTTGCTGTCATGGATTAGGAGTTTGCTCAGCAAGTACCTGAGAGGCAGATGAATTTTAATAACACAGAAGAACAGAGAAAACTACATCAGAACCATATTCTGCCATATGCTGCTACTTGGGCTATTTTGCCTAATATTTGCCGTTGGCAATAAGTAAGAACAAATATGGCTGTCTTTTTACTTGGCTGACGCAACCTGTTCAGAATCTGACTCCTTCTGATCTCCTTGACCCTTACTGACCAACCAAACTTCGTCCTGAAGGACGGAGAGAAATACGGATTCCGCTGCTTGAGAAGTGCTGGGGTTTTCTTCTCAGAAGGTGGTCCTATAATATTTTATAAATGGAGAGAGCATATAAGACATCTGTACCTGAGAATAAAGCAGAGAGAGAAGGGAGAAAGAAGGATAAAAACAGAGGGATGTATGTCTGAAATGCCTGTATTTCAAATAGGAAGAAGGAAAAAAAAGGAATTAAAATGAGGACAATCAGCATAGTGATTTCTAAAAATGCTTGGCATAGTTAACCAGAAGGTATGAGCAATGCTGAAAACCAGGAAGTAGATAAATATAAACAAGGATGAATAAGTGCTGACCTTAACTGTGGGCAACTAGTGAGCCCAAAAGGCAAAGTGCATTCAAAAAATTCTTTGAAATAAAACCAGAAAGTATATTCCCAAAGCTACTAACTGAATAGAGTATAAATGCTATCATGCAAGATAAGACACATAAGAAAATCCATGAACAGAAGTGTAATAGCAGAAAATAATATCATCTGGAAGTGCTCAACCAATGCAGCTGTGTAATTATTACAAACAGAGGTCAGCACAGCTATAAGGAAATCACAAAAGAATACATGGCAACGTGAAAAAAATTATTGTTTGAAAGATCTTTGGCAACAGAGAAGTTAGAGGAATAAAGACCAACTCTATATTAAGCATTTGTATCTGTCACCAAAATGACGCTATCACTTCTCAAGGCACCACACCAAAGGGGCATTGCTGGAGCTCTAAAAGTACAAATTGCAAAGATCCACCAGCTCTGGGTGAAATAGCAAAATTCTGGCTTTGGTGAATTATAAAAGCAATTTATCATTGTTAAAGTCTGCTACAGCAACAAATACAGTGAGAATAAAAAACTCTAAAAAAAGAGCTTCTAAGGAGAACCTTTCAAAGGAGACTACCAAAGTTATGCTATCCATAAGGGTGAAAAGACAAAAGCTCAAAAAAAACCCAAAAAGAAAGCTGTGGTTCACCATTTATCATGCAGAACAGCACCCCACGGGCCACTATGAAGATCAACATCTAGCAAATGAACTGAAAAGCAGGGAAAGTTTTGCACAGAACTATGTTGCTTTGCACTTTTAACTGCATGGATGACTAAGGAAAAAAACATAGCAACATAATGACTGTTTCATTATAGTGTAGTCAAATGTAATGCACTAACAGGAGCAGTAGTAAAAAATGGATTTTTTCCCCAAAGGTGGCTATAAAATCACTGAACCTCTTCCATAGAGTCTCCTTCTGCATGTGGGCTCAGTCCTACATGAAATAATCTTGCAACAAATTAAATTTGGTACTTGCAATGTAACATGGGAAGGCCACTGGATTTATCCAAACACATGTGTCAGGGCACATTCAGTTTTAGAAAGATTAATGCAAATATTTTCCATTAACCAGTTTTAAATCAGGAAAATAAAAATCACATGTTTGAAGTTATTAAACAAATAAAAAGAAAAATACTTTACTCTTGACAAGTATCTACAGTATGTTTGAAATAGGGAGGTTCATTTTTTCAGTGGAGTTGCAAAGTTCCATCCTGCCAAACTAGACTAAAAGCACTAACATCAGTGTAACCAGACTGCTTCTCCTGTCATAGTTTTGTGCATTTGTGTGTGTGTTTGCGAAACACTGAGATTTAACATCGTTTTTCCAGAAGGGAACACAAAATTAGATGTAAAATTACCTACCTGCAGAAAACTACTGTTTCATAGACATTTTTCGGTGTCTCAGTAGATTTAGTTCAAATAGCTCCAAATTACAGGTCAAGTTCAGGTCTTGGATTAGGACCCAGCCCATAAAGCTGATTAGTGTCCAAACAAAAGAGCACAACCATATCTGTAAATCCATGTCACATGGAGTTTAATAAAATCCAACTGATCAGTAGCACTGAAGCATTTATGTATTTTAAACAATGGCTATTTTCCTAAGGTGAAATAAAGAAAAGCAAACTGACTTGCTTGGGTAGTGCTGAGTTCACGTGCTTTGTAAATTGAAAGAGTGGAGTGCAAATGCAGGTAAAGAACTGGATCATATTATCCAGACCACGCTCTGCAGTGGATGATGAAAAGGGGGAGAAAGAACAATGGAGAAAAGTTGCAGTCCTTTAACTCTTCCTTTACTCTCAGAGAAAAAAAAAAATAAATCTTTCAGTTCAAGAGATCTGGGTTACACTAAAGTCAAACAGAAAAGATAATTTATTTTTCAGCTTGAAAATATATACCTAGGCAGCACATCAGCTTAGCCAGATTCTTGTACCCCAAGAAGTATATGTTTAAGCCTAGAGAAATCTCATATGCAAAACTAAGACCTGATCACTAAATATGTACTCATTTTACCTTTGTCTCTGTGCTTCTCCTTTCCTAAAGAGTCCAGTTTCTTTCTTAATGATTTCTTCCTCTTTTGTCCATCTGTGAGACACACACAAAAAAAAAGAAAATAAGAAAAGGAAGTAAGTAAAGAGAAATAACACTGAATTAACCTGCTGCACAAGCTGTAGGAACATGAAGTGAGATGGTTACAGCATTTGGAATCAGGAAGGGTGTGGGGCATATTTCACAAAGTCTAGGGACTGTCACAGTCCTTCAGCCCAAAGGAGCATCGCTTTGTTCACCCAAATGCTGAGACTGCACTGGGGTACCAAAGTATATCCCCCTGCATGCTCCTGGGCACATCTACACATGCATAGTCATCTAATTTTGAAGACTTAACAATGGAGCTTTGTTGCTGGATGCTCTTGATAGCAAGGTACCATAAACCTAAGAGGTAGCTTTCCTCCATGGTCACAAGACAGTGATTCAGGTGCGGAGCCTAAGGTAGTATTTGGAAAGGGCGGATTAAAAAACTCCAGGATATAGTTCTAAATACCAGTCATATCAGATGGGTGATAACTGACCACCTTCACATGACCCATCTGATCTGAACTCATACTGGGAGCTTGCAGTTTGGTACAGCATGTCCAGATTGGTTCAGATGGATTACAGTCTCAGACAAATTACTGTTCTGACAATCTATATATCATCCAAGTTTTCACTAAGGTATTAAGGACCAAAGATTTTAAGCAATAGTGGAGGCAGGTTGCTTCTTGAAACGATTACGTCAAAAGGCTGGCTATCGATATCCCCTTCAGCAACATCTTTTATAATGAAAAGTCAACAAAAAAGCATTTTATTTATTAGATTTTGACAAATACCAGGGATTAAGACATGGGCCTGCTTTAACTTGTACCTTTGAAATTTTTAAGTTCCAAAGAATTATAAAGAGTCTACCATAGGGACTAATATTCTAAGATAGATAGCACTCTAGATAAAGGTTAATGAACACGTACCTTTTCCTTACTGGTTTTGCAATACGGCAAACACTCAAAAACGAACATACCCTATCTGTTTCAATTTTAGGGCAAGAAGGTCACCAAATAATCTATCTCAACACATTTTTCTAATTATGTAATGAAATGTCTTCAGCGGTCTTTTACAGTAAGAAACAGACCACAGAGGAGTGAAGTGGATCTTCATTAATGAACTCCCATCTATGTAATTATGGCTCATGAGAGAACACAAACCATTTCCCCATACTTTTCCCTCAACTTCTAGTGAAAACCAAATCCAGAATATTATTCAACAGACAGCTCAACAAATTCTGACTTTTTTATAGCCAGTTAATATCCTTTTAATTTAACATTAACATTTCTTTTTACTTTTTATAACAGTGGTTTGCTCGACACTTTTGACCTCTGCATTTATTTTCAGCATACCACAGAATCACAGAATCATTAGGCTTAGAAGGGAACTCTGGAAATCATCTATTCTCACCTCTGCACCAAGGCAGGGTCACCTAGAGCAGGTTACACAGGAAGACATCCAGGTATGCTTTGAATTTCTCCAGAGAAGGAAACTCCATGACCTCCCTGAGGAGCCTGTTCCAGTGCTTTGCCACCCTCAGTGTACCTAAGTTGTTCTTCATGCTGAGGTGGAACTTCTTGTGGTTTAGTTTATGGCCATTACTCCTTGTCCTGTTTTCTGGGCACCACTGAAGAGAATCTGGTACCTCCTTCTTGGCACCCGCCTTTGAGATATTCATATGTATTGCTGAGATCCCCTCTTGGTCTTCTCTAGACTAAACAGGCCCAGCTCCCTCAGTCTCTCTCATAAGATAGATGCTCCAGACCCTTAATCACCTTTGTGGCCCTCTGCTGGACCCTCTCCAGTAGTTCCTCGTCTCTCATGCACTGAGGAGCCCAAAACTGGACACAGCACTCCAGATGTGGCCTCGTTAGGGCCAGACAGAGGAGGAGTATCATCTCTCTCCACACGTTGGCCATACTCTTCCTGATGCACTCCAGGATACCACTGGCCCTCCTGACTGCAAGGGCTCCCAGCATTCACTTAACTATGATACTTAAGGTAGAATTGTCATGTGCTGGTTATGTTAATTCCTCTTTTTCTGCACCCACTCCAGTGAGAATTCATCTCTCTGAAATAAGGCTAACGAAACAGATAAAGTATTCCAGATGAGAGTTCAGCAATACAATGGTAGTAATTCATTGCCTGATACAGTCTATGATTAGATTTTCCTTTTTCTTAGCAACATGACAAAGTTGCAAGTCAAAGTCATACTTTGATTGATAAATATGTCCAGTCTTTTCACACCTTCTGGCATTTCCTGATCCTAAGATTGAGTTTATAAGAGAAATTCTTCAATCTCTTGGCAATATGAATAGTGGTTAGCCTTCTTATATACACCTGACAGTACAACATTTTTTCATAAGATTCCCTACTATGATTGTGTTCTGGCTTTATATATTCAAAAATCACTTTCAAATTGTTTTTCACGTTTTAAATTCAAATTACTGCTCACAGTAGCCTTTTGATAAATGAGTTACATTTTTTTGGAGTCGTAGAGCCTTATTCTCCAAAGACTCATTGATCGATATTCTGACATCCTAAGTCTACTGAGACATAAAAAATGAGAAAAATAGTCGAAATTTGATGAAAAATACAGTGTTTTGCTACAACCATTTACATTCAAAGTTTACCCCAAGCCAAGAGAACAAGAGTTGCATATGAGAATAAGACTGAGACGAATCTCAGTAAAAAGCTAAAGCTTAGGAGATCTGCCAAGAGGTCTGAGGTCAGTTCAAGTTCTCCTCCTCCCCAACAAAAGACATAATAAATTACAGTCTATATTCTGTAAAAACAAATATGTTTTGAAATGACTGTTGATTCAAGGTACATCAGGCATGAACACATTCTGAAATATTCAGAAAGTGCTTAAAGACTTACGCAATTCTAGTAGTTTTACATATTAAATAAACTCAATTCACAATGATGATGATTTGTACTTATTGGCTGCAGTGTTTTTTGAGAATATAATTAATATCCAAAGCATTCTTGGGAAACAGACAAAGCATTATTTCCCAGACTTAATACCATCTGTATATTTTTTATTAATTAGCAAATATTTATGCAAAATGGTACTGAGTCAGTCCAAAGTGCAATTAGATAAGGACTGCTATTTTAATTTCCAGTTTGGAAAGGTTTAAACCACAAAGTGATAAAAGCTGTAGGGGATTTATCCAGCCTTTTGTGTATATAATCATCACTTTACGTCTTCTTTTGTAGACCAATGACATATTGCTCTTCCAACAGATTCCTCTCAAGAGTATTAGCAAGACAAAAGAAACACTCAAAACAACTGTCAAAGTGAAAGAAGTTGCTTTTTTTTTTTTTTCTTTGTTAACCCATTATGTTTTTCCCAAAGGACACCTGCCCAGGCAGCTGTGCAGAACAGTTTGTTTTTCAGAAATTGACTTCATCTGTGCAATACTTACTAATTTATATGTTTGCTACATTTTTCACTGCAATGCATACATCACTGCATGGACATCTATGTATTAAGACTAGTACAATGAATATTTAAATGACCAAGGGTCTACAATTGAACTCGTAAGTGCATATTAAATTGCTACGTGACCTGTTTTTCCAAAGTGGTGAACTTCCAGGTTCAGTTCTTGACAAAAAGACATTTCTATTTGAAAAATTAGGTCCTTTTTTTAGGACTCTGTCAGGGAACCTCACAGCCTACACAATACAAAAGCATTTGTACTGATCCACTGACTTTTGAAAAGAATTGAGCAGTTTGACTTCTGAGATTATTTGAGTTTTGATATTTTGGGTTAAGGTTGAGATTCCCCTGCAGTGTCATCACTAACACCACTTCATTATTAGTTACACTATCAAATCCAAGATTTTCTACAGAACATTTCAGAGCCTAAATTTCACTCTGTGCGAGACCAAGCTTCTACAAACAGGGTAACAAGAAGGCATTTTAATGGTGAGGATATATAAATTTCTGCTTTAAGAGGAAGGAGGAAGGGAAAGAGAAAGGGAGGAAAGAAAACAAAAGGGGAAAGAGGAAAGAAAAAAAAGAAAAATAAAGAAAAAAGACAAAAAAAAACAGAAAGAGAAAACTTTGTCATTTTTTTTAATGATAGATTGTTCTGTTGATTTGCACAAGACCATCTACCAACACCTCACATGACTCAAAGAGAGAGAGGGAAGGATGAATCCTGTTTCTATTTACTTCCAATAATTTTTTATTCAATTTATATTTATAGAAATCATCAAGTCTATTTGGTAGGTAGAGGTGTTGCTCAATTTAAACTAAAGCATCACAGATTAGGTATAGGGAATTGGCTCCAAATGATAAAGTTTGTGGCACACCTAAAGTAAATACTCCGGGACTCCTGGCCACCGGTTTCATATTTTGCCACTTAATAGTCAGCATACTGTGAAACACCAATCCAATGTTTTTCATAATTAGTATAATAGGCATAAAAAGTACAACAGCATCGGAGCCTTATACGTAATTTTTGGGTCACTATTACAATATTAGGCTTCAGATCATTAAAAAATACCCAATCAAATATGCTTGAAGTGAACCTGTAATAAAAATAGGATTCTTCAGCACTTACTTTACTTACCCATGGGCTGGTGGATTATCTATAAAAAAGGATGCTCCTTTCATGCTAGTTACATGCAAGGACACTTTTTATTAATCAAAAACATAATTCATCAATTTATACAGATTCTTTAAACAATTTTAATTCCGTGGGGTTTTAACACAAGAGACGATCTCTTGTTTACAGGGTTGTAGAGCAAAGAGAACTCCCCTCCCCATCTATTGGCAACTTCCCTTGCTTAAGAGAAATGTGCTTCTTGTCCATTTAGGGAAGAAAGTCTGTCATGTTCTATAATTGAGGGTTATTTTCACACAGTAAAAAGAGACGAGTTATGTTAGAGATTATTATCAGACCCACAGCTCAACTACCAAACCAGAAATGGATAACAAAGCTGATATTGTGAGATTTCTAAAATAATTCTTCATAGTAATTCTATTCATATATATATAGATAGATAGATAGCTATATTCATTTTCCCTTAATAGCCACTGTAATAGTAACTGGATCTAACTCCAATTAAAGGGAAAAAAAAAAGAATGTAACTGCTAAAAGTGCAATCATTTCTGTCTTGAAAATTACCACCAATGTCACCACAAAGCACCAAGTGTGACTGCTCTTTAGCTCTTGTTGGTTCACTTCACTCACCAGAAGCAACACATTTCCCAAGTGTCAGCCTCCCACACCCAGCCTCCGTGCTGATTCTCAAGTTGTAGTCTCTCTGGCCCGTGCAATACTGCAAGTAATTGAGACTCTCAATCAGAAAACACTCCTAAATTCTGTTGACAGAACACCATAAAGATGAGACTGCACTTCATTCACTGACAACTGCACTGTGTTTGCGGTTGAAGTAACTTCTTTGGGTCACTATACAAAGCAAATTTACTTCTGAATGCACATTTGGAGCTGCTCTGCTGAAGAAGAGGGTTTTACTTAGGGATTTCTGTGACTATAAATGTCCATCTTGAAATATTTATTTTTATAAACTTGTTGAAATGCCCTGTCCCCATGCAGTAACTTCCAAAGCACTGTCAGCTGCAACACAGATGGGAGATAAAAAATTTCAACCAGAGAAACAGGAGCTACAGATTTTGGCATATAAAGCCACATGACACAGGAAAGGCTAAGCCTGTGGGTATTTCTCATTACTGTCTTTCTCCCTTTCACCTGGCTTCAGCCATACATACACCTCATCTCCATCAGTGATGCAGATTCTTATGTTCATTCAGAAGCCTTGGACTATCTTCCCATTTTTCCCTATGGCCTATGTTGCTCTCTATTTCACTTTGACTTAAATCAGCACTTCTTTGTGCTTGTCAGCTGGCAGCTGACAGGAGAATTTCAAGAGTATCCCTCGGCTGCAGCCATGGCCTTCCAGGTGGCAGCTGGCTCACACACGGCACCTCAGCCCACAGTTAGATTTGAGCTGCTTGTCACAGGCGCCACAAACAGAATGGAGGCAGCTTTCCTCTTAAAAGCCGCTTCCTCTAATGCAGCAGACAAGTTTCAGCATTCCCCTCCTTGGGAAGTTCCCGATGAAAGTACTTATGCAAAAGAAACAGTGTGAAAAGGGCAGAGCTGAATTCAAAGCCATTTCCTCAGAGGTACAGAGGGCTGTACCTCTCTATGGGCTGTGCACAGGCAGGATCAGAGCTGGAGCACTGCAGCCTCCTGGGCAGGAGCACTGCCTGACCCAAACCCTTCCCAGGGCACCAGGAACCAGGTGAGGTGTGGGGAAAGCCGATTGCATAGAAACGTTCTCAGCAGCACACAGTGTACACAATACCACTGCTTGAGAAAACTCAAGATCATTAGACAAAAGCCTGCTTTTCATTCTTTTCTTCCACATACCTGCAGACTCTTAGGTTACCTGCAGTTAGTGCATCTTCTTCAGCCCTAGGCTTCAGTCCCTCTGAGCAAAGGCATCACGGATTGTTAAAATTAAACACGGAAGAACTATGAAGTCCAACTGCACAGGTGTAAGTGATGGAGCTGCTGGAAATTTAAAACCTTCATTCTACACAATTTCTGTACTGCGTGAACAGTAAGAATCCAGTCATATTGGCTATGAATTATTTAATTAGGGAGTATTTATAAGTTGCCGTGGAACCTGACTAAAAAGCAAAATTGCTGGAAACCTCACCTACTTCAAAAGAAAGCTACATTGCTACAGGAACCTCAGCTTTGTTAATCAAATAACACTTTACAATAACCTCCTGTAGTTGTGATACAAACTTAAAAAAGAAAAAACAAAAACACACTCCTCCATAATTTGCTTGACAGTTATGAATAATTTTTGATGCCTATCTGTTAATGTTGCCCAGCTATTCCCAAGGCAAAGGTGATATATCAATTTATACCAGCTGATCCTATTAAAAGTAGACTGCTCTGTCCTTTAGGAAAACAAATCTAAAGTGTAGTTCCAAACTAGACCCAAATCTAGAAAAATGCACCATTTCTATTAAAACCTATTCTCAAGGTCTATTTCTATCTGAGACCCATGTCCCAACTTGCTCAAGAAAAAGTGTTGTGTGTTAAAAAAAGGAGGATACAGATTTAGACTATAACTGTAAAAAGATAGGAATTAACTCTTTTTTACAAAAAACCCACACCTACACAAAAAAACACCAAACAAAGAAAACCAACGACTCACAAAAACCAACAAACTAACAAAAACACTCCACACCAATGAAACAACAACTTACTTTGGGCAATGCTCTAATTCAGATAGCAAGTGTTACTCAGTTCCCGTGGCTAGAGGAATCATAAGAAAACATGACATTTACACTCCACTTGCCCACGCCTTTCCCTAGGGCATTTAACAATTTAATTAGGCGCCAAGTATATATGTTGAATAAAGTAACTGCTTTTGTATTTTCACAGTATCACAGTATCAGTAAATCTGGAAGAGACCTTAAAGATCATCAAGTCCAAACTATAATCTTACAGCAACCCATCATCTAAAGCATGGCACCAAGTGCCTCATCCAGCTACTCTTGAACACCTACAGGGTCAGTGACTCCACCACCTTCCTGGGCAGCCCATTCCAATGGTGGATCACCCTTTCAGTGAAGAATTTCTTCCTAATATCAAGTCTAAACCTCCCCGATGGAGCTTTTCAAATATGTTCTTCCATGATTATTTGTCATGAGGGATTTGCACTAACTGGTGGGTAAATGCAGGTACAATGTACCCTAAAGGTGAAAACTAAACCTTAGGAGAGAGGATGTGGGCTCTGGAGTGAAGTCAGGGCTGCAGAAGCCATAACTGGAGGGAGGGGATGTCAGCAGAGCCCACCCCTGCGAGGAGAAGAGCCAGGAAGGAGCAGCTTTCCAGGCCTGCCCCAAGCCATGGTACTCCTGCTGTGCAGGAAGCTGTAGGTCTAACAGATGAACACAGCACAGCTGCACCAAAAGAAGCACTTAAGTGAGTACAAAGAGGATGCTTGCCTTCAGTCTGTGCATGCCATGTATAAATATCCTTGAAATAACAGAAACTTTAATAATTTCAGAATTTTTCGAGCCACCACACCAAAACAAAGAACAAAGTTTCCTATCGTCCCTTTTATTTTGATTTTTTTTTTGTTTAATGAATTCTTCAACCTTTTTGCATTTGGACTCTTGACTAGAGATAATTGTGTTGGAAAAGTTGGAGAAAAAAATTCTCTTCAGTTATTTTGGCATTAATGGAATGAAAGCACACATAGTTTTACATCATTTAAATATTTTTTTTAACTAACAATACATTTAAAATGGCTGCATTATATAAACTGAGGAACAAGATAAGCAGTGAGCTTTAGAAGAAATGAAAAAGCAGAGCACTAAATTATAATTGTTTAGGAGCTGATTGGTATTTGCTAAATCTTTAGCTGCACATAAGGGAAACAATTCATTTTGACATGAAAATAAACAGTTGCTTAAACACTTTTTTATGCTAGAATGAGCAAAAGAGCTGCCATACGCTGAAAGAGCAATGAAAATAACTCAAAACAAGCATGCAAAGCTACCTGGCCCTTTAGAGGATTACAAAGGAAGGGCCAAGTGCTTTTGCATACCCTTCTGCAGCTGTCAGTAGAGAGGAGCAGAAAGCAGGTAAATCCCTGGAAAGGGAGAAAAGATAAAGATGCAGGATGTTGGGTCTGACTTCCCTGTGAATAGTCAGATTCAGACCTCCAATTTTTAAAAACCTCCGTTTGCTTCAGTGCCTACATTAGTGCAGGATTTCCTGTGTCATAAGAAATCCCAAGTAGTAGTAAACTAATAAAATAATACTCCCAAACAAAAAAACTAACCAAAACTCCATCTCCCACTCCCCAACAAAACCCTTTAAAAAAACTCTGAGAGAGTGGGCCAGGTCTTTTGATGGAGCACATGTCTTGTGCCAATACTGAAAGCAAAAAATGTGTCTAGGCATATTGAAATTACAGGGAACCACTCCTTCTATCCTTCGGAGTGTATTTGCTACATTGACACTGACTATAGGATTCATGTAATAGTAATGTCAAGTAGCAGGTGCAAGACAAAATATGGACATTAGTTTTTCACATTATAGCAGAATCCACAATGTGACAGGAGTTCCTCTAAACTCAAAAGGTAGGCAAGTTCCTGACTTAGATTATGGTACATCAGGGATGTTGCTGCTGCCCTTCTCTCTAAGTGGAAGACACTCACAAACCACAATAAAGGGCAGAGGCTCCAAAGCTTCAAGAAAGACTGACAACATCCCCTTCTTGGAGTGCCTTCATAACTGACAAAATCCTCAATACTAAAACAGCTCAAAAACTACACTAACACATGAAAGCAAATACAGTAAATGAAAATATTTTAGTTGTACTGAAAAAAATTCAAAACACCAAACAAGAGCCTTGATGCTGTAATGTGAGATAGGAAAAAATACAAATAAGAGCTCTAAAACTGCCTTCAATCCACTGTGGGCAGGAGAAAATTGATTGTCTCTTGGCATCAATTACCTAAATAAAAAGTAATCCTATAACATGGAGGGAATAGAGTAGTTTGATGCTATTGTTAGTCAAAAATTACTCCTGATTTGATGAGATGAAGAACTATCTTTCCCACAGTACAGGGTGGGCTAGGGGCAGAACAGACAAAAAACTGCCTGCAGAGTCAATGAAAATCCTGCTAGCTCAGGAACTCAGAAGACCCATCAGTGGTTACAGAGATGGGTCAGGGCATCCAGATCTAATTAAACTAATCCACAATATTCCTGCTCAGAGCCTTGATGAAGAAATTAAATGAAAGAGGAGCCCTCAGTGCACAGAAGTGAAATCACAGTGCAGTAGGTCTCTCCCTGGACAGGTTGGTGGCCCCAATAACTGAGATGCTACGACTTTGAAAACCCTGACCAATGGATCTTCTTTCTAATAATGTCTCTTTGTAATTGTTACCTGTCCTTTGTGTCATAAAAAAATCACCTATCTTACATACTTTTTTATTAATAAATAGAAACAGGTGTTAAAAATGTAAACCACACAGATAAAAATATCAAAAGCTCTGCAGAGAACACTTGGGTTGACTTCCTGCCCAGAAATAGTCACATTTGTCTAATAGAACATTTGTCTAATCTATTGTTAAAAACTTCCAGCAAAAGATTAGGTCTCCATTAAATCTTGAGGTGGCCTTTTCACAATAAAAGCCTAATACAAAGAGATATATATTATCACTGCTCTGATAAAATAAGTCCATCTAGAGTGACTTTATCTTTCCTTATCATTATTTTGAGACACTACACTTCTGGCACCAACCACAACTCCACTTAAATCATACCTTTGAAAAAACTTTTCTACCTAAGGCAAAAAGAAATCATCATGAATACTTCCCTAATGTAATTTTGAAAGGAACAACACACACAAGAAAACAGAAATAAGTCTGATTTTCAACTGAAATTTTTAAATAAGAAGAATACATGTTATATTCGAGTTATATTTTTGCAAAGCTCTGCCAAAGGCAAGTAGAACATGGAAACTAATAGGCTGCAAAGTCAGGATTCTTAATAAAGCTTCAAAAGCTTTTCACATAGGATATATTTATTGCTATTTATTCTTTGGCTTTAAACCATAACAAAGCACAAACTCTTAAGTCACTGTAGAATCACCAGACAGTTACATAGATTATTTGCAAAGCATGGGACAGCCTAGTTGAGTATTCAGTCAAAGGGCAATACCATATCAACATAAATTTGGAAGAATACAACCAAGAATACCCTCTGTTACACTAGTGTTGTCGCAAAGATTTAGGGGGAACAAATCAAATACATCTGATTTTGCAAAAGGCTTTAGAGCTCCTGTATGTGTATTTTACTTTCCAGCACTCGTTCCCTCTGCTATGTGTCTCAACTTTTCAATACAGCCAACAGTCATGAGCACTGTTTTACAATAAAAACCAATACTTCCATATATTATATTAACACAGACAAAACACCAAATATATTATATTATTTATATGAACTTAAAAGTCAATAATTATTTGAATTATACTACAAAGGAAATTACATTAGACAGATTTTTTTTTTGTCACAGAAGTAATTTTTAAGTTGGATTGGTCTTATCATTAAATATATGCATGCAGTGGTCTCTAGATCTGAATTTTTAAGAGTAGTACCTGAAATCCACAAGAGTCAACATCTAAATAACCAACTGCTCTAATAATGAAGAACCTTGGTCATGACTCCATCCCCAGTAAATATGTCTCACAACTGTATATGGAAATGTGGAGCCTAGTATTTCTCTATTTATCTTAGGAATTTCAGCAAGATCTCATCCCGTCATTGTGAAGGAAACCAAAAGACTCCTGCATCTCCAGTCCAATGAGCTCCACTGCAAAGCATTCCTTCTCAACCATCCCTGTCCCCATTCCCTTCTTCCCCCTTTACAAAATACACCTAACACAACAGTTAGAAGCTACACAAATCTTTATTTTAAACATACTGAGTTATGCACTCATTTTTCCATGTTTACGTTAGCAGTGCCATTGATTTTCCCAAGAAACCTACAGAATTGTTTACCTCTGTTCTGTGTTCATATAGCACTGAAGAAAATGCTATATACCAAAATACAATTTAGTAAAAAGACAAACTTTTTTGTTTGTAGTGAGTTTTGTAATGAGTAAAAATATTTGCTTTTAAAACTGCTAGCTTGTCTTTAACTGATGGAATAGATATGTTGAATAAAGTTTTTCTGATGCAAACAGACTAGTAAAACCTGCCATGTGATACAAGAACATCTTAGAAATCAGTTTAAAAAGTCAAATTCGGAAAAAAAAAATCACAACCAAAAAAATCCAGCAAATTTCCTTACTGGGACAAAAAATTAAAAGGGTTTTTTTTTGTCTTTCTTATCTCTCTGCCTGGAAAGGCTTCTGTCACCTTTACTTTGACGAACATATGTGTAGCAGAGTGCTGTAAAAAGCACAAAGTTGTGCTTTACCACCTCTACCCCACAGTAGATGGGACTTCTAGCTTAAATCATTAAGTTAATTTCCTTTTCTTTCTTTTTTTTTTTTTATTCTTCCAAACCGAGAGATACTGGATTTTGTTTTCCCAGGGGAAAAAAAAATCCATGGAAAAATACACGTTTCTATGAAAAATTTGTACTGAAGGGCACAGGAGGGAAGTTCAAGATCAACATTTTTTGTCATTAGTCAGTCTGATTCAGCAATTGTGATACAATATACCCAAGACTTACTAACATAGCATAAAAGAGCAGAATTTACCTTAGCCTTACTTGTCTTTATTATAATCTTCATGAACACTGGTATACTGAAAGAAAATCTGTGGACTCATAGGACCATGACAGTATTTATATGAGAACAATCAGCAGAGGTTGGCATTAAAAGACATACTGATCTTCACTTAAAGACATACTGATGCCAACTCAAAAGCAGCCAGTCTATAAGCCCAGAGCTCCACAATGCATATTCTACAGTTTACTTAGATGTTTTCCACTGCTACAACAGCCTATAAAGTATATAACACAGTCAGTGATTAAGAACAATAAGCCGTTTGGAGCCGTCACAAAAATGCAAGCCCAGATAAAAATCATAGTCACTCTCAGCGTTAAGGAGAATGAATAATGAAATACAATGGCGAGTAATGTAAGCAAAAAACAGACCCAAAGAACTACTCCCTGCCAAAATAAACAAGAAGCAGAGAACGTGTAATTCTGAATTCCCATTTCTATTCAGAGCTTAACTGGAATGTATTGGGGGCAAAGTGCACAAATGAACAGTTAAAAGACAAAAAGCCCAACTATGTTTTCTTTCATTTCAGAAACAGCGTTGTCAGCTCTGTCTGTAATTGCCCACTTATCCAACTTTGCTCCTTCAAATTCACCTTACTAGAGCAAGTTGAAGTGAGTCTTTATCTCCTGTACATGTGAGCAGATTCACAGCATCACACACTGGTGGAATGAGCTACAAAACTTGCATGGAAAAACATACACCAGAACATGTTCAAGCAGCATCAGTAGGACCTTCCCTGAAATGACTGGGACTGCAGTTAGGCTTCTAAACCCAACTTTAGATCATATTCATTACAACTAAATGAAAGAACTGAGAACTAGATTTAGCAGTAAAGTTAAGGATTATCATCTCTCTCCCCACGTGGCACAGAATCACTGAGGTTGGAAGAGACACAAAGATCATCTAGTCCAACCACCATAAGCATGCCTAAAATCAAGTACCACATCCGGATGGTTCTCGAACATCTCCAGAGACGGTGACTCCACCACATCCCTAGTCAACCTATTCCAGTGCCTAACTATTCTTTCAGGGATTTTTGTTTAGCATCTAATCCGAAACTAATGTATCTAACCTGATGCAATTTAAGGCCATTTCCTCTTGCTCTTCACTTGAGACATGGCAGAAGAGACCAACACCCACCTCACTACAACCTAATTTCAGGTAGTTGTAGGGAGAGATGAGTTCTCCCCTGAGACTCCCCTTCTCCAGACTCCAGCTCCCTCAACCATTCCTTATAGACCTTACCCTCTTGACCCTTCACCAGCTCTGTTGTCCTTCTCCGGACACGGTCTAGCACCTCAATATCCTTTTTCAAGTGAGGGGCCCAGAACTGGAGACAGGGTCCGAGGCACAGCCTCACCAGTGCCAAGTACAGACAGACAAACACTTTCCTTGTCCTGCCAGACACACTATTCTTGATACAGGCCAAGATGCCATTTGCCTCCTTGGGCCACTGCTGGCTCATATCCAGCTCGCTGTCAACCAGCAATCCCAAAACTATGATGAGAAGTCAGGACTTCTTCCAAAGTATAGGAATAACAAAAACAACTGAACTCAGCAGAAAGTGGTTATCACATCATTTTAATGTCAGCAGAGAGGTCTCTGTCACAGAGAGGAGGAAAGGCTGGGTCTGTAGCACATGGCAGACCCAGGACACAGGGCACTGTAGAGAACAGGGCCAGAAAGATGCTCAGATCCTACCTGTTCCTCCTGCATCCACAATACCCCCGTATTGTCCCTCCTTTCCAACACATGAGTTTTCAAATAAATGAGAAATCAGTGTATGAGAAATTCAGTCCAATAGCAAACAGAATTATAAGCTTCTAAATATCTGTTGAATATCCCATTTGACCTTTATTTTCACTGACATATCCTGTATTTAGCATGAGCCACTACTTTCAAGTCTTTGTCAGTTTACAATCTGATGAGCTTAATCATGTGCTAAATCAGCTCTAAACCAAATTCAAACAGTACTTCTGAGGACTTTCATGGATCAAGCTTTCAGCAATGATTCAGCTACAGCATATCTCCCTGTCTGAACATTGGTAATACCTAGGTATTTCTTCTACTTTTCTGGTGGATAATTCCCTAATTTTCACATCAAATATGAAATTTCATTGTCTACAGATGCCTTAGAACATAGGACATGTAGATTCAACTGTTTACAGATAGTACTTATCTTCTATCAATCCCCATTCATCTTCTCTTTTTCTGTGGTAGTATTTATAAAAGCTTTAGTATTCCTAATAATAATGTGCATGTCTCCCTCTTATTTATCTTTCTTAACCAGCAATCACAAAAAGCAGCTCAGCCATGTATGGTTGCATGTCTCACTGTTAAATGCATACCTGCCTAAGCAATATTCAGAATGAGTAATGAGCTTTTTTACCCCTCTCCCCTCATTTTTTTCTCTCTCTCCACAACTCCTCCAACTCCACTGCAAAGCTGAGAATACAGCAGCATATTCTTTTGGGAACTGGCAAGGATATGAGCAGTTCTCTTCTTGAAAAAGGATAGATGAAAACTGCAACTGTGACCCCTGAATCCCAAATTCTATTCAAGTCCCTACACTAATGGTTCACAACATACCTTAAAACCTAGCCAGATACTTGAGGAGTTGAATTAGGGTTGAGGACCTAGTTCCTCATTTGCTCTAACTCAAAGTCCTAGTAGTACGTTCCAGTGCTTCCAAAACACAGGCACAGTGAAGTGGAACAGGAATGTGAGAGTAGAGTTATAAATATGAGGTACTTAGGAAACTGATCAGTCGCACCTCACTCAATAACCCCTCTTTTCAAGAGATACCCAGAGAAAATGAACAAAAGAAAATTAGGTCCTCTCTGGCTCAGTTCCCAGTTTTACTCCATAAAAGCCATCTATCTTGAGTTACCACTTTCTTGTGAAGACCTTTTGTAAAAGGACACACAAAGAACTGAAATGTCACCAAAATATAAGCATACCTAATGTGAATTCCATCACCATTTTTTTTCTCCTATTGTAAGGAGAATATTTACTTCCCTGAAATGAGACAACACATAGTACATTCTAAATAGAAACTGAAAAGAAACACCACTAGAATGGTACTGTTCTGGCATTGAGAAATCAGAAAGAAAATTAAAAGTCTNAGATGAGTTCTCCCCTGAGACTCCCCTTCTCCAGACTCCAGCTCCCTCAACCATTCCTTATAGACCTTACCCTCTTGACCCTTCACCAGCTCTGTTGTCCTTCTCCGGACACGGTCTAGCACCTCAATATCCTTTTTCAAGTGAGGGGCCCAGAACTGGAGACAGGGTCCGAGGCACAGCCTCACCAGTGCCAAGTACAGACAGACAAACACTTTCCTTGTCCTGCCAGACACACTATTCTTGATACAGGCCAAGATGCCATTTGCCTCCTTGGGCCACTGCTGGCTCATATCCAGCTCGCTGTCAACCAGCAATCCCAAAACTATGATGAGAAGTCAGGACTTCTTCCAAAGTATAGAATAACAAAAACAACTGAACTCAGCAGAAAGTGGTTATCACATCATTTTAATGTCAGCAGAGAGGTCTCTGTCACAGAGAGGAGGAAAGGCTGGGTCTGTAGCACATGGCAGACCCAGGACACAGGGCACTGTAGAGAACAGGGCCAGAAAGATGCTCAGATCCTACCTGTTCCTCCTGCATCCACAATACCCCCGTATTGTCCCTCCTTTCCAACACATGAGTTTTCAAATAAATGAGAAATCAGTGTATGAGAAATTCAGTCCAATAGCAAACAGAATTATAAGCTTCTAAATATCTGTTGAATATCCCATTTGACCTTTATTTTCACTGACATATCCTGTATTTAGCATGAGCCACTACTTTCAAGTCTTTGTCAGTTTACAATCTGATGAGCTTAATCATGTGCTAAATCAGCTCTAAACCAAATTCAAACAGTACTTCTGAGGACTTTCATGGATCAAGCTTTCAGCAATGATTCAGCTACAGCATATCTCCCTGTCTGAACATTGGTAATACCTAGGTATTTCTTCTACTTTTCTGGTGGATAATTCCCTAATTTTCACATCAAATATGAAATTTCATTGTCTACAGATGCCTTAGAACATAGGACATGTAGATTCAACTGTTTACAGATAGTACTTATCTTCTATCAATCCCCATTCATCTTCTCTTTTTCTGTGGTAGTATTTATAAAAGCTTTAGTATTCCTAATAATAATGTGCATGTCTCCCTCTTATTTATCTTTCTTAACCAGCAATCACAAAAAGCAGCTCAGCCATGTATGGTTGCATGTCTCACTGTTAAATGCATACCTGCCTAAGCAATATTCAGAATGAGTAATGAGCTTTTTTACCCCTCTCCCCTCATTTTTTTCTCTCTCTCCACAACTCCTCCAACTCCACTGCAAAGCTGAGAATACAGCAGCATATTCTTTTGGGAACTGGCAAGGATATGAGCAGTTCTCTTCTTGAAAAAGGATAGATGAAAACTGCAACTGTGACCCCTGAATCCCAAATTCTATTCAAGTCCCTACACTAATGGTTCACAACATACCTTAAAACCTAGCCAGATACTTGAGGAGTTGAATTAGGGTTGAGGACCTAGTTCCTCATTTGCTCTAACTCAAAGTCCTAGTAGTACGTTCCAGTGCTTCCAAAACACAGGCACAGTGAAGTGGAACAGGAATGTGAGAGTAGAGTTATAAATATGAGGTACTTAGGAAACTGATCAGTCGCACCTCACTCAATAACCCCTCTTTTCAAGAGATACCCAGAGAAAATGAACAAAAGAAAATTAGGTCCTCTCTGGCTCAGTTCCCAGTTTTACTCCATAAAAGCCATCTATCTTGAGTTACCACTTTCTTGTGAAGACCTTTTGTAAAAGGACACACAAAGAACTGAAATGTCACCAAAATATAAGCATACCTAATGTGAATTCCATCACCATTTTTTTTCTCCTATTGTAAGGAGAATATTTACTTCCCTGAAATGAGACAACACATAGTACATTCTAAATAGAAACTGAAAAGAAACACCACTAGAATGGTACTGTTCTGGCATTGAGAAATCAGAAAGAAAATTAAAAGTCTTCCACAGACTAACTGTATTGACAAAGAAATCGTAATGCTCTGCCTGGAAATTACATCCTCTTGCAACTTAACACAT
Source organism: Serilophus lunatus (assembly GCA_013399895.1). Taxonomy (NCBI): domain Eukaryota; kingdom Metazoa; phylum Chordata; class Aves; order Passeriformes; family Eurylaimidae; genus Serilophus; species Serilophus lunatus. The sequence continues at coordinate 70,650 of VXBA01002421.1, forward strand.
TAACCCAGAGAAGATAAATGATTCTTGGTCCAGTTTCTGGTAGCAAATGGGGGAGTGACATAGGAGCAAACAAGATGCTGATTACAGAATCTGATAGATGAGGCAGAAAAACAAGAGAAAAAACCTAACTTGAAGTATCTCCATCACACATATGAAATCAGTAACTCTTGATCAAGTTGAATTCATTCTAATTACCTACTGCAGTGCAATTGTAGCATATTTGAAATGACATTCTGGTTAAATAAATTCCTGTGGGAGGTGGTTTCTTCAATGTGACCACAGGATATGTTACTAGGAAATGTTAGTAATGTTCTTCATCAATGGTAATGGCTAAAATACGGTGAAGGAGAGGGATTACAAATGAGGTATTACATTCTATACATTCCTCTGCAAGTGAGGGAATAGCCAGATGTGCCCTGGAATGCTAACTGCACTTGCTGTGACAAAGGGGCCTTCTGAGCATGGGACGACCAAAACATCATGAAGAAGTAACCACTAACAGCATCACTGTGGTTGGAAAGGTAAAGCAGATGCTTCTGTACTCTAACTTCAATGCAAGCATGCTGACAGCAAACACGTGTTACCCAAGAAAACAAACTTTTACTTTTCACAGTACCTATGCCAATAAATGTAATTACTCGAATGCCAGGAGGAAGCAAATGCCCAGCACACACATGCATATTCCAATGTCATTATCTATCAAGTTTTGATAGAGGAGTTGGATAGGGGAGTTTGATAGGGGAGTTGGATTAGATGACCTTTAAGGTCCCTTCCAAACTAAGCTATTCTGATTCTATGGCTATATATACTCTATTGTTTTGAATGGTATTACCTCCATTTGTGCATCTTCATCTCCCACTGGAACTCCCAGTCGCAGTTCAGACTGTCAGAAACTATTGCAGTGCCCTTAGTGATCCAGTTCCTCCTATGAATATCTTGTAAAATTATTTTTCTATTCATTGGATGTTTTTTGAGGGACCAAGCAGCTGGTGGGGCTTCAGGTTGATTAAATCCATCTCACTACAAACTGATGCCTTGCTGTAATTGTTAAGTTAGACCTTGTTGGTTTTGGCAGATCCTAAGAATCTGATGAATACACAAGCCTGTCTCCCTCATATTTGTTCTTTTCCACATTATTATTTTCATACACTGGACAACTTTTTTCTGCTTAACTTTGATTCCCCTGCTCACAGCAAAAAGGGAGAATTGTTATTCCTTACATAAGTATACAACCGTAAAGAAACAACAGGCAAGTCAGATCTGCACGATTGCACAACAGTTGTCTTTGCTATCCCTGATCTCCAGCCTACAAGAAACAACAGAAACTTTCTCATTAGTTTCAGTGAGGTTCACAGTAACCTAAGTCTACTATATGCACATATCCTGCATCAGGATTCTGGTAGCTGAGCTTCTCCAGTTCACTTAACCCCTTGTTTCCTAGGAATTCAACGTTTTATGCTGAAAATTAACTTGTCTTCTAGGAAATAAACACCGCTGTTTTTAGGGAAACTTGGGTAGGATTCGTCTTTTCATTCAGTCAATGTCTTCACTGTCTGAACTAGTGATACTTGGCTTCCTTAACAGACAAGAGTGAAAAAGCCATTTCTATGGTATGATCTACCTGACCTACTTAGACATTTACTTTTGGATGTCAGGAAATGTAATAAAATCTTTTTTCTCTCAGCTGAGTATCAAGATACCCTAGCATGAATAGGTCTGATTTAGATTATCTACCCTGTAGACATCTGTCCTCGATCAGATGATCCCACCCTCATGTGGCCCAAACTGGACACAGCAGACAAACAACTTTACTTGTCACTTTTACACAGTGATTAAGTAAACAAAACTGAAATAAAAGACAAGATCTGTAAAATAAAAAATCTAGTGTTTATTGCTGTGCTATGAAATCAGTGGCTTAGCAATCTAAACAGACACAGTTTATCAAGCCCTTACCTTTGGGGATAGTAATCTGACAGCCCAGGTCACAGTCCTGCTGCAACTGATAAAAAGCCACTTCCTGTAGCCGAGCACGTTCCAACTCCGAGAGGCTTTGAACGGGAACTGACTTCAGCCGAACACTGCGCCCTGACATGCTGTTCCAAGTGAAATCACCCTACAGGAAATAAAATGGAAAAATATGAAGCATCATATGGTATGCACGTAATAAACAGAATCATCTCTTTTACTGCTAGAAAAAACCAACACAGGTTCTTCGTTCTAAAAGGCCATTTTCTTGGACATCTCTAACCTTTCAAATATTTTTGTTTTCCCTAGAGCAGCATTCCTTAAAAGGGATATAGACATGCAAAACAAGAAGTCAATTCTGCCTGAAACCATTTAATCAAGTATTGTTGAAAAAACATTAGGATTCCAGTAACAAAAAGCACAAAGCAGGAGAGAGAAGGAAAAGGAAGGAAAAGGAAGGAAAGGAAGAGCGAGCTCTTGTCTGCTTTTCCCTGTATGTTTTCTTCATACAGCACTTGATCGTCACTTCATTCCTTTTCCCGCACCATCAGTCGCACATGCAGACCTCCACAGGTCAGCGGACAACATGCATCTTACCTCCCTCAACTTGCTAATCGCACTCCACCAGACTATTCAGACAGTACACTGGCAGAATCTCTTTTCTGACACATCCCATCCCCTCCTCATGATGATATTGTGTTTAAAATACAATTGACTATGTTTTTGAAGAGCCGTAATAACAATGTATGTGTTCACATTTACAAAGGAAAACAACCTAAGATAAGCTACCTCTCTGTAAGGTACCAATTATGCTTGGAAAGCAAACCAAAAGCTTTAGCTGTTCTATCTCCCAGCTGTTCTATCTCCCACCTGTGAGAACATACACAAAAAACTCTTAGTTAGTATTTAGCTTGGGTCAGAGAAGTAATCACTCAAAGAGAAGAGCAATCACAAAGACAAGCTTAAAGGCTGGCAATTAATTTCAAGCAAGGCTTTCAGAATTCATCAAAGCATCATCATAGAGCACACATTAGCACTACAGGGAAAGAAAGGAGAATTTGGTTTTCATTCCATCTGTGTTAAAAAATAAACATGAATCTTGTCAGTAGGTATAACCTGATGCAGCTGTAGATAATGAAAAAACTCTGATGTACATCAGCTGGGCTGTAAAGACAAACCTACTAACCTTCTCTTCATCACAACATGGCAGATTTACAAATAACAAACTTCAGACTAATTTTCAGTTTAAATTTGAACATCTCTATGTTCTTTCCATACTCTTTTTTTTCAGTGTACACTTAAAATTTATCTGTTCTGCACATATATCTGCAAAGGATATCCATTGACTTTAAGAGATATTGGCTGAAGCTTCTGATACGAAAATGAGTAAAATTTGAGTTAACAGTTATGCATCCTGTTGTGTCTAAACATGTTTGTACACATTTCCATATATTTTGTGTATATATGTGGATGTAATTTGTATGCACACATATAATCTAGATACATTTTGTACACAAACACATATCTATGCACACCTATGACTGCTTGTGTCCAGCCACATATAGGTATGAGCCAAAAATAATTCAAAGATGTGCAGCACCATATAGCAATATAGACCACAGGAATTACACAATGAACACCATTTCTTATGATTCATTAAGTACATTTGAGCTCATCATGGAAATTTTTTTGCCACAGTAGTTTTTTTTTAAGTCACAGTGCAATCATAATAGATAACAGTGCTACCTCAATGCGAACAACTGCACCTTTGTATACTTAGGGGTTGTACTAAGCTCAGTATCTTTATGGTACTTACACACACATGGGCCATATATGCAAACTTCTGTGTTAGACCAGTATTTCACTACTGGAATTCGTTCCTTCATTTTTTACCTCTTCACTTCTTGTTCTTCTAGTGCAGTACTGTTGACTAGCCAGATTTAGTAATCTCAAGCCAAAGGTTTGCATGGTCACAAGCCAAGCTGATTAGCTTAACTCAAGCAAAACCAAAGCAGCAAGGGGCACATCAACCTTATTTGCAAAATTGCAAGTAAACATTTACATTTTTTAAAAAAGCTCTTGTCATTTATAGATAAAATGATCAAGAACAGAATTCACAACCAGTCAATGTATACTACAAAACTAATTCCTTTCCAACCCTGATAATGCAAAAGAAACTTTACAAGTACAGAAAAATGCAATACCATCCTCATGAATATATATGAAGTATTCTGCAGTCAAAATGGTACAGAGAGAAATATACATCTTTATAGTGGAGTTTAAGGGTATTTTATCTTAGCTACATCTCTGATATGAGCATTTTTATAAACAAAAATATCACTGATATGCCTACCATAAACAATTTTGAACCAAAACACTCAAAATTGGAATTGGAAGCAAAAGTGATATCCCTTAGAAAATGCTGAACTAATAGCATACTTATATTGTTTAGGATATGTCCTGTTTCCCGTAGACCACAAAAACCAAGAGCTGCACAGGACTTTTAAGAATTATCACAAATTAAACAAACGGTCCTTAATTGAATTTTGCATGGACAAATGAATTATGCCACTTTTTCAGATAGATTTTTCCTTGGCAATTTTTAACTCTGGAGGTAACTCCTCATCCTCTGAATTAACTGCAAGCAGTGAGCTGTACCACTGCAATGTCCAGCTCTAACACTAGCCCTGCTAAATTGGTTCACCTAAGGGAGAGCTTGCAAGCTGCAGTACAGCTCTACACTAAGATTCTGTTTGGGGGACTGCAGTAAACCTCTTTGTACAGAACTGTGCTGCTTTATATGAGCAGAACACCAAACTCAGCACTACTCAGGCTAATTTCATCTTAATATGGGAACACCCCACCCTTCCACCCAGGGAAGCGGTTAACCCACAATCCCTGGAGGTATTTAAAAGACATATAGAAGTGGCACTTAGGGACATTGTGTAGTGGTGGACTTGGTAGTGCAGGGTTGACAGTTGGACTCGATGATCTTAGAGGTCTTTTCCAACCTAAATGATCCCATGATTTGGGGTTTTGGTTTGTTTTGAGTTCTTGGGGTTTTTTTAAGGAGTTCAGGGGTTTAAAAAAGGTGAAAGCAACAAACAAGATTAAGGGCTGCTCCTTTCAACTAGGTTTTAATTCACGGAGTTTGCCAGTATGGTCCTGCTGCTCACTGTGAAGCTAAAAACAGTGGGATGCAATCTCTGCAACTTCCAGTGCCAGGACAGAGTGCCAGCAGTGACAAAGAATGTGGAATCACTCTGTGGAGTTGCTCTGCATTAAAGAAGACATTCCTCTTTAACGCTTGATGGGTTTGATAAAATCTCTGCTAGGTCACCTTAACACAGGCTTTTATTATGCTAAAGGAACACATGACTAATAAACCAAAATATTTTTGGAAAATCATGTGGTAGATAGGGCCAGTGGAATCTCCTAAACTTTAAAGCAGCTAGAGGCTCAAGAACTATTCCCTTGAAAAAGTCTGTTTCATTTTGCAAATATAAATCACTGCCTATGAGTCAGAACACAGTATTTGATAATTTAATCTATTCAAATACTCCTATGCTTTACATAAGACAGGGTAAATTAAAGGACTCATCTTCCTCCTGAAGCACTGCAGTTTTACCAGCAGCTTGTAAATTACTGCAAAACCAACCGAGCTTATGAGAGGTCCAGAAAAGTCGAGCTCCTTGAAGAATGGGTGCTAGTGTAATTACATCTGCCTAAAGCTATTCTCCCCTCTGTGAGGCCACTACGGAGAATAAGGGCAGCACAGACATGAGGAATATTTTGTTTGTCTCTCCATATAAGGGGTAACACTTCACCAGCCTATTTCAACATCAGTCTGACATTGGTCTTTGCAGCAGCTTACAAAGAGCAGAAAATCTTTAAGCAACAAGTCAGAGAGATTTGATTTTTAAAGGTCATGCCCAGCATATTTGTTCAGACATAGGTACATAGTTTGTTCTCTCATTTAGATTGTAGGACTGTAAGTTTCAATATGACCTGCAAATGATTTCTTCATCACCAAGAAGAAAAAAAAAAGACACACAAAAGAAGAGTGCAAACAGAAATACTGTTCTGAGATAAAGTGATCAGCCTGATAAGGCACAAACTGCTAAGTGCAAAACTGCTTTCATAAATGAATTTCATAAAACCTTAATTCAGACTAAAAGCATTCTCTGTTTTCTTCCACCAACCAGTCATGTATTTGTCCTCTCAGTTATCCAGCTTCAGCTGCATTTTCTCTCTGTCACTCCTACTAACATCTGACATCTTTCCTCCACTCAACCAAGCAGTTCACTTACCGGGTAACTAACTAAAATACCAGAACAGATGACTCAGCAAATGAGATGTTTGAAAAACTGCTGCTTTTGCTCTGAAGAATCTGTCCATTTTCCCCACACTTCTTGTCCATAGTCATAAGCACGATTTTAATAAGATTCAGACTACAGTTTTACTAATATTCCTTTAAGCATTTTTTTTAATTGGCTGGATGCTCAGTGGCTCCAAAATAAACATTAAGTGGTACATCCTGACTGAAGTAACACTCTGCGCCTTAAATTACTCTTAAGCATGTCTATGCTATTTTTGTGTGCCTGACCTCTTTTGCCTTGAGCCTCCAACACAGTCTTTGAGATTTCTTTTAGTGAAGTCTTATTCTTCTGTCCTTGTACAATACAGAAACCAACTGACAACTACTGCACAGAATGCTGAATGTAGATGCAAATCTGTGGGCAATGATCAACATCTGTTGATTTCTGTGGAGTTTTAAGCCTTAGTGAGGAATGTGGATGGCACACAGGGTGGGAAATAAGAACCCACAGACTTCATAGTTTTAGCAAACACAAATTTTAATGCAAGAAGGAAAAGGACTTTTTACTTACTGTCTTATTGTTAATGACTTCAGTCTGTACTCATTTAGGTAAATGCCACTGTCAGATTAGTTGTCTACTTTTCATTAGTCTTTTGCTGAAGTCTTCTTGAAATGACTAAGATCAAAACCAATTGCGTCTACTTGTTTTTCTCTTCTCCTAGCAACTCTTAGCTATGTGCTTGTATTTAGATGGATGTCTAAAAGAATTCAGTGGTTTTGCACACAAAAAAGATTATATTGCAAATAACAAGGCAAATGTAGCATTAGCGTGTTTTAATCCTGTAAGCTTAACTACTTCTTTAAGCTTCATGAAGCAACATACTGTTGCCACTTTACAACCTTTCTCTTACCCTGGTCATTTATTTCAACTCTTTCTAAAATTATTTCCAGATTCCTCAGGCATAAATTCTCACAATTTCACTTTTGGCAATCCATCTCTTCTTCATTTCCCTGGTGTTGCCATTAGAAAGAACCAAAAGCAGCTCTGAAATGAAAGTCAGAGACTTCAGTACAGCGACGTGCTTTGTCCTATTGAATCGACACACACAATACTGTTCCCGGACAGGATAGGCATTAAGGAGAAGGGGGAAATAAGCTAAATGAAGTAGCTTTTTTAGCATTATATGCAGTTAAGGACCATGTGGAAACTTCTTTACTATTGCCATCCTAGATAACTTCATTAATCTGCAGGTGGTTAAGAAGCTGCCTCTGTCTGCCACCCTATTTCCAGGTCCTCTTCCATAGCCAGCTCAGGGCATTATAGGCAACTCACTGGTTTCCATCTGGCATTAGAAACTACTGCAACCTACAGCTGCTCCCAACCATCTACTAGTACCACAAAAGAAGTCTTTCAGATGAGAGAAATAGCACCTAAACACTATACCAAAAAGCACAAGACTTGCTGCGTGACATCAACGCGTTCAGAGGAAGATATCTGAACATGGATGCACAAAGTATGAGGCCTCAACAATTAATCTTCATTGACTGACTTCACCAAGGTTGTTATCTAGGGTGACATCCTGTTCCCCTTGACGCCAATGGCAAAATTATTAATTGTCTCCACTGTGAAGAGAATAAGTAGAGCCAAGACGATTCTGTGTTACAGCTGGAAGCCTTGCACCGAAGTTGCCTTACCTCACACTATATTGTACTTATGTATAGTTTTGTCAGAAAGATCACACTTTAAAAAACAGTGGTTTAGATACCAAAAGTACTTAATGGCAATTTGTCTCTGGCATTGCCAAACACAGAGACTTCCTCACTCCTAGCTAACATCCTGTCTCATTCCTAAGGCTCAAATCCACATACTCAGGATCAGTACTGCAAGGCAACCTCTGTGTGAACATTGAAAAGCTGGTATTCCCCTAAGGGGAGACGTAATTCAAATCAGCAATAGAAATATTTCATCTAGCAAGATAGCATGAACCTGTGCCCAGGTAAAGATACACATTTCAGAGTATTACAGTGGTGATTTCCATTTAACAGGATGAAAAAAAAAGTATTCCTTCCAACTGTAGTCTAAGGATAAACAGAGAGCAGAACAATGAGCATGCTTTCACAGCAGTATTAACATTGTTAAAATAAAAGGAAAAATATTTCCGGATCAACCTCTCCAAGTTTTCCAAATGCCTCAGGATACTATTTCATGTTTAGAGTATTTAAAAGGCATTCTGTTAAAAAAACCTGATGTGTAATGGAGATGTATTTAATTCCTTTTCTGACATCAATAAGCATGAATGATGTACAAACATATTGACTACCAAAATATTCATCTCTAACATACCCACTCTGTACTGAACTTTTTCAATAGATCCAGAAAAACCAAACTCCAGAAGTTCAGAGGGTGCCAAGTACTTTTTGCAGAGATGCCAAAATGGAGACAGTACACTTTAAAAAGCCTAGATCCAACTTTAAAATTACAGCTGAAATTTTTTCAGTCTTCATGTAAGATTTTTGTGTGTTTTCACGAGCAAAGGAGAATTAAGTCATCTTGCAATAATCTGAATTTTGCTGCAGGATTGAGTCTACAAGTAGTGCTGTCACAATCATGACCATATGCAGTAATAAGCTGAAGTGCAGTAATTAAACCATCTGAGAGCACAGTAATGGGCTACAGAAGGTTCATTAATCTCAATACAAAAGATCTAGGATAGCCTGGGTTCAGAGAAAAATTCTTACCCATTTTATCAGTTCATACTATACAGTTTGAGTGGCTAGTGGCTAATTTTTCTCAAGTGTTAAAATAGTTTCCTGCTTCACTGTGAATAATGTTAACTCTGCAAGTTAATGGTAGCTGACCCAAAACCCAATACAACAGCTGCACAAGTACCCAACATGCTCCCGACAGCCTTCAGAGATCAGGTGCTTGTGAAGCTGAAAAAGGAACCACAGCCCACGACACACCGGAGGCTGGCATGTCCTCTCTGAGTTTTTCTGTGTCTCAAGTCACAGAAAAGGTGGATGGACTCTGTCCCAAGGACTCATGTTCATTAGTGCAGGTTACAGTATCCATGAATGCTATCTATTCAAGCTATGTTCTTACTAAATGTAAAGACTTCCAGTTAGATTTTGAATATGAAACACTGGTCTTTCTCCTAAGCCTAATGACATCTATGTTAAAAAATAAAGTATTAATGTTGAAACTATATGTGAAACATATTTAAACAATTTGGATGAAGAATATGGTCCAGAAGTAGTACAAAATGTTCTGGTGAAACAATAAGGATCTCTGCTAACAGAGTATAAAAGTCAACCATTTCTGTACCTGGTAAGTATCAATGTGACTACGGCCAATTCTTTGAACAGTTAGGAGTAGCATCTATTTATATTATGTTCTGTACAAAAGAAAAAACAGCAACATTCTAGAGAAAAGTAAATTAACAACTATTTAAAAGAGAGAATGTGTGTGAGACAGCACACACAGTCATTTCCAAGCATGCAAAAATCACATCAACCTGAGTATTGTACACAAGGCTAAAAATACATATTTGAGTACTTTAATTTACATCCTGGATTTTGAGCTTTTAAGATTCAGATAGATTACATGATCTGACAAGAATATTGTCAGAATCTCATAATGAAGTTCAAGTCAAGTTATGCTGTTACTCCAAGAACTGAGATTTGACTAATAGTAAAATCTTTAATTCAATGTAAATCCCTATTATTATGTTTCAAGTGGCTCATGCCAGTATTTTCTATATACCTGTACTACCTACAGAAAGGAAAATGAGATCAGTTGCACACATGAAAACAGCCATCCAGTTACCTACATACTAGGTCCGGTTGGAAAACAGTTCCAGGGTTTGGGGTTTTTTTACTTCTTTTGCAAGCAAGAGTAGAGGGGGATGTGATCTAGTTGATAGGAACAAAATGCAAGCCATCTCTAAATATTTACATTTGGAAGTAGAGTGAGAGTTCTCAGTTACTCAGCTAAGACATAGAGAACTTGGAAAGAAGTCTGTACTACTTGGCTTAGAGCAAGAGCATGACCCACGGTTACATACAGTCACAGAATCATCTGGGTTGGAAAAGACCTTCAAGATCATCAAGTCCAACCTTTGATCAAAGACCACCTTGTCAATTAGACCACAGCTCTAAGTGCCATGTCCAGTCGTTTCTTGAACAACTCCAGGGATCGTGACTCTACCATCTCCTCAGGAAGTCTGTTCCAATGCTTAACAACCCTTTTAGTGAAGAAATTTCTCCTGATGTCCAGCCTGAACCTCTCCTGGTGCAGCCTAAGACCGTGTCCTCTTATCGTATGGCTAGTTCCCACCTGGCTACAACCTCCTTTCCGGTGGTTGTAGAGATCAACAGCGTCTCCCCTGTCCTCCCTTCTTCCAGGCTAGACAGCAGCTCCCTCAGCCACTCATTACAGAAGTTGTGCTCCAGATCCTTCACCAGTTTTGTTGCCCTTCTCTGGATTTGCTGCAGCACCTCAATGTCTTCCTTGTACTGAGGGACCCAGAACTGAATACAGCACTCAAGGTATGTCCTCACCAGTGCCAAGTACAGAGGGATAACATCACTGGTCCTTCTGGCCACAGTATTTTTGATAGAAGCCAGGGTGCCACTGCCTTCTTGGCCACCTGGGCACACTGCTGGCTCATGTTCAGCCACTGTCAACCAGCAGCCACAGGTCCTTTTCCACTGGGCCGCTTTCCAGCCATTCATCATCAAGCCTGGAGCAATGCATGGGGTTGTTGTGACCAAAATGCAGGGCTCAGCACTTGATCTTGGAGAACCTCGTGCTGTTGGCCTTGGCCCATCAATCCAGCTCTCCCCCATCCCAGGCAAATGTTCTAATCAGGAGGCTACTGACTACTCTTATCATCTAACCCAACAATCACACTGAACCTTGACAGAGATTGTCATTCCCCTCCAGCATGACCTGCAAACTCACTACATGAATGACTACTCTCACAGCTGACTTGTACACCTTCAGTGACTACTCACACACTCTGTACTGTCACCATACACGCTCTCACATACATGTTCTGTCTTTTGTAACCTGGCTGAAATAAAAGTTGTAGGAGCCATTTTCTTATTTAATAAAGCCTTCTTGAGTCATGAGTTTGTATCACCAGCCAGCAGTGTCACAGTGTCAGCTACACTACAATTCAACACATGCCTCTAATAATAAGGAAAAATATTGTGAGTACAAAGAGGTGGCTTTGCACTCACTAGCATTATGAATACTTCTCATCCATGCTATTACTTTTCTTCTTCTTTCTATGCAATGAAATAGCTCCCTTCTTCCAAGAAATGTAAAATGGATCCACAAAAATGAAACACTGTGCTGCAACATCAGTTTTCAGGAGAAAGCTATATTTTCAAAACTGCCCCCCCAGCCTGAAGGACCTCAAGTTCCAACTGTGTGCCCCCAAGACAATCCTCCACCTTTTTTTTTTTTAAGCAGCACATTTGCTTTAGATGGAAAAGGGGAAAAATATCCATAAAGTTCCCACTGCTATCAAAAACAGAAACAATTGCTAGTTACAAGCTCCTCACAGAACAAGCCAGAAGACGAACAGCTCTTGGTCTCTCCTTTCTTGTACACAGGCAACTCAAACTTAAAAATGCAATAATAGCAGGTGTGGTGGTAAAATCATGCTTACAGAAACTGTTATTTGCAAAACTGAACCTATGCAGCCGTAGCTGTCACGTTATCAGCTTTCAAAAGCCCTTTATCCCCAGCATATATTGCTCACCACTGCCTGGGTTACATGCCCATCACACACAGAGCATACAACAAAGTATAAACATGTCACCACAGACTTCAAAGCAAATCATCTGACGAAGCCACTCAAATACAAATCAGTCTAATTATACAGTTTGTTTTCAAAATGTTAATGCCACTTCTCATTTCATCGTTTCATTCCTCTCTGTCCAGCTACGAAAAAAGGTAAGGTCATGAAACATTTCTGAAACAAACAGTATTAGAGGGCTTTCCAGTTTGTTGATAATTTCCAGAGCCTAGGGAAGTGGCTGGTAATGCCAGCATTTTTCCCCACTGAATCAAAGGTGTTCGCTTTTCTTTAAATTCAGCTAAATCCCAAAAAAGTTAAACCTGATGTTTCCATGAGGACCACATTCACCCCATGTTCTCCATCACATTTACCTCTATCCTACAATATAAAGATTATTTGCTCTCCTTACCCATTAACTAAACTCTCTTAGGCCTTCAGTGTCCTTTAGTATTTGATCAATCCATACTTGAATTAAGGATCCAGATATGCCACTTCATAAAACAAGAATAAGTTAAGAATAATATCATTGACTTGAAACTTGCATACTAGCCAGCTGAGAGTGAGCTGTAGCAGCTGCAACTCCCAGGACAACTTTTGCTGCCAGGCATCATGAATCTGAAAGAGAAAAAATTATCTTTTCCCTTCTCTGTTTTGAAGTGAGCTGAGAACCTGGCCCAAGAAAAAGCCCAGTCAAATAGACGAGGTGTGACTAGGTGTGACTGGGTTCCCTGCTTCTTACTCCAGACATGTCCTGAGACAGTGCAAGAAGCGGTGAGGAAGGGGTAAGTCTCCCCTCAAAAAAATTCTTCAACCTGGAGCTGTGCTAGCTCAGAACCTACTACCTAAACTCTCCCTCTACTAGGAGTAGATGAAAAAGTGCCAAATGCAGCTGCCATGGCACCTTGGAGCACAGCGAGGAACACTCAGCAGCTTCTGTTTGACCTTCTCACATAGTTTAGAGCTTTTTTAAACACCTTTGAAAACCTACTCAAGAAGGCAGATGAGATATAATTTTGACAACAGCAACACAGAGACCGAGCATCTTACACAGTTTGCTAGGGAAAAAAAAAATCCTTGATAAAGGCGCTGCTTCATAAATAATGTCTGTCATGTTCACAGTCCCCATACAGAATGCTGTCATCTATAGTGCGTGGGCAGGGAGCGTAGGAAATTTGTGAGAAACAAACAGTGAATCACCAATTATGTTGATGGCAGCTCTGCCCTATGTGGCGTTTCACCAAGTCATTCTTCAGAGTGACAAGTTTGTTTGTCAGCTGGCACGACTTAATGCTTCACAGATTGCTCACAGAACAGGAGAAACTAGAGTTCATGGGCCAGAGTTCACGGCAATAGCAAGGGAGATTATGTAGTGTATTTTTTTCTTTTTTTTTTTTCAAGTATCTACCCATCTCTAAATCAGAAGGATGAAGAGTCTTCCACCAGCTGGGGTATGAGAGTCTCCACTCACAGCTCTGAAACACAGACAGCCCTTCCTGGCTCTGTATGTGGTTCCTCAAAGTACCAAAATCAGACATCAGATGTCATATGTTTCAGAGCCTTACAAAAGTCCATAGAAATCAATGCAGAGGCCTCAGCATTTTCAGCATCTCTCAGATCAGACACTAAATCCTTATGCAGCCCTCACCTCCATTTCTAGTCTCTTTCCACACCACTGCCCAGGGCTGAGAGGTGCTAAGGCCAGTCAGCATGTTGCACGAGGTGTCTAATGCAAAAAACCTGTCTTATCTGCAATGAGAGGTGAATAACCACAGAGGAGTACTGTTACTGATTGTCAAGATGCTGCAGATAGATCAGTGTCCTCCAGTCATCTCATAATTATGCTGTGCATTTGTATTCTTGCAATCTGTCCTCAAAAATAAGTTTTTTTCAGCCCATATAACCCTCACGACAATATTCTTTGAGTTTCCTCTAATGAGCAAAAGTCTACTATTTATAGAACTGGAAATGGGGTTGTGCTGCTTCATGAACCCACTCAAACCATGTGATGAAGAAACTGCCATTTCCAGGCTCCGCACAGCAGCTGCCCTGCAAGCAAAGTATCTAAGAACCATCAAACTTTCTTGGTGGCCTGCAGAAATCTAAAATAGAGAAGTATCCAACTAGCCTGTCCCACTTCTATCTATGAGCTTCAGAAAATATTTTTTCCCTTCACCTTAGATTAAAAAAAAAGTAAAACACTGGAACTATAGATTCCAATTCATATTTATTGGAAATGCAGGTTGACAGTTTCCTTCTCAGAAACTGAATTCTGCTTTGAACCAGGGCTCTTGAAGTTATTCAGTAACTCACACTGTTCTCTGCAAAAAAAAAAAGAGTCCTTTGGGTCACACTGACTACATTGTCTAGTTGAAACTATTTGTATATAATTTCTATTAGCTACCAGTACATCTAGGGAGTTATTTTCCTCCATTTTCAACTGCTTTTTTCAGTAATGCACAGCTTTATATTTAAAAATATCCTATCAGGACAAAGTGTTATAACCCAAAAGTGTCCACAGTTTATGGAGAGGTTATACAAAATATACCCTATCCACAACAAAAAGCAAGAAAAGGAACTTTAGTTGCCTATTTTGGATTAATTTCTTCCCAGAGCACTCAAAAATATTCATCTTCAAACTTTGAACTGAGCTTGGCTTAAACTCTCATTGAGAAATTGATTAAGCACGTCTAACACTGTAACTTCATCATTCACAGATTAAGTAGTATGGGACTTTTGATTTCTTTCTTAATTATGCAAAATTCTAAGGACTCATTGTCACTCTGGAGAGGTGCAGGATTAGGAGAATTGTATAAGCAGGCAGCTGAGAATTCTTCTGGTTGCTCTTTCACTACATTAGTGACCATTTCTAGACACAAATGTGTCACAGGACTGTCAAAAGTAGCTTTAGAAACAGGAGTGACCTAAAATCTTATTTTTCCAGTATAAAAAAAAAATTAGTATTTTGTCTTAAAAGAACGCTCGTGAAAGATATGTTTTCTGTGGGGAAAAAAATGACGGCTTGGTCAAAAAGTTAAAAAAAGTTTGCAGTCAAAAAAGATGTTTTCAGTCCAAAATGCACTGATGTGCCTCACAGGAGTTGTGAGAGTCAAGAACTCTGTAAGCTTGGCTACCTTTCTTTTCCCTTGTGAGCAGGAGTTCCTGTGACAGACTCCTTCCTTCACCTCCAGGGATGGCACTGCACCACCAAAGCCCCCTCAGGCTCATTGAAAAGACCCTAGGATATAAAAACCCCTGCAGAATAGCTTCCAGGAGAAATAGCACAGCTATTTTGAATAAAAACACATTCAATCCTTGCATTTCCATGAAAAGTAATTGAAAAACATTGACAAGTTTAGATTTTTTTTTTATTCTTTTTTAACTCTACGGGGGAACCTGAGTGACAGACTGAGCATCCACAGTCATACAAGGTTATAAGCATGAGGCTTATAACAGCTCACTCAAAAATAAATATGAGAAGTACCTCTATTAAATTTATGCTTCATATGATCCTAGGACCTGTGAAAATACAGAAGTGGTTGCAAGTTGCATATGCAAAAAAGGCACTTTAAATATAACTGAGCTGTCTGGCCTGCAACCACAAAGCACCCATCTGCTCCAAACTGTCTGCCTGTGCCTCACAATCTCTAAAAAGAAGAAAGCAAATAAACCCAATTAAGTATATCTAACTTGTGGTTTTCAATCTCGTAATTGTATGTGTTATCCATCATCAGAAATTGATGACTCCAAAAGAGATGATGTATGTATTCTGACAAGTTATATTAGACCTTAATAAAAGCCAATACATTGAGACAGATGAGGAGAGAACGTGCAGCATCATTCCCATTTCCTGAAAAGGAAAACATCAGGAGGAGTTACAGAGACTTTGGTAAGCTGATGGATAGTAGAAAGGCAATGCTGGAAGAACCAAAGCTGAGTTTGCTCAGACATACTAGGATTGCTGCTGTGATCTCTAATAAGAGTATGCTCTATATTTTCTCAAAGACTTTTAAAAGCAGTCAAACATACTCTGAGTCACAGCAATATCTGAAAACCCCACTTTACAGCTTTGCTTTTACAATGTCACAGAGTAGATTTTACCTTTATTGTAGTTCCAAAACCCGGGTGCAACAAGCAACATTAGGTACAGCCCACGCTTCACCAGTCCTCGAAACACAAAGAGAAACTCCCATCTTTGGAAGCGTTCAAATTTCTTGCCCACAGAAAGCAGAGCATACACAAAACTATAGATTCAACTGATATTCTGGAAAATGCTGCACTAGATTTTCAAAGAGTATCATTCAGAGAGAAGAGGGTGCTGTAAGGATCTCAAAGGCAGCAGCATGGCCAGGGAGGAGCTCACAGAAACTTCTCAAATGTGCAACCAAGGCCCCAAGTCCTGTTTCCAAATCTGAAAGCTTTAAGACCACAGGCCCAACATCCAAAGCATTTGAAAAGACATGTCTCTATCCACAGCCTCCGAAGGAAAGAGATAAACATAAACAAACTCAGAGGCAGACTGGAAACCTATTTTTAGATGAATGAAGAGTATGAAAGCTTTCCAATGTCCTCTTCTTACCTCCTCTCCTATTTCTTCTCTTCCCCTCCTCTCATTCCCTGTATGCTTTGGCTAGGGACTGTCAAATGCTCTCTGCTCCTATTTAAAATCTGGCGATCTAGCAGGCACCCCAAATCCAATTATTTTAATCTGTCTTTGTTAAGTGGCCACAGCAGCTGTTCACCTCCTCTTATCAACATTATTAATACTGTAATTGAAAAACACATTAGTCAGCTGAAGATCCACATAAACCTCTTTGAATTTTACTTGTCATTATTGATTGAGCAGAGCACTTAGTTAAAAAAGAAGGAACCAAGAGTGCAGGATTCAAGAGCCAGAATGAAGCTCTTACTAAAAAAGGCACGCAGACACAGGAAGTTAAAGAGCTTTCACTGCAATATCCTTGTAAAACCAACAATTGCTTGCCAGGTTGAGTTTGCTGCTAGATCTTGCACTGTTTCTGTGCAAAGAGCTCCCATCCCACAGACACATAGCAGCACTCCATATTGCTTGTGGACTTTTATCAAACTGAACTAAACATCGAAACATTACAGCATTTCAGCTTCTAATCAAAGACTTCAGTAATATACAGGTCTAGAGAGCAGATTAATTTTAAGGTTTATGAGGTTTATAGAGTTTTCTTACCTGCATTATGCCCTTTAACGACCTAAATAAGATTATTTGATACATTACTAATCACAACGAATATTCAAGGGAAACTGAAGCCATAAGCCTGAATTTTGAAACAAGAAGGATTATGCACTTAAGTATCATTGCAATGTGCTTCTAACAAGCTGTGGATGCGCTTTAGTTGATCGTCTTAGACGTGCTCTTTGTTCTCCAGATCCCTCGGGATCCCCTACAGGAGCTTCTGCACTCAGGGCAGAAGTCTACCATGTGTCAATCTCCTTCAGAAGTTACACTCACTTTGATATAGTTGCACATATCTACTCACCTAAGAGTCCAGCTCTTCAGAGAAGTCACCCTGGCAAAGCAGTAGGACTTCAACAGCTTAGCTGAGTATGACAATTTCCAATAGCTGAAGTTGTTGCTATTTGTTCAGAACCAGAGGAGGACAGAAAAAACCTGATATAAATAAAGCACTTTAAGAGCATTTACTCAGGTCTGAAGAATTCAACAGCTGCATCCCATTCAAAAAACGGAACAGAATAAGTATCTTCAGCTACAAGAATGACTTCCAGGGGCCAAGCTGAAAATTGGGTACATTTCTAAAAGAAGATAGTGTTTTAAACGGCATTTGCAACACTTGCATATTTCATGGTATTTTTACAAGTTAAGTTTGTGGTATTTGCTTTCAAGTTTTATCTCCAGCAGTTATATGGAAGTGCAGGCACATCTCATTGTATGTATTCATGTAAGGAATACATAAAACTCAAGCCTGCAGGTATGCTCTCTGCACTTTCGGAAAGCGAGAACCTGAGAGAAGAAACTCAAGCATATTTCTTAATTCCATCTGATGATTTCAAAGCCATTTTCATCATTCTGCTTTTCTCAGGACCCAGTGGTTCTTCCTTTGAAGCATGCATCTAGAATTCCTGGCATCAGGAAAACCACTGGTAGCTCCCCGAGCTGCTCCCTTCCCCAGGGGTAAATGGGATGAGGCAAGAAGTAACCAGCACATTTCTGCTGGTGGTAGATATCTAAGGGTAATGTGTCCTGACTGCTCTCACCTCTGTCTGAACTTCTGCATTCGAGTTCCCAATTATACATACAACACAAATAGTATTTCCTCCTAATGGAGCTTTGGGTCCTACAGAAGCATTTGGTATCTCACAGGACTGAGAACTGAGGAAGTATGTGAACTTAGCTGAATAAATTACATACACTGTATACAAGAGACGTTTTGGTAAAGATGGATGGAACTAGCCAATAATGCTTGCAGGGAAAACTGAGGGAGTAATAAGGAACAAAACATCTGTTAAATGTGTAACTCTGTGTTTATTATTAAATAGAAGGCTACTTCCCTTACACTTCTCTATTCAAACCCACCACTGAAAAAAGATTAAACATGCTTTTCCTCTATGACTTTTCACAACGCACAGAAGTAATGAAAGAATATGTTACTGATGCTATTACTTTTATCATTATTATTTCCCATACATAATTCATTACAGAATGAACTGGCTCATCCTTGAGGAATCCTTTAGACTTTGTGAAATTTCACCCTTTTCCATTTGACAGAGAAGTTAAAGCCAATAATGACAAAAGTGAAAGTTAATTATGGATGTTTGAACTGCTGACACATCAGATGTGGGGCAGATCGGACCTATGAGAGGCCTGCTTTCAAAATACTGCCATCTCTATCTAACTAGACATTTTAAGCACCACTTCCAATGAGTGGTGGGAAACAGGAACCTTTGGGGAAGCAATTAATTTTGTTTGGTTTACAGAGATAAGAATGAAACTCCAGAAATGCCTTTTTCTCCACTTCCTCCCATGCAGGGAGGAGTGCACGGTAGCCAGAGGTGTGTGTCTACACTGTAGCTAAATAGCAAATATGTGAGTGAATTGAATTCCTCCCTTAAATATCATTTTCTTTGCTGCTGGGAAGCGCTAAGTTTCCTCCGAGTTCTGACCTCTGCGAGTAAGGGCAGCAGATACATGATGAAGATGCTTATCAGTGGCCGTTTCCACAACTGCTTTATAAAAAATGGGATTTTGTAGCAAACTTGTCAGCAAGTTTCCCAAGGCTGATCACTTGTTTAGCTACAGCCCCTCCCACCATCCTCTAAAAAAAGTTGGACTACCACTGCCTTCACTGCACCAACCCATCCCTACAGAGTACAGACCATGCTCCACACCAAGTTGCATATTTTGCAGTGTTCACAGGACAGCTCAAGGCTATAGTCTATTTTATTAATTTTACGTTCAACAGTGAAAATGCCAGCTGCAGATGAACCTGCCATGGCTTTAGCCTGATGCCTGCTGTAATTCCCCGAAGTCCAATTGCCATTTATAGCGATGGGGCTGGGTGGAGCATCCCTGGGAAGAAGGAGATCATAGGCTGTATTCTTCAGCTGCTGCTAGTCTTTTCCCCTAGGAACTGGGCACATGCTGTGCTATTATGAAACAAACAAGTCTGTCACAGTTTTCAGTTATTACTACTACTGGTTTTCAACTAATTTGGTGTCAACCTCTGAAAGAACTGTTTCTAGAAACACCAAAATTCACCCTGAAAATTGCCCCAGTGAGTTCTGTTACTCTGAACAGTAGTACAGAGAATAAAATGCCAGATGAAGCAAAAACATACTCATCATAAGTTGTGATGCATGCTGTGTTACGCGACTAATAGCAAGTATTATAAATCAACAGAAATTAATACTGCCTCAAACTTCCTTGTCTTTTACTGTCTTCAGTCAAAAAACCATATGTAGCCTATAACCAGAAAAGAGTTAAAATTCTCGAGTCCATTAGGGACTTGGCTACTGCCAGTCTGTCCTAAAGAATTGAGGCTTTAGTGGACCACAAAGTAGCATGCAACAGAGAAATGCAGAGACCATCCCCTGTCCTCCTCATCTTTTCCAAAAGGTTAAAACTGCTTTCTATTGGAAAGCAAACCAGAAGACAACAGTACAAATCCCATCCATGGTTCACACTTCCGAGAGTAGTATGTTTAAAAGCAAATAATCTAAACTGTTTTCCAAAAAAAGCTCCATTTTTTTTCTACTCCTTTACAATTACAAAAGAATTTTCTCAAATTTATTGATGGTGGGAAAGAGAAGTCCAGTTAGAACATTATTTTCTTGTAGAGAACTGAAATAACATTTTTTCCAGATTTCCATAGAGATGTTAAGTGGAAAAATGCCCAGTATCCTGAAACTCTTCTCTCTGGAAATTAATTTCACTCTTTCCTTCCCATATAGTCTTTTATGGAAGCGCAGAAAAGCATACAATAAAACAATATGCAGCCTTCAAAAGCACATAGAAATATTAATTTCTGATATCAGAAAAGTTTAGCTGTGCATTTGTTATACAGTATTCAAAACCCCAAAAATATTTTCCATCAACCTAGAAAGTCTTAGGTTGGTTTTTTTGAAATATTGTTTCTCACCTCTGCACCAGATGAGAATCAACAAGTTCTATTTGGACTAGTTCTTTTACATAAATAGGTGCATAACAAAGAGAGAAGTGAACTCCTATTTCTAAACCTTAAGCTTTATAGTAAAAGACTAACATGCCAACTATTGAAAACATTTATTTTCAATTCTTCTAGTAGTTACAGAAATAATTTTAAGAGCCATTCATCACGTCTCCTGATGAACATATCTTTACAAAATGTGCCTACTTGTTTTTAACTTGTACCATGAGAAGCATAAGATGCATTTCAGACTGTGCAAGATGGATCATTTTTTTAAACTTTAAATTACCCCTATAAAACGTTCTCAGAAATCTAGGAAAGAAAGAGGGCAAGATGGGGTAGAAAGAAGAGGGAAGAGGCACTGATCCAGCTCATTTCTCTTACAGAAGAGAGCAGGGAAACGTTCCAGATTAGGTCATCATTTCAATCATTACCTCATACAATCAATTTAAGTTTGCCTTGCCTTTTGCAATAGGAACGAATATGTGACAAGTGTTACTGAACTCAGCGACGAGCCAGCCATCCCTCACACCACGTTGTTGCTGTCCCTGCAAGAGGCACAGGGCTCCTCTCCAGGGGCAGAGCTGACACAGATGGGTCTGCAGCCACACTATTCAGCTCAGGGTCCTTCCCCCTAAAAGTGCTCACCTTCACCGCTGGGACTCAGCCGTGAACTGAGGATAAAGTCCTGAAGGCACACAGTCAACCTCAGCTGACGCCAGTTCAGGTTTCTAACCTCGTTCACCAGTTTTTCTTCCATTTTTTCTTTAGACCTATTACTTTGTTGTAACTACTCCCCTTCCTGCCCTTCAGTCCGGCAGAACTACCGCAAAAGGAAAACAATTGCTGTAGGATACAGAGGCAAAGGACAAACTAAACAGCTATTAACATCACAAAAGAACACAACAATAAATCAGATGGATGCGGAGGGAAAAGGTATGTTATTTATCTTCTGCCTAATACCTCTTCTGTATTAGAGCACATACAGTATTTCACAAGCAGTATGATTTTAAAGATAATTACCCTTTATACATTGTGTCCCTTTTTTACCCACCTGCGACGAATTATTTGAGGCAACTCTAGAGAATGGCAGTCCAAGTGACATCCCAATGGCCAGGCTGTGCCCTGAGGGACGACTTTGTCCCGCTCCCTAACACTTCTGTCATCAAATATCACAGCCTCTCAGCAGACAACTATTCTGCTGTATAATGTAGCCCTTGTTCTAGACAACACCATGGATTGCCTTTGCAATGCCAAAATAAAAAAAGTATATGAAAGATTTATTTGCTCTTACTAAAACACAAAAAGCATTTGATAATTTACTGATCTATGTATCTACAGCTCCTTAGATTTACATTATGCTGGCATAAAACCAGCAGAATTATGCTTGAAATAAATACAGGACTTTTTTTTTCTTAACAAAATACTTGAAAAGTCAGCTTGTAGTACACTGCTGTTGAAGAAAACATTATTAATCAGGATGTTACCTCATGTTTTTATTTGAGTATCTTGTTTCATAATTTAGGATCCACATTTTAAATGTAAAAAATTACACGGAGTGTTTGTTTCCCAGTGGCCTTACCACCAGATTTGCACATTCCACTTTGAATTAATAAGGCTATTAAATTATTTAGCATTTGTACCTATGTTAACACAGTCAGAATCTGCTGCTTCACTCTCAGAGACTCCTCTCAGACTTTTCTTTGTATAGAAGGTATCTTCTGTATAAAAGATAAACTCCAAACAGCAGACACCTTGCCAATAGTACTGTGTTACTATCTAAAGCCAAGGACAGAATTTATTTGCTCTGCTGACACCACCATAGATTTTAAAACTCCATAAGCCAAGAAACGTTCTTCTAAGCCATCTCCTGGGGTTTGTGCTGTATTAGACCTAGACCCGTTTCCTAAATTTTGGAGTCTGCCTCGCGAGTAAAACAACCCAGGGGAAACCAGTGCGGCACACAGATACAGCTGGAGCCCTGATGAGGCTGTAAGGATATGAAC
Source organism: Serilophus lunatus (assembly GCA_013399895.1). NCBI lineage: Eukaryota > Metazoa > Chordata > Aves > Passeriformes > Eurylaimidae > Serilophus > Serilophus lunatus. The sequence goes on from VXBA01002421.1 coordinate 93,403, forward strand.
ATAAAATATGGAAGCAGATTTATGCATGTTTGTATTACAGATACAGGTATGCATGCATCATCAGTTTAAGAGAAAAATACCATATAATAAGAAAAATTCATTAACAAAATAGTAATAACAGAATGAGAACCATTATTTGTTCCAGGTTAAGCAGCAGAAAAAAAAGGCTGTTACAAGGATGAAGACCTGGTACCTTTCTCCTGTGCCCCTATTTCCCACCCAGGCTGAGTTATTATTTGCCTCTAGATGTGCTTAGTCAGCCTATAAAATTCCCACTTTGTTTCAGTTTTATTTGGTAATGCATCACCAGGGCAAACAAACAAAACCACAAGAGCCAAACAAAAACCCAACAACACCAAAAAACCAAAACTCACCTACTGAAACTTGGAACACGCTTTATATTTAACAACGTTGCATGCCAAGGTACCAACAGGGCCTGAGCATAAAGAGAGCCATGCAGTTACATGGTCTTTTATAAGGTGTTTTCCAGTGGGTTAAGAGGTAACCTTACGAGGTAACCTTACCTTGCCAATTCTACTGTGACAGTTAATACTCCCGACTGCTCTTGTTTGCATGGCACTATGCTCTGAAGTTTTCTATGAAGATTTCTAAGTGGTGGTGGAGACAAACCCCATTGTTTCCAAAGGAGACTGCAGAGGTTCAGAGAAATTGGCTTTAGTCACCGAGTGGATTGCAGGGGTCACAAATGTGCCAGCTCTGACTGGAGAGAAAGGACAGCTTCATGTACATCTATGACAGATGCTTGTATTTTAGAAATATTTATCAGCAAGTGTGTGATCCTCCAGACTGTCCCTACACTTAGGGGGGCACACCATGGTGGCTGTCCCACTCAGACAGTGCTGATGGAGAAGCTGCAGGTTCCATCTGACCAACCCAGCTGGGTTTCTTTGCAGGGAGGGGTGGCTTGTGCCTGGCCAGACCATGCCCCATGACGCATGTGAGGGAGCAAAGATGTGACCTTGGTCCATTAGTACAGTTGCGACCTCCAGCAGCTGCACAGACACAGAGGGAGACACAGGCCTTCACAGCCACTGAGCTTGTATGTGATCACCCTTATGCAGCTGAACACACGACAACACATCAACAGCAATGCAGTTACTACCTGTGTTAGCACTGTCAACTTGCAGCTAAGGAAAGGCACCACGTGCTAGCTTATGAACACAATGAAAGTTAAAATGAATGTACTTACAAATGGTTTTGCCAGCCAAAGAGCGCGGGTTAGCTACCTGAGCTCTGCCATCTGCTAAGCTTCAGCAGGCCCATGATGTTCCCAATACCGTGGCTTATCACTGCTGATACAGACACTTGACCAAAAGTTTCTCCTGCTCAGGGTTTACGCTGAAGAGCTGGGCAGTCATGTGATTTCAGTTTAGGATAGAGAAAACCACAAACCCAAAACCAAAGGCTGAAATGTATATTCGCAAACTGCACGAGTCTGGGCTTGTGCCCTGGCAGTGACCCAGCTGGCACAAACAACCTTAATCCACACTATTAAACTGTCTCCCTCTGCAGAGTGGCCACATCCAAATGGTCTGTCAAAAAAACTCCCAGCCTATGCTAACTCTGTATGCTGACAGCACAGATGATCAAGTCTCAGCACCAGAGGATGCTCTCCAACATGGTTCAATCTCTGTGTAGATATAGCCAAGAAATCAGAGCAGGAGGCAGAAAGGCAGCATCTGCAGTCATGGCATTGAGGTATTTCTAACAGCGTTACCCATGCTCTGCAATATGCCCTAAGGGAGAGAAAATATGAAGCTGTAGTGTCAAGACTAAAACAAGGGGGGTGGGGGGGAGAGAGAGAGAGAGAGAGAAGCATCTCCTTAGCTTACTTCTGCTTTCATAGTTGTGTTAAACCCGTGCTGCTTGCTGCCTCATATTCAGAACGCAAATGAAAAAGAGAAAGAGATTCTGGCCTGTGACTGAGCGGGTCAATTCCTCCAACCTGCACAAGAAAGGTTTATTTTTTCTGCCTAACTTTTGTGAAATATTCATCTAAGAATGAACTTGTGTGTATACTATGCAGTTTAACTGACAACAAAAAAGAACCAAAATTTATCATTAATATCAGTGCTACTTTAATTAACATTTCACCTACATTAGTCTTTCCAAGGTACTCTCAGTCCTACTGACAGGGTTACATTACTCTTAAACTGACACCAAGATTCACTTGAGCTTCAGCAAGACTAAGGTCAAATGACAGAAGGCTCAGTGTACGCCCAGTCTGGAAAATTTATATATTTGTTATGATTTGATGCTGTTTTCTTACAAATCAAACACTGGGATTGCTTCTGTGAAATTACATAGCAAGCTGTGCACTTCAGCTAACAAAGACAGCTGAAGCTACTAGTATTATTTACAGACAGTACTAAGTACTTCTTTCACCTACCCACCAAACCACACCACACTCAGTGGGACCTTATGTCCAGGCAGTTACGCACAATATGACGTGTCCTTTTCAACGACAGCCAAATCAGTAAATCTCTGAAAATACAAAGGATATTTTTTTCCTTTGGCCTCCAGTTGTATTTGACTTGCAACAAATCTGGCTGTTGGCAGTTCTTAGCTCTCCAAGAGCATGGTAACAGTGCTGTCTTCACTGCAATTTTTAAATCAGATTTGTCAGCTCAATATATTTTTTTTTCCTATTTTCACTCCTGCACAATTCTTCAGATTCCAGAAAAAGACCAAACCAAAACAAAAACACAAAGGACTTGTTCTGACACAATGGCTGCAGTTTCCCGGTTCCTAAGAGGAGGTACCACCATCTCCAAGCCCCTCTTTCTTGTTTTCCTGGTTCAAGAGAATAGTTTGACATTTTCCTCAGCTTTGGAAAGGCAAATTAAATAAGGAGACCTATGATCTACCAGATTTATTTTCCTACTTTGAGAAGCCTAAGAAGGAGCTGTTTTAGCCTATTTAATCTTTTCCCTTTAGCCAAGAGAAAATGATCTTTCCAAAGGAAAGGAGCTATTCCCCCCCCTCTTTGGCAGGATAGAAGATGATCCCATTACTCCTTGGGAAGCAATAGCAGAAGGGATATTCTCACCTCTATAATAAAAAAACTAACAGGCTCTGCTCTGTGTAAGTTGAGCACAGCAGGAAGTCCAGTTGTAAATTTTCTTTAGAGTTTAGTAGTGCCAGCAGAAGAGGTACTTGTCATTTCCCTGTCAGTTAATGCTGAGCAGTTTTCACTCCATTTTAACTCAGCTAATGACTATCCAACCAAATTACTGTTCATCTCTTTCTTCTACGTAATGCAGAATATTAACATTAGCTTTTGATTAAAGAATGCTCACAAAACATGGAAATTTTAAGGAGCAGAAAATATTTGAGCCAATTTACACTACTGTTGCATTTTAATTTTCATGAAAAAACAATTGTAATCTTCTGCACTTTACTCAGCATTTCTGCAACGTTCTTCCTTACTGAGACTTTAATAATGCTAATGGTAATAAAATGGAAAACGTCACTTAAAAATTAGTGTATTAGCCTAACTTCTATCACCATGAAAATTCTGAATCCTTTTGTCCTGAAACTTCACACTAGGACAGCAGAAACATCATGTTTGCCTCACAAAATACATATCTAAATAACTGAGATGCCAAGAGGTCTACACATCAAAATTGAAATTTTTAATCATACCATTTTTTTCTGAAGTGATTTCTGAGTATTATCAAACCACACAGTTGAGTTTATTTTCATGACCTAACATAGTTCTACTGACACAGAACATGACCTAAATTGGCTTATTGCAAGAAAAGCAAAATACTTCTCTTCCAACTCCCAACTGTGACAATGTGAGTGATGGAAGAACTCAAAGACAAATTTGTAAAGGCATGAAGTCATTTAAATGCTAGGAAATGGAAAGCCTTTCCAGAAGTTATCCAAATGCAGGAATTCATCCATATACTCTGCTCCTCCTCTTCATTAGGGTGAGCACTCTGGGTGCTCACTCTCTGGGTAAGGCATGGGTGACAGTTCCGTGATTGCTTAAACTATGTGCAAAAGTATATGTAAATAGATACTAATCCTCCTCCTCCAATACAGAATCTCGACACTGTGAAATCTTTTCACTGAAAACTTATGTTTCTTAATACTATGAGAATTGGACAAATTCCTTCAGTGGAAATATCAACTCCTCCCAGATTCTTAGCTCTGCTCATGGAAGCACACTGAAGGTGTGACCTCCTTACCTACGATGCACATTTCTGAAAAAGGTCACTTCAGCTAATACATTTAGCAAGATAAACACGCCACACCATTATAAAAATAAATGATAAGAGAATTTGGCACAAAATTCTCTATTCTGTGAACAAAGTTACATTAAGATAGATAAAACAGCCAGGAAAAGGAGAAAAAAAAGTATAACTTTAGCAAGGGAGTGGTCTTAAAGGCATCTCTTAAGTAAATATTTTCATCAATTTTTTTAGTCTTCTGTGAGGTTTCTCAACAAGAAAAAAACCAAACAACAAATCCAACCCTCCAAAAAATCACGACAGTAAAAACTCAACACAGCGCGAAGGGATCATGCACAGCTCTCAAATATTTTTGCAGATTCTCCAGTTGCTAAAGATTATTGTTGTTTTTTTAATGCTATGACTGCTTCCACATTCCTTTCTTAGAACCTACTAAAGCTGTGCTGTTGGCAAGTATTGCTACATTACTTTTAAATGACATTTAGTCCTTTTGCTCTTGGTACTTATGAACTGAGCTTCAAAATTAAAGGGAACTGCCCCCAGAGATTGCAGAAACAATGGAGACCAAAACCAAAAAACGTTCAAACATTTGCATTCTGTCTTAAGATAAATTCCAAACTCTGACAGAATTTTATCACCAGTTTGCTGTTCCTACTAAACACTTAATAATAAATGCACCAACTTCAAAAAATAAGTGCAGAACATCTGTTCTTGATATCTACAGATTATTTTAATTCAGATGCTAAGATATGAGCATTGGTTTTTTCTGATATAATGATAACCGAAGCAGTATTTTTCCCCTCTTGTTACACATACTAAAATTTGAGAAAAACAGAGTTTTCAAACTCCTCCAATATTATTAATCTTTCCATAGGAATGAAATAGAAATAGCCACACTATTTTTACTGGTAATGCTCCTACATGCAAAAATAAGCTTCTAAAGACTTCGGACAGAAGGCAAATTTGCCAGTCAGCAAAACATTTAAGTACATGCTTAGTTTAACAAGTTTGGCCATCTATTGTCTGCAACTACTCTCTGGGATCATAGATGTGAGCTGAGTTTTGTATGGTTGAACTTGAACTATTTAGCGAATCATCTCATCTATCCTGGCATGCTTTGACCTAAAGAGGTGCTCAATCTTTCTGTCGATTACAGTGAGGTACAAGACAATTGCCTTATATGTTTAACTGGTGGATGAAAAAGCTCATGCTTGAAAAATCCTATCCTTAGTGGCTTACCAGTAACTCAGTGAGACAAATCCATCACCACTATATTCATTAATTACACAAAGGCAAAGACTGTCAGCAAGACCCAGGCCAAGAACTATGTTACTTCTGAGTAATTTTACTTCATAACACCAAGGTAAACAGAATTTATCTTACAGTTTCCTTTTCTAGCTACTACCATCCAACACCATCTAGTTTTATCAATTTCAGCTACAGGTAAAAGATAAAATATTTTCATCCTTCTGACACACTCATTCACTTTAAAATACCTGGCAGCAGGAAGACAGTGATTCATTATTGAGTTACATCAGTGTCAACCAGTTCCCACTGATGCAAAGCCAGAGCACTGCAAATTGAACCTGACTCACTGGATCTTCAGACAGAAAGGATCCATTTCAAAACAAGTTATGAAGATGAAAACACATCAACTATAAGGAATATCTTCAAGTGTCAGTCCTGGTTTCTTAGTCCACAAAGTTGTTTTGAACATGGAAGATCACAGAGTAAATTAAATTCTGGGTTTGATATATTGTATGACAAAGGCATTTGCCTAAAAATGAAAGATGCTCATGCATTTGTATTTAGGCAACTCCACAATCAAAAATGCCCATTATATCCTTTTAATGAAGGGGGGAAAAAACCCCAGAAAACAAAGAATCTCATCTGGTTTCAGGGAGCTATTTTCTGCCTGTACCTAATCAGAAAGTTCAGAAGTGTTGAGGATTCAGAAAAGGTTATCTCTGTAAGAGAAAACTTGCTCATTACATTAGGAAAAGAGAACTGCAGATTTTGGAAACTATGATATCTGCTTCTTCCCTGCTTTAGTGTTCAAGTTAGTACAAAAATATTTCCCATTGCTCTGTGACCAGATGGCTTTAAGTTTTAACCTTGTGGACTGCAGCGGCAAAGTTGAAACAACTGAAAACAGAGAGGATTTTGTTCTCATGAAATGGCAATGGTTTAAAAATTTAGTTTCAGCTCATGAAGTCAAAAAGAAAAAGGGGGAAGAGACAGAAAAAGGTTTACCAGAATGTCTCTGTCTGCCTTTTCAGCTAGCAAATTTGGGACTTCTCAAATTTTATGACTTTGGGCCAGGGTCTCCATCCAGATAACTCTAGACCAGAAGCTTCAGAGCTTCCAGACTCACTTGAAAAGACATTCCAGCAGACCATGTTGTCTGCATCAAAGATTCGCACTTTTGAATTGCCAGAAATTAATCAAATTTTGTAAGTTTTGTCATACAAAGTTTGATCCTTATTTTTCATGGAATTATTGTGCTCAAATTGTTCTGTCGTCTTCTACTGCTGTTCAGTACTCAAAGGATACTGAAAATTTTCTGGAAAATGATGCAATCATAGGTATTATAACTGACCCAGAGTATAACAGCACAATCAACACAATGCTTTGCTTTGCCATCTGTTCTCAGGCAAGAAAACACGCTAAACTAACATACCTATGAATTATTATTGACTACATTTCTTCACTTGAAGGAGTGATTTCTTTGGAAGATAGTAACACCTTTGAAACAGTAACGGAGCCTGATGAACCATGAGGTAACATTTCAATTTTATTCTGCTTTTGTCTTTATACACACAGTCTTGATCACAGACAGACTGGCATCGACACCAACTGCTATGAATATTTGTCTAGAGGCATATTACTCCTGCATTAGCACTTACCTTTGTTACACAAAAACCCAAATGCCAAGCATTTAGAAGTGCTGTGTCAAGGCACCTGGAAAATTAAACACCCAAGTGTTTAATAGTAACATAGGTTATAAGAAAGCAATAGAAACTTCCTTGTTGCATGCTCCATAGCTGGAATTCAAGCACAAGGTATGAAGCCATACTCCACACAGACAGATATGGCACTACTGTGGTGTGCAGACACTTTTTCCTTAAACATCCCACATGAGTAAGTATCTTTCATGTTTCTTCTGTTATCACAGAATCATAGACTGGTTTGGGTTGGTTCCAATCCATGGGCAGGAACACCTTCCACTAGATCAGGTTGCCTCCATCCAACCTGGCTGTGAACACTTTGAGGGATGGAATATCCATAGCTCCCCTGGACAAGCTGTTTCTGTGCCTCACCACCCTCATGGTACAGCATTTCTGCCAAATATCTAATCTAAACCTACTTGCTTTTGGTTTAAAGCCATTACCTCTTGACCTGTCACTACAGTTATGCTTCTATTATATTATACACCCACTTGAGGAAGGAGATATATTAATAAAAGAGTAAGATCTTCATTTTGGAGAACACCGTTCTTTCATGGTTTGAAAAGATGCAGACTATCAAATCCCAGGAAAGACAAAATGTGGTTCAAGAGCTTTTATTATATAGTTTGGACAACCTAACAAGGGCAATCCTCAAGAGTTTCTTTCTATGTGCCACTCATAGAGTGTACATGCTAAATAACAGCAAGGACACAATAAAATTGGTGTCTTTCCCCATCTGTGGATTCATCCAGTGGCTATGATTCACTAGGAGCCGGCTATGTTGCCAACCAACATCCACAGATGCAGAGCCTACCACCTCTTCAACGCATTCCAGCACCAGCTGACTCAAATCCCAATGGTGTATCATTTCACCAGCAGCACAGCACCAGCCAAGCCTGTCAACACCAGCTCAATCTGCACAACTGCAGGTGGATGAATGCAGTGGCCGTCAAAATGTCCCTTAAAAATGGGACTTGCAGTTTTGGTAGGCAATGGATACAGACCCTCTGATTCATGGCCACCACAAGAAAGGAAGGGGCCTAGAGCTTGTGTAGTACTCCAGAGGACCCAAGAAAGACAGACCATACAAGACTGTACAAGAGGGCAAAATAGTAAGATGAATTTGCAATAAACAGGAGAATGTTACGGTTTGTTTTTATTTAATACAGCCAATAAATAAAAGGTACAATGGTCACATACTATCCCAGGGGTTGCTTCTTCCAATGTCTTACAGCCATAGCAGGATCACGAGTTCCTTAATATCTAATGTTTACATTCTTTGGACATAATGTCATGGTCTAGGCAAGTTCTATTAATCATCATAACACCAGAGGTGAACAACCAAACCTGAACAAACAGCCTCAGCATCCTGTAAATCCCAGTCAACCCATGTGGCCCCAAAAGCAGGAGACTACCCACCTGCCTATGTATCCCATGAACACACCATCCCGCCTGTTCTTGGTCACATATGTGGAGCCTCAGCAGACAAATGGCAAGAAAAAACAAGAGGCAATAAGAAAAAAGCTTCTCCTCCATCCATCCCCCCTTCCCTCCAGCCAGAGATTGTGTTAGTTAAATTACACAGAATTACACAGAATTAATAAGGTTGGAAGAGACCATGGAGATCATCAAGTCCAACCTTTACCTAGGTTAACAACCTACCCAACATCAGTCTAACATCTATACCATCTAAACCATTTAAACCATCTAAACCATACCACTAAGTTCATCATCTAACCTATCCTTAAACACATCCAGGGACGGTGACTCCACCACCTCCCTGGGAAGGGATCACTGTATCTATCTCTGTGCAGTCATACTCTTGTCAGGTTGGGATTGATTTGTATCAGTTTCGCTTCTGTCAGACTGGAGCAATTTTGTAATTAAGTCAAACACCTGATCAGACAGATCAGCTCTCTTAATGCAGAGTTATCATATCAATAGAGCCTGAAGTCTGTCCTGTCAAAGTTCATGAAGTTACATGGAATTTCAGAGGAAGAAAATGTGTAGTAACAAACTGTGCAATGCTGTACAAAGGGAAGAGTACACTCTGCAGGACCTTGCAACCTAGGAAAATATAAATATACTAACATTGTGACCTTTGCAACAGATTGTTAATAATATGTCCTTTTATGTTTATAGAAAAAAAGCATGCAATATAGTATGTGCTCACTAAGTGATTCAGAAAGCATAAATATTATAAGAGATTCTTCTAACAGTGCAATTACACAATTTTTAGCTCACTGCTCAACTCCCCATTTTGTATTTTAAGCTCACTAATGCTTTTACTTATGAAAAAGCCACAAATCTCATTCTTTCAGTATCTTTGAACTCTTTTCTTATCACAACTGGAAAAGAGACAAAACACAAACCTCATCACCACTGCATGAAAGCTTTTTGTAAGGCTGGTTTTAATTTATTTTTTTTCCTTCTCCTTCAGGATTAAAGACCAGGAAATCAGAAAAAAGCTAAAGCATTTTAGGCATTTTCACTTGCTTTCAAAAATCAATCCATCTCCTATAGTCAGCAGTGCACACCTCTGTTCACCTTCCTCCTCAGTGAGCACTCTAACTGGAAAAACAAAAGTATGTAAGTAGCAGAGAATAAAAATACTTTGAGAGAACAACAGGAAAAAAATCCAAACGAACAAACAAAAAACCCCTATCAACTCTTTTATTGAACTTGAGATTTTAAAAATGAGCTTTAGGTGTTACACTTTGTACCAAAAACATCACAGTAATTGAACAGAATAAACGTGCTATCCTGAAAAACAGTCACACTGTGGTTTGAAAAGCTATGATATATCAAATTATACAGACTATCTGATAACTTTAATCTGAAAAAAAGTACTTAAAATACAGACATACTTAATCCACATCATGAACTCTTTCTTTGATTGAACTTGATTTAGGTAGTGAGAACGTGACACTCTTGCCAAGTACCCTGCACGTCTAGTAAAAACACAGGGAATTAGATCTCCACAGACTGTTTGTAGTTTTGGTTTTTTTCAAATTATCTGAGATCACACAGCCATATCTTACTCTTTCCCTTATTAATGAGGAAAAAAAGAATACTTTTTCCTGAGAGAACTGAACTTAATAAAAAACATTTTATTAAAATCAGTGGCTTCACTAGCTCCATGTCACAAGAGAGTCTAAACCATTAATAGCTGTGCATAGGCACACTCACACAGGGAGTTATTAACTACATTACCCTTAAATTAAATTTGACAGGTTCATACCATAAAAGTCAGCACTATTAAAGGCACAGTGCCAGTTCATGGGCTTTATCAGCATCCTTGACAGACATATCTAAGGAAAAAGCAGGAGAGGTATTTGCTATCAATGTAGTGAGGACTATCACTGAGTTGGCATGCAAGGGGAGGATTTACATCGCACGTGTCAAAATTCACTTTCCCAAAGAGTCATGAAAACAAAGAAAGATGCTTCAATTTTTTTAGTAAAAAAAGATCTCCTCCCCAGCCTGACTTGTGGAAGCCAGCAGCATGCTGCATGGCAAGCCTCCTTTGACAGGGGTGCTGCTGGAGCGCCCATGGAGAAAGGCAGCAGAGCTCACAATGGGGAACCAGTGATTCAGCCACCAGCAGCAAGCACTTACTGCTAAGAGATCCCCAAAACACCGAATGCAGTCTGAGCCTGAGTGAGGTACACCCCGGGCACATGAATCTCAGCTCTGCTACTGAGCAGGGTTGTGCACACTGGGCACTCCCAACTCCAGAGATGCCCACTGAGACTTGCACAGACTGTACTTCCCATCCCTTAAACATCACTACACTTTCATTTTGCTTTATTCAACAGGAACTAAACTACCAAGAAGTGAAGAGGGTTCATCTAAAGTATCAGCCTCCATGTAAAACTTGCTTACAGAGGCACTGACAGCAACAGCATCAACACGAGATGCCTACACTGCCTGGCTTTAGGTTCAGGCATCAGACTCTGACCTTCTTCAGCATAACTGACAAAACCACTCTTCCAAGCATATAATGTTTCCTGTTTTCATCTCCTTTACGCATGATGCTAGACCTGCTAAAGATGCTCTTATCAGCTTAGTCATCGGGACAGCATCTCCTTAAGCCAACAGAAAATCAGAATCCTACTATCAAATCCATCCTTCATCTAAAATCATCTGTATATTTAGAATGCATGGCCAATAAAAAAGGAATGATTTACTCTTTTTTCTGTTTTAAAAACCAAATTAATTTAATTTACAATTAAAATTAATAGTAACCGCCTAGAAAGAGGGGAAAAAAGCTTTAGTTGACTCCTAACCAACTTACAGTTTGCTTTTCTAACCAAAGCAAAACTCAACCTCTACACTGTGCTGCCCATACGCCAAGATTTTTCTTCTATATAGTGACAATATCCCTCTGCATGGATGTTTGCCCTAGAAAAGTGTAAATGGTATTGACCATTTCAAACAAAACATATGGCAAGTGTTGTTGTTTCAAAAAAAAGGATTTTATACACTACTGGACATTTTGCAGAGCCCCATTATTAGATAACTCCTTAGTGTTGACACTAGCTCATCATAAACTCCCAAGGAGAAGAAATATGGACAACTGGAAAGAAGCTGTTGCAGCACTGGGCATCATGCACTTCAATCATCTCTAACTCTACCATAGAGGAATGCCCCAGCATGTAACACAACGTGAACAGGAGAGTTTAAACCTCAACCTACCTTCCTTGAATTGGTCCTGTAGCTGCCTCTGGATCTCAAAGAAGAGCTTAAAGCAATGAATGTTTACACACAAAACACAGGAAACACAGTTCACAAGAAGAAAAATGCAGCAGCAATGGAGGAAGAAAAATCTTTCCACAAGAGATTACTCAGTAAAAAATTAAAGAAGAAAAAGATAGAGGAAGACAATTGAAAGAACAAAAAGACAACAGCATTGGTGGGGAGAATGGGAACAATAAGCAGTATCAGACCGAAAAAAATTCGAATACTGATTAAAAGTTACCAACCTTTCAGAACAAACAGAAGCAAGAACACTGAATTCAAGTGGAAAATATTCAGCTTAATTTGTTCTTAAAGCTAATGTGCAAATTAATACCAGAGTGGTCGCCTTTATTTGTTTCTGACAACCAAAGTGGGACTTCTAGAGAAACGAGAATCAGGAAGCGGGATCAGAAAAAGGAAGATACAAAACTAGTTCATTTGAATGAGACTAGAAAAAAACCTGTATGTAGGCCAGTGGATCTGAAGGGCAACAAAAACCTTGCATACCAACATTTTGAGGGATCTCTACATCTTCTTAACTGTTGGATTACTATGAGCAGATTTCAAGGTCACAAATAACAACTCAGAGCCACACTCCACCAGGAAGCACATTGGCACATTGACCACTTGCAAACACAAGAAATATATATCTTTGAATCCATGCTATTGAAAACCTCTTTCCTAAAAGATGAAGATTCCTTAAGAGCAGGTCAGCTCTCAGTTAGATGCCCATGTACCACCTTGCAATGATTTATAGCTGTCAGTAATGATTACAGAAGGTCCATTTTTTGATTGCCTTGACAAAAGACATGAAGTGACAGGAGAATAATAAGAGCAAATAAGCATTTTTCTTCACAAACAGTCCACTTATATAAAAATGCAGCACACTATTCTATTGTCACTTCTTTCAGAATTTCTTTCCCATGTATTTACCAATTTTAAATTTTGAAAACAGCATTACTCAGTTCACTAGCCTTCACCTGACAGAGAGTTATTCCCCCACCTCCTCACATATAACTAAGGAAAAACAAAATGTAAGCTCAATTTACCATCAAACAACACACGCACTAGCTTTGCATTCCTTTCTCAGATAGAAAGTTACGCACTTCGATTTAAGTCCTATTCCCTCACATTTACCTTTGCTATATGGCCTTTCATAGTGGAAGAAAGCATACAGGCATAACATACCTGCATGGAGCAGACAACTTAAGGAAAATCACCTGCATCTTGCTGAGCTCCTTTTTCTTCCAACAGCTACCAATTTACTGCTAGGGAAAAAGGTAACCTCTATAAATACACAACATATTTGGCACAAGGCCCTGCTGGAAATCAAGGAAGAGATAAGCAACCTTCGAAAAAAAATTTATTTCCTTTAGCCACAGCCAACTGGCTTTTGCAAGCCAATTAACTGGGGAAAAAATCCTGTAAGAGATGGAAAGGGACAGACTGGGGAAGAAAACCAAGAGGGGAAAAAAATTACAAGAAAAGAATTAGTGGAAACCTCCAGCAGACTGCAGGGGACATCACATTACCAACCTGCAACATGAGAGAAGATGGAGGAGTTTCCTAAGATACATATTCAGGCTGGGCTGAGAGTTTGAGACATACTGAATATCCCACTAGAAACAAGTAGAAAAAGCAGATGAAACTTTGAGGAAAGCAAAGGGACTGGTGTAAAGAAAAGGATAAGAAGAGACAGAGAACTTACAAAGTGAAGATGAAAATAAATGTGAGACCATATGAAATTAATTGAAATTCATCTAGAAAGCAAAACAGTTATTTCCCCTGAGGGATTATTATCTCTGTTTCTCTTGATACAAGTTCACATGCAAAGACTATTTATTATTATTGCCTAAAAATTCCAGCAAAGTAAAGCATTCTCAAGTCTAAAGCATCCATGGGAAATTTCTCTTCTTGACAGCTAACATCAACCAAATTGGTAGTTTCAAATATCATAACATGACGAAAAAGAACAGCATGAAGTGTTTCAGGTATTTGTTTCATCACTTACATTCTACCATCAAAGCCATGTAAAATGACTGAAAAACATTCTCTGAAAAACAACAGAGTTCAGAATTTTTTAGGTCCCATAGGGATTCCAGCAACTCGGAGCTGTTTGTGGAATGCAGCCACCCTAGGAGGTTTCAATGGCTTTGCCAAGTAGGAGCAAAGGGATCCCATCAGATATTAATTGTCCATAGGTAACATTACCAGCATTAACATCAATTAGAAAATGATCTCCTGAGAGAAGTATTGTGCCATTAACTTGAATGAGTCTGCATGTTATTGTATGTTAAAGAGTGGAAAATTTCCACAGGACTTAAAAACCTACTGCTTATAGTCCATTGAGATCCCTGTAAACTGATTAGGTCCTTGATTAATGAAGAGAGAGGAATGATTTTGAAGGCCCCTAAGGTATGAAACACTCCCTTGCACAGCTGAGAAACAGAGCAGCCCACAGTTAGAGCAAACACTGAAGAGCCCAGCTGGAACTTACGGCTTTGAAAGAGACAATAGACCTTGACTGCAAGGTCAGACACCCTCTTGGTTCCTCCCACCACACAAGAATCTCAGAAGATAGCAGTGGTCCATGCACGGGTAATATTCTCTATTAAAAGAACCACTTGTAAGATTTGGAACATGGAGATTGCTAGACATAGGCTTTTCTTTCACAAGACTTAACCTTTTTTTGTCTATTGCAATGAGAGCTATTTTAGGCCCAAGGGAGCTTCTCCTTAAGTTAATGGTAATGCACATACTGTGATCAAAAAGCATTCCCACTATTATTATCAGACCACATTTCCTCTTACATTTAGTTATGCAAAGTATGAACTTAGATCAAGTTAAACATGGCACCAAGGAAAACTATTTTAATAGTAAAGGCCAAATGGAGGGGGCATAAGAGACCAGAAACATAAAGAGCAAGGTTGAGGAAGGAACAGGAAATTTGCACCTCTAGGAGAAACTCCTCTGTCCCTCATGAATGTCATGGAATGTGGATCAAGCTCCTCTAGATTATATTTTGCAGAGACATGTGAGATATTTATTTATTTCCCAAGCAGCCCAAGATGCATCCCAGCCACTCAAACAGTGTCTTCCTTTATATTCTTCCACAGATGCTTTGGTAAGCTAAAACTGGTGGCACTCAAGCATGCAAATAATGAGAGAGGAGCCTTCCAGAGAAGAAATTGGGCAGGAAGAAAAGTTAGTTCGCATTACAACCCATAAACAGAGGAAGACGGGTAAATTAATAACTTCATTCCTCCTCAGCACAGGGCAAGATGTGGCTAGTAAGACTCCCACTCAGTTATCAAATTTTTACTCTTTGGAACTGGAACAAATATGTTCTATGCCTCACTGAGTTCTCTGAATAAACACACACCTCTCTCATCAGAATATGGATAAATTGTCTCAGTAGTATTTCTGGCTTGATGTCAAACACTAATTTATAATGATAAGAGAAATGTACATAACACTGTCATCTTCAAAGCACCACACAAATTAATAATTAGCTGATCAATGAACACTGCACTGGGGAGTGCTAACATGGGATTAATGTATTCATAGGTACACAGGCGGCCAATGTTGATGGTCAGTATTTAATTTATGAGCCTCATTTCACCTTCCAAAAAAGGTTGCTCCCTTAAGGCAGGTCATTTGTCTGCCTGCAAGGGAAGGGTGAGAACCAGGAAGCAGCTGCTGACTCAATGCCAGACCCCGCCTGACAGTGGAAAAAGCAGTTTCAAAAAAGCCTGGAAAGGTCCCAAAGCCTCCCCGCCTCCCAAGCCAAGTGAAGAGAGGGAGAGAAAACTTTACAACTTAGGCGGGATAACGCCGGAGGTGGCTGACATTTCAAACAATAGCATACTAAATTGGAAAAATAAACCTTGGGACACAAAACAGGTCTAAGGCAACTCTGTGACAGTTGTGCTAAAATTTTATTTTGCACTACAGTATCCTGCAAGCACCCAGAGGAAGAGCAGAGATGGGCAAGAGAGCACCCAAGTGTTCCCCTCTCAAGCCAGACATCACCCCACGTGTTCAGGTTGTCAGAGCTGAAGACATCCATTACCCATGTCATCACCTCAGCCAATGTGCCAGACTTATTATCATTTTGAGAATCTGATCATCTGTCTGATAAGATCCTGAAAGGTAACAGATGCACACAATGCAGCACTACCTCTCTATGGATAAACAGCTCCTGTCACTGCATCCCTGTGAGCACATCTACAGTCTGAGATGGATGATCCATGAGTGTCTAGAGTCTTAAATCACAATAAAACCGTATTAACAAGCCTCGAGATTGACAATATGCATAACAAATCAAGATTTTGTAATCCCATTAACTGAGAACTTTCTAGTTTATCTTTCCCCAACCTGCCACAGCCATGTCCTCTTTCCAACCATAATTTGCCTACCCATTTCTGAGGTCCAGTCTGAGCAGATAGGCTACTCCACTGCCAGGAAGCTGCTTTGTAACAGCAAGGTAAACATACCTATTAGCAGAGTTTAGCATCAACAAATAGACCAAATTAAACTGTAATAAAGACAACCTAACTATATTAGGTGAGATGACAATCACCATGAAAGACATACTGCTACTCTTCAGAAAAATACCAATGACAACTACAAAGACCCAGGCATCTTGATACAATCATGTCCCACAAACTGCTTTCATTCCCATGCTGAGATGCTCTGTGTTGTATGTGCTGGGAAGAGAAGGATAGTGTTTGATCATAGTACCTCCCGGTTTGCTTTCCTCTGGCTCAGGAGGACGGCTGCTTGCCAAGGGAACTTACACTGTCAACAGTGCAAATTTCCTGCTTCAGAAAGGGGGTAGCTTTGACCCATACTCATGTTTTCTATGATCACCTTTGCTTCTACAGTAAAAGCAATGCTCTGGCAGTATGGAAGCCCTCAAATTTGAGGGCCATTACACTCTGTTGCAACCTGTCTTGATTTTCAGCTCTGAAAAAGTTACCAAATCAATCATGAGTTCATAATAGTATGATGAAGTAATAGCTATTTTTGAAAAAAATTAGTGTTTTGACAATGTATCAGAATTCGGCTTTGTAACACAGATGCTCCATGGCAAACACATCTAGGAACGGGTGAACAAATGGCTGCTATTGTTCTGTAACTTGTATGATGAGCTTGCACTTTCAAATTCTGGTTGCAGAAGCTAGGTTTGTTTGTTCATCAAGTGAGCTATAAAAGTAAAGTTGTTGATGTTCCTCTCCTTATTTTGGCCTACATGGTTTTGCTAATAGAATTCCCAATGAATGAGCATGAACACAGCTTCTCCTAAAACATATGTTACATATTCATAAATACATGGATAGCTATATAACCATCCAGGTTGTATGTACACACAGCAGAGAGAGCTGTGCACAGTTGAGACCCCTCACCACCACTACACAGGCAAGGTGGCAGCGACAAACCCGCTGCTTGGCCATGGCGCATGGGATACAGCAGAAATATAAAGACCATGAAAAGCTTGTCAAACCTGGGAATGTAAATCAGCATGCCTGTAAAGAAGTGACACAAGTGCTGCTGTTACATTAGATGTTAAACACACCTCCTTGTAAAACTGCATGTAACTATCAATACTCCTGGTCAATGTAGATTACATAAATACTTAGAAACAAAGGCCAGGCCATTTGGTTAAGAAATACTGCAGCCCTTTTCGCTACAAGGTTGGAATAGCATTTAACACTCAGGGATATCATATATCAAAGACAGCTTCTTCCCTCAAAGAGCTGAGTGCCTTTCTTAGAAAGCTACCTGAACTTCTTTCCTTCTTTTTTTTGCAGCAGTCTCACATGACCAAAAGTTATAATATGCAGACATTAGGCAACAGAGATAACACTCCATAACTCTCCATATACTGGACCGCATCCTGGATAAAAAGACACCTACTGCAACTGGTACAAACAGGGCTGGAGCTGTCAAAAGTATCACTCTCAGACTACGACCACAGCTGATTCAGCAAATTCAAACCCTACTCCTTTTAGCAGAGCATCAATTATTTGACAACAAAACTCAGCATATCTCAGTGACCCCTTGTCTGCAGCTAACTCCTCAACTACACTCTTACATAAGGCTATAGCTTTCTCATTGACTCGCCAGTTTTCACACACTACACAGGAGCTTTCTCCAGAGGCTCCGGTGATACAGCCTCATGCTCTGGTATCCCACACTGAATTCCCATGTACCAGGCACCCCCCGGGCATCTCTGTCAGGAGCCCCCACATCAAAGGATGGCCACAGTGCAACCCTCACGTTGTCAAGGGGGTGTTTCTTCACAGGATGAGGTGAAGGGATGCTCAAGGGAGTCCTCAGACAATGCACATCCTGCTTGCAACAGCCTCACAGCATGACCTCTCTGTTAGCCACAAGATAAGGAGCCCGCTGCAAGAAGTCACGCTTCTCAGGCACGGAAACCAGTTAGGAGGGGTTTTACTCCACAGTGCCCACCCCAGGACAAGCTCCATCCAAGTCTGCAGAGCACCTCCTCTGCGTGTCCCTGAGCCTTCACAGCTTGGCAGCATTTACACTGACATCTTGAGAATCACCTCCCCAACCACTGACTCAGTGCCCTCCCCCTCCTGCCTGCAGGAGGGTTTAGCATCTCCTGCATGGAGCCAGCCAACAGTTATCTCTTCTACTTTATGCTCTTATGTTCATTGCTATAAAGTTGGGTACTACAGATTCCACAGTCTCTCTACTTTTGCTTTTGTGTGGTGATGGTGTTGTAGTTTTTGTTTTGAATATAACAACCTTTTTACCATTCCAGTTTAAATCTGTGTCTTTAGGGATCCACTAGAACTAAAACTACAGCATGGAAACTCAGTCACACCTACAGGTTTATACATATTTCCACAGGAATTACATGACGTTCTTAACTGAGTAAAATCAGTAGAAACTAAATCAGATTTTATTTCTACCTTATATAATGCAGTGGTGCCTTAGGTGAGCTTGAAGGATCCACCATAGGGAAAGAAAAGGGCTTCAGAAAAAAAACCCCTATCATAACAATCTCAATCTGAGCCAGGTCAGTTTTCCTTTCAAACACACAGAATTTTCCTTGCTGAATTTAATGTCTGTGGAAAATTTTGCATATTGAGCCTCCTACTATTAACAGTTGAGCACCTGTTTTCGTTAAAGAACCACAGAGAACCATTTGCTGGAAAAATGGAATTATACTGTTCAATTTCCCAAATAGTACGTTTTCTGTCTTTAAAAAATGCTGACGATAAAGACAAGAGTGCTGTTTTTTGACAGTAAAATACTATTATCAATTTCAAAACCTGGGCTTCAGTTCAACTCCTTTGGTCTTTAATTCCACCAATATGAAAAAAAAATCTTTGATTTAATGCTACTTTTAAATGCTTCATAGTAGCAATTTCTGATCATTTAGCAAAAATTCACTTTCAAGACAACTGTGAGTAAACTTCCTGTCACTTCTGATCTGGGAGAAAAAAATGCACATGTAATATCCATGCCTGAAAGGTTTTTAAATAACACTAGTTTAGGTTACTAAATTAAACTGGATTAGGTTCTTCTGCATATCCTCATGTATTTCTGTCTCAACCTTCTTAATTTTTTTACTGATGCCAGTGATGACCAAGTAGCCTTATGAACTGCAAGTTAACATGCTTTTGCTTTCAGATTATACCATTTCTTCACGTGAGAAACTTCAGTTTATCTAAAGAAAAGTCTTAAGAGGTGGGCTAATGAGATACTAAAATATTGCAACCACTCGGTAAATCTCAAAGTTTACTTGTTCAGACCATTTAGAAAAGTATGCTGCATGCCTACAGCTGCCAGCAGCATTGGCACACACCGGCCCAAGTGCCCATGAATCAGAGCCCCAAGAATTGTATCAGAAAGCAATGGCATACCCCATTTGGAAAAAGAAAAAAAAAACACAAACCCAACAAATAAATACCTGCATGTTCTTCCATGCCAGAGCATAATCCACAATATTAGGTGGGAGGCTTATCTGAAACAGTTAAATACAGTTGAGAGGAGAAACCCTTAACTTAAAAGGCATGGGAGATTTGCATACAGTGAGAGAAAGACAATGAGACAAAGGTGAATTTTGGAGCCTGAAGGAATGAGAGTAAAAGAGATTTGAAGAAGGGGTTGTGTCATCAGGACAAATGAATGAATCAAAGAAAGAAAAATGAGCTGTCTCAATGTCTGGGGAAGAATGCAGGCAGAGATGGTTGTGTAAGAGAAAGAGAAACCACAGACAGGATGCTATGGGGAGGAAGACATTCATGTCCCACATTTCAAAAGTTGCAAATTTCTAATCAATACCGGTCACTAACACAGGAATATCTAAAAAGAGATCTTTTTGTCAGCCTTCCCTTTACTTCAATTATTTCAGTTATCTCTCATCTCACATGAATCCACAAAATGGTTTACTGAATGCAAGAAGGTAGTAACTAGTCCTCTGCTGAGATTTAAAATCCATAAAGTTGGTAGCAAAGGTTTATTACTTTCTCATCCATGACAAAATGTGTATGCTTCATGCACTGCTTCTCAGCAACTCAAGAGAACTGAACTTATTCCAGTTAAATACCTCAGTGTCATTCACGTGAAAATAGGCTCTTAGTTCAGTCATAATTTTTAATAAATGCACAGTGTAAAATTGTCATGAATTGTATTGAAGGTAACTTGTTTTTTTTAAAAAACTGCAAAATGAAACATGAGATTCAAGCCTACAAACCTCAGAGCTCTGGTTACGAGTTGATGCTCAAAATATTAGCAAGGGCATCTGTAAAATAAATCTTTGTCCTAAAAAACTAGGGAAACATGTTTGGTTCATGAAAACAGGGCTTTAAAACTGGTGTAAGAACTGCAAAAACTCATATTTAAAATTCTATAATTGTTCATATTTGTGATTTATTTACAAATCTGCTTAACAGTTTAATATCTACTCTTTAATTAAAATCTGTAGCCTTAGCTCAGAACGAATTCTGATCTTGCATGAAGAACTTAAGGAGAAGGCAAAGTGCTATATGTGACTCTTTGAAACTCAAGACTTTCAGCAAGATTTCAAAGAAAAAGAGTATTAGCTAAAGTGTTTTTCCCTGATACTCAGCTGTAAAATGCCCCCAAATATCACTAGTAAAACTGAAACCACCACTAAATTAAAATATTTAAGGTTAAACTAGTGAATCAACACTTGGGCTAGACACCATTTTGAATATTAAAAGTGAGCGTCTGTATACTCTGGGATATGATGTGTAGTTTCCACTTATGTATCATTCCTCCCAGATGTCAACAGCCAGCTGCGTCCTAAAAGATTAGAAGGGTTAAAGTCTTTCCTTGGACAGCAGCTACTGAACAATGTTTATGCCAAGATCGCTTCTGTAATATTGCTGCAAGGAAGGCCAGCAGAATTCCTCTCCTGCGACATATTTCATTTACTCGATAATACATCATCATTCTTATATTAAAAAAGAACTCCATGGTAACCCAAGAGAGTTTGAAAAACTTTGCAAAAAAATAATCATGGTCAGGAGGAAGGGAGAGGATGAGAAGAAAGCTATGAGATGAAAAGGGCTTGTCCTAGTGACATCCACATCTAACAAAATTTCTTTAGGCAGAACAAGGAATGAATTTGTCCCTTGAAAAAAATACTTGTCAGAAATGCTTGAATCCCTACTTTCCACTATGTAAACAATTTCTTTTCTGTTGTCTCTGTAAAGATCATGCAGTCTTGCAAATGAGGCTGAGCTGGGCAAACATAGAGCCATTTCTCAGCTGAAGTCATAAATTACTTATTGTTTTAATATACTGGAAAACTGGCAGGAAACAGAGGAAGGTACGTCAGTTACACAAGACTTTATACCATCACTTATCCTTGCTTTCCATTAAAAAAACGTTAGTTGCTGTAGCAACTGTCAAACCACACTTTGGTTCCTCTTCCTCCAAGATACAGAACTTCTCCAAAACACTCACATACAATACAGCCCTCCCCCCATCCAAAGGAAGGGTTTCTGGCACTTTCACATTGTTTAAAAAGAAAGAGGTTCTCCAAAGAGGTGACAAATCCCTCCCAGGGCTTTTGCTCCAGGGCACTTCTGTGAAGACAATTACTTGAAATCCTTAAAATTCTTATTTTTTCCCGTATCTCTACCCTCTTTTTCCCCTCCTCTTGCAATTTTTTTCCTTTCTTTCTCTACATTACAGAGAATGTTACTTCATGCAGCTTATTTCACCACATCTTCCAGCATTAAACACAATGCCTACACACCTGTCAGATGTCCCTCCCTCTCTCATTCCTTCCCTCATGGGAAAGGCACACGTTATGAGGACAATGTCACATAACACACATTGCAACACCTCTAGGTCAGGAAAAGCAAAGTCAAAGACAGGTCTCCTACCCAACACCCAAAGAGACAACCCATCCCCACAACCACCACTTCTCAGTCATTCCTAGGGGACTGCTCCTCTTTTCTCACTGGACTTTTCTCACTGGCTGAAATTTACCTCCATAGGACTGATCTGAGCAGACTACCAAAAAAACCCAGCTAAACAAAACAAACAAATAAAACACAAAAAAATAAAACACAAAAAGAGGAAAACACTAGCATGACAAAAACCCTTGACAAAGGTCCAAGAAATAGTCAAAATCACAAACTACTAAAGAAAATCTCATGAGAAAGTGAAAATATATTCCTCCCCTTTGTGCAGCATGCCAATATTAAGGATAAGCAAAGATCCCTGGGAAGCTCTTACATGTTCAAGGACACTAGCCAGAGCAGGATGTTTGCACAGTGAAAGAGAGGGCTTACCCACCTTCTTACCTCCTTCAATCCCCAGCAGCTTGATTATATTTCTAACCAGAATTGGTTGCTTCAAAATTTTTCATGTCTAAATGTTTTTGGGTTTAGGAACTCTAAACGCAAATAAATCTGTTCTTGTACCTAATGGGATGATGATTTTTAAATGCTGTCTATAGAAGAAAGCATTGTAGTATTGCACAGATTGTATTTAGGAATACACACAAATCCTACTCTTTCAAAAGAATTTCATACTTGGATATACTTACCTTTTCCCATCCTAGCAGTTCTGTGTTTTTTCTGAATTATCCTGTAAAATAGGGGATTAACAGTTCCACATAAAATTATTTTTGGTTCCTCTAGAAAGATCCGAGCTACCCAACCACTTCACCTTGCAGTTTGTTTCTTCAGTCACATTCCTTTCTAAGGCACTCACTTGTTTCTTTGACAGGGCAAAAATGAACCAAAAATGTACAATGCGCTTCTTCTGCCTACAGCAGCAAAAAGCACTGAGGCACCTACAAGAAGACAGGTTTGCGTATGTATCCATACAAAATTAATTGCAAAGAAATATGCACAAGCATACCCTGAAAATAGCTTTCTGCAAGTTTACAGTGGAAACAGCTGCATACTGGCCCAGCCACATAGCATAAACAAGGTCACTTCACTCCTGGGAGAGTGACACACTGCCACCAGTTTGAACCACAAGCCGGTCTGTTCCCAGTGCAAAGAGCAATCACACCCTGCAGGTAGGTGAGGAATGTCTTTACTCGTTCCCAGCTCTGCCCACCAAGAGCAGTAGCTGAAAATACGTACCAGTGGTTGTTCTATCAAAAAATCCCAAACCAGCCAATGTGTTTTTTCCTGCACCTAAGAGATTGTTGGACTGTTCCCGTATCCTAGTTGTTCCTCTGGTCTCTCTTTTGCATCTTGTGTCTAAGCACACACTCTAGGCAGCTTTGTTTTCCTGTGCTCAGTCATCCTTCCATGCTTTTAGTGATACTGCCTCTTTTCAACATATCCCTTATTTTTATGGTGCCCCATAATTTATCCAGGCTCATGCACTTGCATGACAAGGGCTCAGGCTGCTATGTTAATGAATGAAGGAAGTGCAAGATGCCATTTGCTTTTTATTATCACTTAGCATCTGTAGATCTGCACAGAATGAAGAAACACAGGGCAGCCAGCAGCTCAAGGCCACCTTGTGTCACTTTGTCAGACTTCTGCTGCAACAAAGAACTCCAGAGCTAAAAACAAAGGCTGCTGTCATTTGCACTAAGGTTCCAAACCAGAACTGTGAGATTTACATCCAAAAATGTATGATGGAGTAAAGCCTCATTAACTACAGCAAGCTTAACTATCAAGCAAAGTGAGCAACTCCATCCTGTTAATTTACCACCTAAGACCAGTCTTGAATCTTGCCAGGCATCTTCATCCTAAACACAAAAAATATCCATGCAGTTACAAAAACGTAGGCAGGCATGCTTTCACAGATATGGGCAGACTGGTCTGAAAAGTTACTGACCCAAGAAATTCATCCTCCCATTTCAGCTAGTAAATCATAGTTGAGGGGGGAGTCTTCTACCATAACTACGCAATATTGTCCACTTTACACAGATCTCTTCAAATATAGCACTTTAAAAGTGATAGCCATCTGATACGGCCAGCCATTGAGCAAGAGGCTTCTTAATATTCCCTTAAATAATTCCTTTATTGTTTACAGCTTGTGAGTTACAATATAATGGTTTAGAATGGCAAGTATAACAACCAGCTCTGCTTCCTCAAATACTACTTTACTAAAAGTTACTGCAAAGAGTCATAAGTTCAAGCCAAGTTTTACACACAGAAACAAGGTGACACTTTAAAAGCAGAAGTTATGAAACGCAGAACAGGATCTATCTAACGTGGCTGTAGAGACAGACTTTAAAACACTTCAATGTTTTTTATAACTTCAGATTTTTAACTTTAAAATATTATCTCAGCCTGTAAATAATTAAGTGAACCAGTTGTTTAGAATAGGTAGATATTTGATAACATTTTGAGTTCAGCTTCAGCTACAAACCAAAACGGACCTCTTATCCCACATATCCCACTCCTAGAGCTGATTACCAGAAATTCATCTCTCTTTGGATTAAAAAAAACACAAAACAAACCCTCAAACAGAAAACCAAACAACAAAGAAACCTGGGGACTAAGAGATGGAGAAAGCAGCTCATACCCATTTTGTGAGATAGGAAGTTTGAGTGCCTGACAGAAGGAGGAAACAAAAACTCTCAAATGTCTGAGCCTAGTAGCTTGGCCACTTCTGAATATGTACCAGGATACAGCAAGTTCCTCCTTCCAAAAAAAAAAAAAAAATGAGTCATACATTATAGCACAAGCCCTTAGGGTTTGGTTTTGGGTTGGGTTTTTTTGGTACTTTAACTTTCTAAACAAAAGGTTGTACAGCAATAGGAAGAATTAAACAGCTTCAGGACAGTGCAAAGAAATAGAAGAAAGCTTAGATTAGAAGAGATTTTCCTATAAGACCACTTGTAACTGTACCAAAAAAGAAGCAAAGAAAGTTAAGTTCTTGAGAAAGAAGGATTTTTTTCCTTTCATTCTTTGGATTTTCATTCTCTCCATTTATAGGGGGAGTTACAGTTCCTTAAAGGTGATGCACTGCAATTCCACAAACAGCTTCTTCTCAATCTCTTTCCAAGACAGTTTGTAAACTTATCTTCCCCTGCTCCAAAACAACTCTACAAAGCCTCCACTCTTCTTACCCACTTAAACATTTTTATAGTGAAGAAAATAATTTTGTGCATATCAAATACCATTAGAATATAGAAGTGCCCGGAATTAAGAAAAAAAAAAGAAAATAAAAACCTGTATTTCAAAAAAATGCAATCACATTCTGATAATAAAGTCAACAATATGATGTAGAAAACCACCATAAGACTGAAAGATCTTGAATACTTACTGAAGACTATAGCATCATAATGGTTAAATCAGTACATTCTTCCTCTTTATAGGAAGAAATCCAGCTCCAAGCTATGGTTAGGGCATAACTATAATACTAGTTCCTAAAATATCAGTCTTAATCAACAGAGATTTCTCCCTGCTGAATTTAATTTACTACTATGAGAAGACCAACTAGAGCTTATGGATACACCATGACATCTGTGTATGGATTTGTCCACATTTGTAACTGCACTTAAGAGCACAGAAGCTCAGGCTATAGCAGGTCAGATCTGGCCTGCCCAAAAGCATCTCTGGATTACTTGCCCCCCCACCCACCCCCCTTTTTTTTTTCTGCTCCATCTTCTGAAAGCTCAGCGGTCCTCTGTCAGCCACACACCTGGGATAACATCTCTTACATGACAAAATGCCACCTTCCTCCCCATCAAGTCTGTAGCACACATCTGCTCATTTAAATGCACAGGAGTGCCTGTGACGACTGGCTCAAAGGAAGGGCTACCTCAGTATAAACCCCATCCTACAGCTAAGTGTGTTCCCATCCCATGACCAACGTGATGGTGTCACTCATGGAATCACTAGGTATTGATCCATGGAGAAATGCCTACATCTTGTTATTATGATGGAAACACTGCTGGTCATGCAATGGAAACCTCCATAATAAGTCTTGGAAAGACAAAAGATCAGGCACAACTGAGGTACAGAGCCTGAATCTAACAGTAAACAGGCTGGCAGTTACAAAGAGAAAGGGCAGAGAGAGAACAGTAAGTCAGAGAGAGAAGGAGGTGGGGGATGGTCTTAGAGACATGCCTGAATTAGGTTTTACTCATCATATGTTTCACCAAAATGAAAATACAGTTAAAAAAAAAACAAAGGGAAAATACCTCACTATATTGTATAGAACTTAGATACCAAAATGTTACTCAGTAATTAACACTGCTACCTGGTTATCTGAGTGCAGAACTTGATCCATGCAGAAGACGTTCAGGTGAGACATGTAGGCAACCAGAAATAAATGACTACAAGAAGTCTCCAGACATTCAAGTATGATTAACATTTGTTAAATGTGAAAAGAGAAAGGAAGGTGAAACAACACCATCATTATCCTAACATGTAATTCATATCAAGCTGTGATGTCACGATGTCAAGATGTGACTCCTACTCACACATGCACTGAAAAAACCTAACAGATTCTGAGTTCTGTCCTGCAAAAAAGTCTTCCGGAGTTCACAGAGGAAATTATTTTATAAATACCCTTACTAAACACAATTACAGCAGCCTTAAATTCACTGTGAAACTACATATGATACACAGAAAGTCCTGCCTTTTCTTGGCAAGGAATCTCAAAAGTAATATATATTGAAAACAAAATTCAATAGTCAAATGCATGTATATTGCTCTATCTTGGCCCCACACCCACACAGATAAGCACCAAAGCATCAAAAAAAAAAAAAGCTGCATGTGAGAAACAAGCAGAAGCTTGTTTCCAGAAATAACAGTATTTTTATAACTTAAATGTAGTTTTTCAGTTCTTTGTCTGTAATTTCCCCCCCTTGTCTACAATCATGACCCCATAGATTACTTCACATGTATATATATACATGTAGCATATATGTATATACACACATAAAATACATCTGTGCATATTTAAAGGGGTAATATTTTTCTGGTTGCTTCCTGTTGGCCACTGGACTCTTAGGTAGTGTTGGCATCAACTGTTCTTTGTATAGTATTGTGGATGAGGTGAATACAAGTAGGTTGTTCAAATGCTTAACAATAATAATAGCAGTAATAATAACAGTCTCTGCTTCAAGGAATAAAATTTTAGAGCATTTTTCTCATCTGGATGGAGACCTGCCATGAATTTCTATGCAAAACACACTCATCTGGGAAGCCATGAAGCAGGCATGTTCAGAGTCACACTAGCCTAGCAACATATTTGAGCTAAATTTCCTGTCTAAACACCACCAGTTCTGTTAGACAGAGATATCAGCAGGGACAGCAAAGCAGAGCCTGGTCTCGCTGTAAACACCCCACTAGAGCAGGAACAAGAAAAGCACCAGCAGCTGGACACAGCTGAGCAGATAGGAGAGCAGAAAAAGAGTGAGGCTGTAGTGGCCAGCACAGTCAGCCAAGATATGAGTGAGGCATAGCTTGGGCGGAAAAGGAGAGTTTTACTTATCATGTCCCCAGCCAACATCATTTGCCATTGCTTGCCTGCTCTGTTCAAAACTGGATAATTACTGCCATTTTAGTTCAGTTTTTCCATGCTAGCACAAAATCAACTCCACGAGGTTTCTAAGTATCCAGAAAGCATCAATCCATAGCAACTTCCAACTCCAGTTAGCTGCAATGAAACAACCCCATTGAATGAAAAGCCGTTATGGTCTCAGATTACAACAGGGTGACATCCGTGAGAAAGGTTCTCTCCTTTGCTATAGCAGATTGCCTAAAATGCTATTGCATTTCCTAACCAACCTTTCATAGCACTGAAGGTATGAACACATAAAATACTTCTCTCTAGAAATAGAAGGGAACCGGGAAAAAAAAAAAAAAAAGCAAAAGTAAACAGTAGGGAAAAGCAACATCAAAAGAAAGAGAAGCAGTAACAAGTGCTGGAAGGCTACAGTGAAGTCTCCCCGAAGCCTTCTCCGGGCTGAATGACCCCAGCTCTCTCAATCTGTCTTCATAGGAGACATGCTCCAGTCCTCTGCTCATTTTTGTGACCCCCTCTGGACTGACTTTAACAGGTCCATGCTTTTCTTGTGCTGAGGACCACAGACTTGGACGCAGAGGGCACAAGGGCACAGTACAGAGAGTGAATCACCTCTCTCAACTTGTTGGCCACCCTTCTTTTGATGAAGCCTAGGATGTGGTTGGATTTCTGGGCTGCAAGTTCACCCTGTTTGGTCATATGCAGCTTTTAATCTATAAGAACCCTTAAATCCTTCTCCACAGGGATGCTCTTGTTGACTTCATCTAGTCTGTACTCTTGTCTGTGATTTCCCTGAGCCAGGTGCAGCACCTTGCACTTACACTTGTTGAACCTCATGAGGTTCTCACAGGCCCACTTCTCAAGTTAGTACAGCTGTCCCTGGATGGCATCCCATCCTCCTGTTGTGTCAACTGCACTGCTTAGCATTGTGATATCTACAAACTTGAGCGTGGTCCACCGATCCCACTGTATGTTTCACTGATAAAGATATTAAAGAGCACGGGTCCTAAGACAGAGCCCTGAGGGACACCATTTGTCACCAGCCCCCACCTGGACATAGAGCCATTAAACACAACTCTCCGTCTGTGTCCATCCAGCCAATTTCTTATTCAGGAATAGTCCACCTTTCAAATCTGTATCTCTCCAAATTGGAGACAAGGATGTTGTGTGGGACCATGCCAAGGGACTTAGAGAAGTCCAAGGAGATGACAGTGGTAGGTTTGCCTTTGTTGACCACTGCAGTCATTCATCATAGAAAGCCACAGATTGATCTGGTATCATTTGTCCTCAGTGAAGCTGTGCTGGCTGTCTTGGAACACCTCATTGTCTTGTAAGTGCCTTAACACTGCTTCCACAAGGATGTGCTCCATGATCTTCCCAAGCACAGAAGTGAGGCTCACCAGTTTGTAGCTCTCCAGGTCTTCCTTTCTCCTCTTTTTAAAAATAGGAGTGATATTTCCCTTTTTCCAGTCACCAGGGACTTTGCCTGACTCCCATGACTTTTCAAATATGGAGAAATATTTTCAGTTATTGAAATAATAATTTAAATATTACCAGAAATATGAACTTTAAGTGACTGAGCCGCACATTCCCATTTTATCTTTGTGTCTATGTATAAACTTTTTTAAGCTAACCTGGCAGGGAGGGTAGGGAGTGGTAGTGGATAACAGAAAATGTCAAGCAAAAATCTACTTTAGTAGTCATTCTTCTGGACTGATTAAATTACACACAAGTCAGTTTTATAAATGCATGGCTCTTGAGGAAATGTGCTCTTACAAAACTTCTATAAATATCTTTTGTAAAATGTTTACATGTGCTCACTGTGTGGGCAAATTCACAAATAGACATGCAAACTCCCTTCTTCCTGATGACCAATAACTAGAAGAGGAAAAAGAAGAGATCCCTTTCAGAAAAACAGTCTAGACAGTTCAAAAATAGCCTCTGTGCCCTTGCCAGGTGCACAGAAAACTGAAAAAAGTGGAAACCATGGTGCTTACTAAAATCAGAGTATTGTTTTTACTGTATCCACCCTCAACCTTCTGGATTTCAGCAAGGAGATTCACACTCCCGCAGCTCCCAAAAAAGGCCACTTCATTCCAAGGCTTAACTGAGAAGAACCATTGACAAATTTACAGGTGGCCTTCATACAGGGCAAAATTCTGAATGTTATGAGTGTTTATGATGCAAAGTGGCAAGAGGCTTCAGAAGCTGAGATGTCTTCAGGGCTTTAGCTCATCCTTTCCCATTTGTTCCAATAAAACACTTTTTGTTTTTTTTTTCTTGCTTATGAAGCATGCTTGGCCTGGGAAAGGACTTAAAGGTAGCAAGAGAAATCACATTCCCTCTTTCCCATCTTGGCTTTTCAGAGAAAATAGCAAAGAAGAATTGTTTATTCTTTCAAGTCAACGTGCATGTTCTGTGCACTCAGGATGACGTTCCCTAGTGGAGATATGTGGAGTTAGATAACATCAATTTACATTAAATATTCTTAAAATAGAAACACATACAGTGCTGTTTTAAATGGTACTAGATAATGCTTTCACATAGTTTGATACTGCATTTTGGTTTTTGTTTTCTTTCAGTGTGTGGGAGATATTCTCATGTTCTAATGGATGTGGTCATTTTCTCTCTGCAGCCAAGTTTATAGATTCTTGCCCCACATTCACAGATTCTACATTTCCCTGCAGATCCTAGATCCGCAGGAATCTGTACTACTCCAGTCTGTCAGTGAGCCTTCACAAACCTGAAGTGACTGAAACTAGAGAGCCCAGGGACAGCGAGGGCTGCTGCAGGAAGACTTGTCACGCAATGATCTAGGAGGGTAAAGACTTTAGTTCTCGAAGCAGAGGGCTAATGCTGCATGCACACATTGTATCATATAATAAAGTAAGGCTATGGACATCAAATCATATCATAGCTCAACCAATTGGAAATTATAATATTGAATTGTAAATTACTATATGCTTAACATGACCAAACTTCAAGTCTGTAAACACTAACTCCACTCTGCTCTTACTAGCTGCTATAAATTTGCCATTATAAACTTAGCACTGTGGAGAGACTAAAGATTAATTACTTTTTATCTTCTCTCCACAAATTTTTAAGTTACGATACTGTAGATACGAAGACAATTCTGCAAGTCAAAACTGATGAAGTTGCCAAACTGCTAAAGGTTGAGCTGCTGTAACCGGGATCTACAAGATGCTTCCCTTGCCATAGCCAGCATGTTGTTAATCTGCTCCTCTCCCAGTCTTCCAGCATGTTGTGAATTTGGCCAATAGCAAAAAAGCAAACAAAACACACTACACAGAAGACAAAGAAGAGATTAGATTTGAATATACCAGTGCAACTAGAAAAGGAGAAAGTGAGTCTAAATTTAACAGGTTTTGGTTTGTGCCTACTTTTCTCCTGCCCGTGTCCTTAAATTCATGGTATACATCAGCTTCAACTTTTTTCCCCAAGGCACATCACTAAAGTCACTGTCCATCTCTGGCATTAAGTTTCCACAGCATGCATGCTAGTCCCTAAACTCAAAAGCATTTCAAGTGGGAAACTGAAATGCTGGGTGGAGTCCAGATCTGATGATACTAAGGTACAGTTTAACAAACGACAGCAGCTGCCTAAGCAAATTAAGAAATACCTTACAATGCACATACTTCGAGAGACATTTTCTGAAGATTTATAAATATCCTGTTTCTTGTAATTTACACTATTCAAAGAGCTACTGTTAGTGGTTCCTATAAAGCACTGCACAGACAAACCAGATTAATTAAATGTTGCAGCCAAAGGTGATTACCCCTCATCCCTTAGAAGCAACCAGGTTTACACTGCTGAACTGCTGATGCATTTTGCAACGTTTCCTGGTACACTCAGAAAATATCACTCTTTTTACTGCATCCATTTTAAGAGAATAAGGAAATCAGAGTGCCTGTAGATATATTTGCTTAATGCATAGATGCTAATGCTTTACTCTGTGATGAAATTCAAGCAAGAAGCAAAAGAAAAAGAAACAATAGAAAATTACTGAACTGGAAAAAGAATTCTTGTTCCTCAGGAGACTATTTCAATATTTAAAAATTACAGCTGTCCGAGTATTGCTCTAACAAGCAAGTGGAAATAGCAATTATTTTCTAAACTGACAAATCATTATGCATGGAACTTCATTTTTTTAAACTGCAAATCATCTCAAGTATAGGTTGAATCCTAACTTTGATCTAAGGTGCCACACCACTGTATGTTAATTGAATTGCTAAGTCAAATAACCCAATTGTCACAAAGCAAGTTGACAGAAATAATCCGAGGTAATAAAACAGGGTAATGCTGAAGGGACTAAAGCAAATATTTTCAAGTCAATAACATCTTACAGCAGACTGCCAACCTGTCCCACAAACACCAGGCTTGCTAAAAAAGACAGTATTCATCATCCAAATTTTAGCCTGCAGAAAAAAGATGTATATATGGTATCACATTAACAAAGAAAGGAGGAAACCCCTCCCCAACAAAACATTTTGACCCAGCCATCTGCTTCTATGATCCAGATCAGTTATTTCTTCAGCCAAGCACATGCCATAATCATCCCCAATAATACTGCCAGTTACCAGAGAAATGGCATTTTAACACCTATTTCATAGGTCTGTAACAGATGATCTTTTCTGTTTCAGAAATCAAAACTCTTGTGACAAGACTTCCTCCATCTTCCCGAGAGGTGTTAGACTGCAGCAAGTCAGCCACGATGGTGACTTGCAGACAGTCCTGAGATCCACTCACAGCAAAACGAAAACAGCCCCCCTCCCATGACACAGTGCTCAGAATGGCACTTCAAAGCCTAAGAGAGTTTCTGGTAATGTGGAGTCCAGACTCAGATTCAGATATCTCTGCAAATTCAGCATCAAAACAAAAAGAACAGATGAGCTACTGAAGTGTTTCTGTTCCTGCAACAGGAATGGCAGGAATGAACACTGAGCATGTGCATGGTTCTTTGCATTTCTAGGTCTTCATGTTGGTACTTCACTTAAGGTTTTATATTTTTTCAGTCAGATTGGAGAGATCCCAAAGCACTCACTTCTAAAATGCATGAATTGGCTTCCCTGGAAATAGCATTCAGCTGTAAAAGAACAAGAGTTATAAAAGTAAAAATTGTACCAAGGAATAAGAGAAAGAAATATTTCAACTTTACATTTTGAATTTATAAAGCACTTGGTTATCATCAAAATTTGCATAGCATAAGAAAGTCTTGGGGGGCAGACTGAAGGAAAGACAATTTTGACAGCCTGGTTTTCCTTTTATTAAATCGTTCTATTATTTTCCCTACCTCCTGCTTATTCCTTCCCATCATCCACAGCTTTAATCCATACTCTACTGTCCACATCATTTTACAGAATCAGAACCACACTGGGCACCCTGCTTCTGCATAATCCTGTAGATAGAAAGCAGTTCAGTTTTCCATACCACCAAACTGGATGGTGGAAGACACATGTAATCCAAAAGCTTAGACATTTCCAGAAAAAAATGTTGCCAACAGCCAGTCATCATTCCCTGAGAAAGATATGCTAATTAGAATATGAGCACATTTTTGCAACTCCTTCGAAATACCATCTCAAGAGCTCCTTGATTTTTTCATGAGGAATCAAATATTTTCCTTCCTTTTTTCCAGCTAGACCTTCAAATCTACTATTGCTTCATGATTTCTACAGCGAAATGCATAACGTTTACTTACGTTGTTACTAATGCTCTAATTATGAATGCAGCATTTGCCCAGTAAATGAAATAGAAGCCCACAGATTCTATTATCCAAATTAAGTACTATTTATCTCCCCTCTCACTTGGACACTATCCCAAATAAAGCCTAACACACAGTTTTATAGTTCATGACTGCCTGGGGACTGCATTAACTGCAGCAGATTTGCATGCAAGTAAATGCATCACAATTCTATACTGTCACA
This sequence comes from Serilophus lunatus, assembly GCA_013399895.1. Classification (NCBI taxonomy): domain Eukaryota; kingdom Metazoa; phylum Chordata; class Aves; order Passeriformes; family Eurylaimidae; genus Serilophus; species Serilophus lunatus. The sequence continues at coordinate 127,225 of VXBA01002421.1, forward strand.
GCTTTTGGTTACAGAATCAGAGAATTTTTCAAGTTGGATGGGACCCACAAGGATAACTGAGTCCAACTCCTAAGTGAATGGCCTGTGCAGATGACTGAACCCATGATCTTGGCATTATTACCACAAAGTTTTAACCAAGCAAGGTAATCTCAAGGTTGATGGACACTTTGATGGACATTTTGCAGTAAATTCTGCAGCGAAAGTCCCGCTTTTAAGACCAACACATGGAAAGAGATTGCATGGAAATCTCTACTTCACATTACGTTCTGCCTCTTAAAGCATCGTTTGTGCACTCAGAAATGTGTACAGAAGTTTGGAAATACATGAATGTTTAGAAAAGTCTAAAGAACCAACAAGCATATACTTTTTGAAATTCACCTCTACATTTTTCAATCCATTTCCATATGCTCCAGATTGGGCATTCTGGCTACAGAGGAAGGAATTTTACAGAAGTTTAAAAGGAAGAGGTATGCCAACCTATGAGAAGGATGTAAATAAATGCACAGCTTCCAATCTGTCAAAGCATGATTTGCAGACCTGATTTAAAAGGCAGCTGGAAAGTAAAACATTTCTAGGGATTGTTAACTGTAGAATTAATTATCTATTGGTTTGGTCATTTGTGAATCTTATGGATATGCTCCCATACGAGAAAGGAAGCAAATTAAGAACTTCTGTTATTTATAATGCTTGAATGGGAGAGTCCCAGTGTACTACATTTGGAAATGAATATGCTCCCCTCTATTCCACAGGATTCTGTATCTTCTCAGAAATATAAAAAACATAACAGCCTGAAAAACCATCTTAAATTACTTGCAAAGTAGACTCACTGACGAATTAATTTGGATTGATACTACAATCACTTTAACTTCTGACGTTCGATACTCTACTATGTTCAATCACAATCAATATTTATGTTGCATAACTTTGATACACATCAGATAGCATGTCATGTCTCTGACATTATACTCTGTGTAGGCAGTTTCCACTTCTTAGGATAACAATTCAGTCAAATGTAATATTAAATAAGATTTTAAGACAGCAGATGGCATCACTTAGTTATTTTTAACTGCTACGCACTGATCATTTACTATTTAGCATAACCCATTTTTGAAGATGAGTAAACGGAGCTCTATGGAAAAAGTGACATTTCGAAAAAGAAAAACACTATTTTACTTATCTGGTTGCTTTGATCTTTACTGAGTTTCCTGCAGGCATCTTAAAAGAGCCCAGAGTTTCCCACAGCTGTGGCTGCCCTTCTTTGAATTCACCAGGTACTTCTGAGCCACCAGCTGAAGGCATCGTTGTCTTCCCTAGATCTGTGAGAGCAATGGCTGGCTTTCAGCAACCAGTTAGCTCTGACTATAACTTAGCTGGAATTTATGGACTCTTCCTCACTTGTTCCCACTGAGATTGCTATTAGACCTACATCACACCATCAGGCATAAAATCACAAAATATTTCAAACCACTATTAGAGAAGTTGTCCATTTGACAAATCAGTTAACAGAAATGGTGAATGCTAGAAGGGCTCCTCATACCCATTCAGCATCACAGTAGAAAAACCAGCCAGGATGAAAAGAGACCTGGCTCTAAGCTCTGTAAGGGACTGCAAAACCAGATCTGCAATTCCATCTTTCTTATGTAATTTCTTTCTCAGTGTTCCTCATATAATATCTAGAATGATACGAATTCAGATGATACATAGATTTGAAAAGGTAAAATTAATAACAAAGGCGTCTGTGCACAGGCTCAAACTGCCCAGAGAAACAGGAATTCAGAGAAAGCAATGTACCAAGTCATTTTTATGATTCCTTTTCAGAATAATAGTAAAAACATGATGTTCTACTCTGGGTATTTAGCAAGTGCCTGCCACCGTAGGTGTTACAGCCAGAGTTTGTGATCAATGGTGTATTTTTCCACCTGTCACTCAGTTAGAATGGCTGTAGGAATGCACTGTGAGGGTCTTGAGCTTACAGTGCCAAGGAACAGTTGGGTGATCAACCTCCAGCAGGCTGGGTTGCAAGACTTCTAAATTCAGAGATGGCAGCCCATGGTGCAAACCTGGTACAGACCCCTGTGCCGGTCGATCCCTGGTAAGGGTTTTTGCTACCTAGCCCCACCTGAGCTGCACACCATTCCAGAGTGCAGCAGACAGGAACAGAAGGGTCCCTTAAAACCTTGCATGAATGCGATGCACAGGAAAGGGGGAGTAAACCATACACAGAAGGGAAAAAATAAGTCAGAGTACAGGAGAAACACCCTTCTCTTCCCCTACATAGCTCTGCTTTCCTTTACCCTCTCCAAACTTTTTCTCCAGTCTTGCCTTTTTAAAAAGTCAATGCAGAGAGTCACGCCGTACATCCTGTCTGAACTCAGAGATGGCAGTCTCAGAGAGTATTTAGCAATTCTTTGCAGGGCTGCCAAGAGTTTATCCTTACTTGGTAAGTACAAATGCCCATCGGTATTCATGCTAGTATTTAGAGTGCGTTTCATAGCAGCCAGGAGCTCCAACATCTTCTGTAGGTAGTAGTAGATTTTCAATAAAGAACCATATTTCATGGCTCTTTTTTATGAAGAATCATATTTCTTCAGAAGAGAAAAAAAGTATTACAGAGAATATTAACATCAAACACTAAAAATAATGAAGACGTTATAAAATCTTTTTGGTTTTTATACCTTTGTAAGGCTCTGCTTTCTCCCACAGTGTTCAGATCAGCAAAGCACTCATCCTTTCTGCTCTCAGTCTAGGGTAGAAATACGCCTTTTCAGTCCCTCACAGCATGTCATTATCCTTCTGCAAAGCAAACAGAGCTCCAAGAACTGTGAGGAACAGAGTGGAGAAGAAGGGAAATTGTCATTCTCTGATACAATAAGTAACTCAAATCTTTTTTCTTTTTATGGAAGTCACTTTCTAAATTGTTGTCAGTTTGTGCATTAGACAATGATTTTTTTCCCAAGGGTTAATTTTTTTTCCCAATCACAAATTGAATGTCATTTTCCCTTTGTAACAGAATGAAATAAACATATATATTTAACTATAATATGAACCCAAACTAGCATCACTATTACTAAAGTCACGATGATCAGTGTTGATACTCACTGTAACCATATGCTTTCTGCTGAGTCAGTTTTGAAATACCAGTCTAAAAGGCTGTAGACAGAAGATAGAAGACGAAATTCCTAGAGGTCACCAAATAGTCGGCAACGTTACCTGTAGTGAACATCACTACCATAATGACAAGAATTATACAATACATCTGCCTACAGTAGCATTGGTTAGCCTCAAGTGATCTTGCCCTGTCTAATCTTACAGCTGCAGCTTAGCCAAACATGATATGGACACAGTAGCTAAAAACCCCAACACACTAGGCTCAGGAGGTCTGTACTCAGTGTCATAAGTGATGTCAGGCAGACTTCAAATTCTAGGTGAAGAACACTCATACTTAAGTATAAGACTGTATTTTAACATTACTTGGAGGTCTAAAATTACAGAGATATAGCAGGGCTCTCTATAACTTAGGCAAGTCAGTCGCCTAAGCCCTGTTGCAATCAGCAGCTATTAACTCTGCAGTCTGTTTAAACACTAAAATCTCACCGATGACTTCTACATGTAAGTACCCAGGCATTTCCAAGTATTTGGCTTCTAGGTACATGTGAAGTGGAACTCCTTAAACTTCCCCAATACAGAAGCCGTTCGGCTCTATTTGATGAATTTTGTGGCAACTGAATATCATAATCAAACTACGTGTTGTATTCTTTATGCCAAGGCACACATACATACAGAGAAAAAATGTTTTTCTAAAATCACAAGGAAGGGTCTGTAGACATGCCTACATTATTTCACAGTCAGCTTTAGTGAGCTTTTGAGCTAACCTATGTAAATGAAGCATTATATTCTCCTCAACTTACTTCTGGCAGGCATAAACAGGTTTCCAGAGCTCCTTCAATTCCTTAAAGGATTCATATCATGATTTGACTTCCTGCACATTCAGAATTACTTCCTTCCCAAATCCTCTGTCCCCCTTCTTCTAGACTAGTAAGTAAGAATACTAGCAGTAAGAATAGATAGCTGTTCAAGTGCATAACAATCTACTTACGTTTTTATCCCAATCTCAGCTGTACTACCTGGTTCGCAGACATCTGTGGAGCAAATGCCAAGGGACTGGCTATCTCCTCACTTCGTTTAACAGAGTTCAACTCTGAAAATGTGGAAAATTACCTCCTCCTTTCTGTCTTCTACAGCACATCTAAACTGGTGGTGGGAGGAGCAGAAAGTCTCCCTATCTTGCAGTGTGAGAAAAAGCTAAAATTCCCATCAGAAGTGACTCACCGACATTAATCATATATACACCAGATTGAAAGGCACTCAGAACATGAAGCTTGAATCCCATCCTCAGTTAAGCAAATGAGAAGCAAATTGCTCAGTACTGTCATATTATTTTAACTGCTGTATTTTCTTTTTGCACAATGAAGCTGATGAATAGAAATTTATTGTTTCTAGCCCTGAAATCTTACAGAGAAGTGCTGCTGAATCTTTTGGAAGAACAAACAGCTGAGTAGCATGCAACTTCCTTTATCTTGAAATGAAAATGTATCAGTTCAAAGGTTTTTATATGTAAGACATTAACACTGCTTACCACCTGGCTTATGCATTACAATGAATATCATTATTAACCAAGCAGATGCACATCAGAATCTTCAGTACCAAATCATTCTGCAGCTTGAGATACTCCATCTTTTGTTTACTTCTCTCAGGGAGTGTTGTCAGTTTTTCTTCAATAATATGAAATCAAAGTACAAAAGTCCAGAGGGTACTGTTTAGATTCCAGACTAGAGATAAATGTTGGTGAGGGAGAATGAAGAAAAAGAGAAAAATAGGAAGAAAAAGTCCTACTGTCTACAAAATGAAGCTTGAGAGCGAGAGGATTTATTATTTTTAAAAAAAAAAAAAAAAGATGACAAGAGTCACATTTGGAAATAGATATCTGCTACTGAGTCCACAAAGCAGAGAATTTTCCCATTCATACTGCTCTATACTCTTCAGAAACTGGACTCAGGCTTTTTGCCTTTCTAGTATTTTTAACTCTGCCTAATACTACTATCAAGGTTCCACAGCACTATACCCGGAATTACATACGAAGAATATTCTATTAACCATAAAAAACCTACAGTATAATTATAAAAAGCAAACCACACTCCTCTTGTTTTTCAGGAAAGCAATCTAATGCCCAGAACTAGATTACAATCTGTCACAGTCTTGTAAATTCAGGATAAATCAAATGCTGCTCTAACAATACCTTGGCATAAAAGAAACCAAGGGTTCACTGCAATAAAGTGCTTGAGCTACTGCCAAGTTAACAATTTCTACTGGCATTTAATTATAGTGCCATTTCCTGAAGCTAAGGCACAGCTAGCTTTAGCATGAGCAAGGCTACTTTGAGCAAGAGACTTGTTCTGCTCAAATCAACACTCATCTGACAAATAGGCTTGATATGTGTAAAACAGAAAAACAGGCAAGGATGTAAATTTAGCCCCTCACCGAATGTTAGAGAATATTCAACACAGAAATTACAACTATCAAAATAAATGATAACACTACTTAAGTACATCCTACTTATGTTTTGCAAAGGTAAGAGTGAAATGGTCAGATTTCCTTCTGAGTAGAGGTATTTAAAAGAGCCCTGGTCAAAAATTGGCTTCTGATACACTTTACACATTTATACACCTCTAGAGAAGATGTCTGCATGACATTCTAATTTTTGGCAACAAGTATTCACAGTATTTTTAACAATCTTTTTTGACATATTCAAAAAGAAGCACTCCATAGAAAGGGTTAGAGACATCCTGAGTTGCAAATGTCCCTGAAGTGTATGTCCACATCCTCCAGGTGATGTTTTTAGGTAACAAATAACAAGATAGTCTTATAATAAAGTAACGCAAACTGCTACTAAGGGTCTCAATGCCACGCTATTGAACTCTGGTGTACATATGGGTGCAAGACCTCGAAAAGTCATATTAATAATGTAGAAAAGGTCAGTCTAAGGATTATCACTTTGGTTGTTACACAAGATCCTACACAGGGAAAATCAAAAGAAGGTAAGCCTTTGCTTCATGGTAGATTTGGGGAGCATAAAGCATGACTGCTTGATTTTACTTTAAAAATTAACATCTCTACTCTCGTTTATGCAGTGTTGGAAATCAAGTTGGAATAATACCCCACATCATTTGAGACTTGTGACTAGTAGGAACTAATCTACCATGATTAGTTTACAATGTTCATAACAACATACACAGCACATTGAATCCAGAGCAGCTGAGGTTATCAGTCTATACTGCTGTGAAGTATCTGGCTCTCAATAAGCACTCCAATTTGCATGTGAAAAGACCAAAATGAAAGGTTTCTTTTCGATGCTTAACAGGAACTTTACACAGGCATTTAAATTTAGACTAGGAAAACTGCCCAGGCTTCTGCAGCCCTTGTGGAATATCAACAAAATGTCAGTCTAGTCTATCCTCCATACCTCTACCCCACCAGCCCCATCACACCACCCTAAGGTCCACATACTGGTGATGGAAAAGGCAGAAAGTTCAGGAACTGGTCTCCCAGAGGTACATCTAAAAGGCCAAGTGCTTACATGACAGAACAATGACCACAGCTTTCATTCAAAGACATGGAAATAGACTCTTCCATAAAAGAAAAGCTTCATGGCCAGAACACTAAGCAGATATGGGAGTATATTTCTGAAGAAAAAAAACAAAGCAAAACAAAGTAAGAAAAGGGTGAAAGGGGAAAAAAAACCCACAAACCAAAACACCATCACAACAAAAAAAACAGAACAAAACAAAAAAACAAAACCCCAACCAAATAACAAACCAAAACCATACTCAAGCGATGCAAACATAAGGCAGATTCCTGATTTTATGCTATTCTCTAACATCGTGGCTTGTAGCTCTTCCAATAAACTGGAGTTTGAACCTCCTGCCTGGTAGATTCACTGTTGTCCCACCAGAGGTGGGTGCTGTGCAGCCTCACCTGACATACTGGCAGGTCTGTGATACAGCACCTGCTTCTTCTTTCCATTGTATAGTGAGCTCAGGCATGCACCAAAGGATGTAGTTTTCTCTCCAGAAAAAGCCATGCATTTCAAAAGTCTGTTAACACTTTTCAGTTTAACACTTCCCTCCCTACTTTAATTCAGCCCCAAGGAAATTATTTTAGATCAGCAAGAGATCATATGTAGAAGAAGGAACAGAAGCCCACCACCAGTCTCAGATGTGGACCACACCCTGCTACTCACTGCCCAAGTACGACTGCATCCATCGTTCAAGATCCAGAGTTTAATCCTCTCTCTTCTCCACATGCTTCACAGCAACTGTTGTCAGTCAGGCTGGAACACAATGTGAAGAGTCCTAAATTTCAAGGACATTTCTGTACCCTTATGACTCTGATTCCTCTTTCTTGTCTGTTTAGGAATATACTGGGGGTGACATACACCATAAATAAAACAAATGTCTTTGAAGAAGGTCTCAGGAAGATGCTCAGAAAGTCTCCTGCAGTTTGCGATTCAATCTGTTTGCTCTCAAGTTGAACCTGACATACTGGCTTGATCCAATCTGTGTGGTGCTTCACATACTTTCAGCAGGTCTTACTAAGAAAATTTCCCCTCCATTTAGACTAAACAGAAGTTTTCATCTATGTTATCTTGATCAGAGGACATGCATTAATGTGGGTTAAATAGTAAGGGACTCATATGAATATGGATAATCAGAAATAGCAAGGTTATGGAGAACTCACAACAACTTTGAGTCTCAGAGTCAAAGGGAAGATTTATCTCTTACAATTAATTTCTAGCCTTGTTAAGCACACCAAAATATATGCTTGCCTTTGTTTCTACCAAACATTAGTGACACAAGAATCTCAGAAAATTGTGTCAGTAAGTAGGAATAATGGCTAGTCTTGATTCTGGTATAAAAAAAAGGGAACAAAACAAGGATTATGAAAAATTGTAGAAGCAAGCATTGAATACCTGAAGAGAACAATTCATGGGAAGTTAATGAGTATCAAATAGGAGACTGAGTAGCAAAGCAACAGTCAGACCTACTGAGGAAAAGCAGCAAATATAAACAAGGAGAATGAAATAGGCTGTTGACAATAGGCCAAGAAAAATTTAGGGCATTAGGAAATTAAGAGAACTGAAATGAGCAATCAGATGGAGGAGAGGAGGAAAGAAAAAAAAAGACAAAAGAGTCATGAATAATTTCAAAAAATAATGCACTATTGAAAAAGAATAATAACGTAATATATAAATCTTGGCAGCTTGTCAAATTTTAATTATCTTTTCAATTACTAATTAGGCCTTCTCATTGATTCAATGAGAAGACAAACTTTCAAGAGTTTTAATGTTACCCTTTTTGTCCACTTCTATGATCTGCACATCACAATGCACAATCAGAATCATATCAAACAGGAGAATGGGACATTTGCTACAATATGCTCTGTCCCTTAATACTACCAAAACCCTGAGTAGATGTGTATCCTAAATGAAGAACTAGACAGAAATTTCAATTACATAGGTGGAATGCGGTTTTACATGTGTTTTTGGCAAATAAGCCTCTTTGAGAAAGCAACCCATCTAAAATAGAAAGTATCTTTAATTTGGGGGGGTTGTCTGTTTGTTTTTGTACTCTTGAATGAAATAATTACTTACCTAACTATATAAGCACCAAAGAGAGCACAGCTGACGTGCATTAGCAGGCACACATGACCATAGCAAGTGCATCTCTATTTCTTCCTAACTGCTTCCAGACTGATTTCCTTTTAATCAAATACTAGACAGAAAGACACTGGTTGGCCCAAAGCCAGCATCACCACTTTCAGGCCACTTTCTCCCCCCTCCTCTGTAGGCAGCTGCACTGGCACATGGGGAGGGCATGAGGAAAGCCAGATATTTCCCCTGCAGCCTTGAAAGGAACAGCGGTGCTCAGAGCAGGACAAAGCTGTGACAGTCAGTGCTGGAAACCAATACCAAGCCCAAAGCACAAAGAAAGGTACCTGGAGCTCTGCTCCTGCTCCTTTAGGAGCAGTACACAGAGTATGTTGTTACTTATGGAGAAAAATCCAGTTGCACTCCTTTCACTTACGATGGCTTTCAACTACGTATGTTAAAACTTTAAAATTATGTAAATTAAGGTCCATTACTCGTGGTAACATTAACTCATTAACTCATGTATGTATTATGTTTATGTATTACTGTTTTTCCTAAAATTACTTCAACAGGTAGTTTGTTCATTTCATATTTGACTTTAAGTCTTTTTGCTCAAATTGAGTGGGAATACCTATGCAATATGTATCACAATGAAATTAACATGCTTTAAAACCTGGTGCACTGTCAGCCTTTCCTAAGATTCAAAATATAGACAATAGTGCTTATTCTGGAGCAACCTGGGAAGGCATCCATTATCTTTTATTTTAATTTTAGTACTTAAGACTAATTCTTTCAATAATTCTTAATGCTTAATTAAGAAAGATAACTAACAGTGGGCATAATCTGTCCAATATAAATAAAAATGTCATTCCAGAACAGCTGTTGTTATAGATTAGGTGTAATTAATATGATGTTGAAAATGGAAAAAAAAAATTAAGCTGATACTGTACATATAGGGAACTCTGATAAAGTAAAAACTCCTGTTCACAGGTTTTCTGTGTATTGCAGAAGTGCACAAATGCACCAGAGCAAATAGAAAGATTAATTGCTGTACTGCAAAACAAGCTAAGCCTGAAAAAGACATGCATTGACTTCTGCGCTCATGGTTAGTAAAAGGCAAGGACAAATTTTACAGAGCAAAACCACGTTTCAATCTGTTAAGAAAAAATGTTCAGAGTACCTGAAGTATTGCTGGAAATGACAGAAAAGTTCAAAGGCAAGCAAACTTCCATTTTTGCAGCAGAGAAGGCAGCAGTGAGAAAATTAATCTTGTGCATTAATCTTGGCATTCCTCAAAAGTGACTCAGGCCTGCAGAAGAAAACATTCCCACTATCTAGTTAGAAAACGTCATGTTTCCCACACAGAAGAAAGGAGAGGATCCCAAGCAGTGCTGGTTTTACTACTTTTAACCTGATTAATTTGCTTGCAGACCCTTCTGCTGTTCAGAGTCCTAAACTGTTAAGGAAAAGTAGTTCCCATTTACCAACAAAAATTAAACTAGCCCTCATGTCTATAATAAGCTTGAGTCAGAGCATTTCCAAACAATTATTTAACTATTTCTAATTTATTATAGTAGTCCTCGGTAAAAGCATCTTAGAACTACAATCAGCAGCAAAATAGAAAATAGGCTAATTAGCTATGTGGCAATATGTTTACACACTTATGATCTAAGTGTGATCACACTTATGATCATACACATTATGTAGTGACAAGCATAAAAAAAAAGCCCATTCAGCAATGAAAAGTAGAAAACACCCTTGGTGGACTAGAGGAGTAAGAGAGGTCAGAAAGCCACCTGCAGCACCTGAACCTCTGCTATGTCTTATGTCTGAGCCAAATGTCTCTTTTAAGAAGTGAAATCCCACTTCTGCCAGGAGTGCTGACCCCACACAGTCCTCATGCACCTCTATAAAAACCAATGTAGTTACCAACAAGTAAAAAAACCCCATTTCTGCAATATGGTTTCTAAAAAGGTCAGTCTTGATGCTTCACTCAAACTCTCAAAGCTTGTAACAGAAACAAGAGCATCCTACTGGGAAGTACAAGGTTTAATGGGAGTTACAACCAACCACTTCCATAACCACCAGTGTGCTGAGTGAGCAGCTCAAACCAACCCTGAAGGAACAGCAGATGCCCATGTCCCAACTTACATCACTGCAGGGTGTTGAAGGAATACACTCAACAGCCAGTAGTTTGGGTCATGTCAACTTTAGAGTTGCTCACCCTCCTCAGGATATGAGTGCCAACATGGAAATTGCGACAGAGAACAGAGCAGGAGGCTGGTTACATCAGAGTTGGGTGCTCAGGGTGACTGCCCTGCCTCACCCAGGGTGAGATGCTCCTCAGCATCATCACCTCTCATCCACATTCTGCAGAACTCAAAAGACTCCAGGTGGATTTGAAGGCAGGACAAGCAGTTGAGCACTGAAACCTAGTTTACTGTCTTCATAAAATTTATGGGACAGCAGGATAGAAGACTCAAAAATACCTTCAGTAGGTAAAAAACACCAAAGCTTAACCACTTGCAAAATAAGAAGGAATCAATATGAAACAGTTAAACTATATAGAACACTTATACAGAGTGATATTTACTCACCTCAAAAGTATTTCTCAACTGAGCTTCTGATTTGTTTTGTATTTGTATGACATGAAAGTTGAATTCAGAATGATTTCTCTCTATATTTATTTATACACATGGGAACCCATTTTGAATTCAAAAGCAGTTTTTTACTGTGTCCTGGAATGAAAACTATCAGTTTGGACTGAATACTTTTTCTGTTCCAGCTTAGGTCTTTCAGTAATTGCTTTTTCACAACATATTAAAGAAAGACTGAGATTACTAAAAGTAATTGTATTGCCAAGCAAGGAAGGCAAATTATTAAGGACAAATTTTTAAGTATTTAAAGCCAAATCCTCCTATGACAAATTCTACTTCCAATTCTTCCACTTTCCTTTATTAAATATTTTATTATATTCTACCAGACAGAAATGTTGTACAAGGATATAAAATATTTTTAAGATGTTTTTCGTCTCTCTCTTGCATGTTAGGTCAGTTGCTCCATTTCACAGCTCAGCTGAAAATGCGTAATAAAAAAAGCAGACACAAAATATATTTGAAGAATGCTGCCATAAAACATCCAAATTTTGCTGTTTCAATGAAACTCGAAGAGTTTTTCCACCTGTCATGCTACAGGTAAGGGATGCAAGAAATGGAATTAAAGTTATTAAGTTTTTTCCATCTCTCTCCTGTATTTGACTGTGGTTTACAAAATCCTTCGTCATCTTTGGGTTATTTGTTGATAGAGGGGTTTTTTTCAGTTGCTGTTGAGTTTGGCACACAGACAAAGCATCTCCAAGACATGACCTACTAGAAGCTTTTATATGAAAAAACAAAAGCTTATTACTTGCTATGTGTTCTCTATAATTTGTCACCAGGTTATAAAGAAAAGATGATGAAAGTGGGATAGCAAAAAGAATGATAATATATCAACTACATTTGACTGATGAGTTTGCAAGGTGATTTTAAAAATTAATACTTTAAGAAAATGTGTATATTGCAGACTCTGTAGTACATATATGAAAATGAGACTATAGCAGTTATTTCAAGACAAAATACAGCCAAGGTAGTACTTATGTTCCTATGATGAAGTTATGAACTTCAACAACTTCCTTCCCCTCCTTTCCCCAGATGCTTAACAATTCCACCAAAAAGGATTACCAAGTAGGCATCCATGTATATTCATTTCTTTATCCATCCATCCATCCATCCATCACCCAGTAATCATTATAATATGCATACATGTGAATATGCATATTTATTAAATTATAAGCACCTTTAATACATACACATTGACATGAATTTGGAAAAGGATTATAAAAAACTTTATAAAGAAATGTACTAACTAATTTCATCAACGTCTGATAGCTTCAGTAACTAGAAAGATACAATCCAGCAACAGAAGTCCTAAACCTAGTTAACCCAGGTTAACTTAACCCAGGGCAGAAAACAGCAGATATTTGTTTTTTTTGTGGAGTGACTGCTGTTCTAACGTTTTAGAGCACCTCAGCTGCATTAGAAAGGCATCTCTCAAAGTCACTCACATACATCATCTACAAAAACAGTAATAAAGCAACCTGTTAATCTCTGGTAACTGAAATAGGGATAATACCAGACATGCCCAGAATCAATAGAAAAACAGGCAAACTCAAACCACTGAGAAGCAAAGTAACATCCCACAAGAAGTTAGTAAAAGAGAAGGAAGAACATCCCATTATATTGAGATGTTATATTGGCCCCAGAATGGGCAATTCCACTTCAAAGAAGTCAAAAAGTCTAAGTTAGGACAGCTATAATTTAGTATTTGTCATAATGCCATTATTCTTATAAAAAAATAAATTCTAGGATTTCTTTGATCCCTTATTTTAAACAAATAAACTAGATTGCTAACAGTTGTAGATATTGACAATATTGTAAATATATAGCTTCAGATCTTAAAACGCAAACTTTTAAAAAGAGCTCTTCAGGTGTATTTCATACCGTCAGTTTGCTTAGAAGATACTGAAAGCATAAGAGTAGAAATACTCTGCTGAAGTCAGTGGGATTACACAAACTGAATTCAGTCATACAGGATTTTATGCTGATACTCCAGAACTGCCCATGTAACTTCTTTCATGGTAGATAAAGATGAAAAATATAACCCTCATCCTTTATCACTGTAGTTAACCATTACTCACTTCTTTCATTCAATAAAGACTGACTTCTTGATCTATAAAATCTCCTGGTCACCTGTCAAAACACAGTCTATTTTCTCAACTGTTTATTATTATTAGAGATCTTTCTTGGGAGTCATTTGACTTCATCTTGTCCATTCCCCTACAATACTTGTCTTCTAATCCGTCTAATCTGCTTGGATGAGCTCTACATTCTCCTTTCCCCGTTTACTCCTCTTAGATGTCTTGATTTTCTTCAGTGTGTCTTCCGCCTTGTCTTTTTTATGTCCATACTATATCCTAGCAACAGATTAACAAAAAAAGGACAATTACCGTGAATATAGGTGCATTAATCTCTCAACCAATCCCACCACTACATTGCTTTCCTTGTTTCTACTTTTCTTACTCATCTTACAAATAGCATTCTTTAGTGGTTGTCTGGTTTCTTCTTAGCTTGAAACACAGGCAGATCAGGCAGCTGCCACAGCATTGCCACTGGGTTAACTCTGTGGTAAGACTACAGCTGAAAAACCTGTGCTCACACAGCAACTCCACAATGAATATGAACTTTGTCACCTTATACCAACAAAAGAACAACCCGCTTTTTGTGTATCATGGAGTAAGAGCATTTGTAATGAACAGAAACTTAACAGCCAACATGCAAATGAATATTTACTTTGATGTAAATTGCTTACATTTCCAAAGTGTAAACTCATCAAAAAAGCTCTTTTAAGTCTTGCCACCACATCAGGTATCTTCAGAGTATATATATTCTACCACTATTAGCTTCTTTACAGAGTCAGAAATGTAAAGGAATGTTATTGCAAGTGACAATCAAGCCTTTCAAATTATAGGCAATGGAAAAGGTAGCAGAACATATCCATATGATAAAAAAGCCCTCCATCTGAGTCCAAACATCTCTAAAAGCTTTGTTTATGTTATTTATTTTAACCTTGCACCATCTTGGTTTTGTTTCTTTTTTAACAAGATTAAAAATTAAATTTTTGTATCTCATAAATAATGCAATAGAACCACGTTGTATGTACATTTCAAGGCAAATAAGGATGCTTAATTGCTTTTTTCCTAGGATTCCTCCTTAGTTTGGCCTTTCAAAAGTTTTACAGCACATCAACACAAATAATGCACTGATGGGAATATTCTGACAGAAGCATAGAAGCACATGTGGCCACTGTCACATTCAAAGTAATTTTTTTTTAAAAAGCTACAAGACTGAAAAGAACGTTTAACCACAAAAACTATCACTTATTTGCTAATACATCTTTTCATATGTGCTAACTAGCTCCTGTATCTTTCCTTTGAAAAGGTATTAGACAACTTGGCAGCTCAATGTCAATAAAACAAAATTTAAAAAGATCTCCAGATGTTCACTCCTACAAAGGTCTGAGCACCTGAAAGGAGAGAGGTTCCCCTGATGCTTAATGCTTAACAAGAAATCCCCATATCTCCTGAGACCAAATCTGAAAGAGCTTTTTATTTCTTGGTGCTCACCCATTCAATACAAACCTATCTCCTTGATTATGTGCATTCTGAGAAATGAGAGCAGGGTCCTGTCTTTGAAAAAATCTTTACCTTTTCAAGCCACACAGTTCCTGGAAACTAAGGTGTATATGGCTAATATACCCCTACAACTCAGTTGGCATGAATTAATGTGACTTTCTCATAAAAGCTGCCTTTAACATCATAAATGACAAGTGTTAAATAAAATCCTTGGAAACCAAAGCTCTGGATGAGATGGAGACTCCTTGCAGGCACCCCACGTAGCAGCAAGAAAGCAGAGACCACCGCAGCTGCTAGCTCCCACCATCCCAAAGCTAACTGGACATTCCAAGGCAGCAGCTCTTGTAAATATTTTGAATGTCACATTCACAAGGAACATAACTGGGCAAACCGAATGCACCACTAGCATGGAAGTTATTCTGAGAAGATACAGGTTTTATCAGAGCAAATGTTTTCAGCTTCCCTGCTCATGAAAAATCCAGGGCTAGTATATAGCCAAATTTTCAGTGTTTTTCTCTCATTTTTGAAGCACAGAACAACACACATGTAGTACATCCTAAAAATCAGGCAGAAGAAAGCAGTTTACAAGCACTTCTGACAGCTCTGGCTTAAATCAGCTTGTGGTCATCCCTCAGCTTCCCTCAAACCGTACCAAAGTAGGTCATCCACATTTTCTCTTGAGCAAGTGCAGCAGCTTCAGGCCAATCACATTCCTGTGCCATTTTCCTTGGCCTTCTGTCTGTCCTTTTTTGCCTTAGAACCACACACACAAGTACATCAGCCCTTTCACCTCCACTTGTGCATGGTGCCATCTTGTTGTATCTATGTGGAAACCCACTGTGCCCTGGCTCCCTAAACCCTTAGACATATGCATGCTTGGGGAAGGCAGAAGGAGATCAGGGGGCCTGAAGGGAACCATCGAGGACTGCTTTAAAAGACAATTAAACAACACACATTTCCAGCACAGCTGCTCTGTGGGTGCATTCACCAGTTGCAGGGAGATAACACAGCTGAGGAAGACAGAGTCTCCTCTGGCTGAGGAGGCTGTCAGAAGGAGGAATTCCAGGGAGAGCACAGGACTCTCCCTCAGCACTGGGCCTCTGCCAAGATAAGGCAATGGGATGAAAGGACTTGACCTCTGAAACTTGCCTGAGGATTAAATGAACTTCGTCACATTATGTACGAATATAACTGTTTTGATTGTGGTTTGCCATCCTATTAGACTGTAATAAGAGTTCTTCTCTCAGCATAAACCATTGCATCACCAGGCTAAGGCATCGTGGGACAGCATGCACATGTACGCTTCTTCCATGACCATCTTCGCTGCGTGACATATAACCATCACATCGTGTCCTTATCAGGGAGGAACAATCCTCCTGGCCCACAGGCAGATCCTTGCTGGATATGGTCATGGTGCTCAGTCAGGCCAGTAGAAACAGAGACCTTCTTATTACATGTAAAAATTTAGTACGAAAAAGATCCTTCAAAGAAGTTTTTAAAATTGCCCCATTCTCTTCCCCAACGTGACTGTCATCAGTGACATCTTCTAAAAGTCTAATGTGAAGATGAGAAAGGGCTGGGCTCCAATACCTTTATGAAAGAAAATACAGATGCACGAGGAGAGTTGTTTTGTAGCTCCTAAGAATATTTTAAGTAACGGAGAGTTAAAAGCGGATACGAAAATACCAACTGACAGAAAGCATGGCACTGCCTGAAGAACAAGTAGTGTTATCTTAAATGACAACACATGGGGCTTATCACCCAAGGTAACGAGGCACAAGCAGAGAGCATTTCACCTTTTCAGCACCCCACCTCAAATCCTACAGTTAAGTTATTTACACTAACAAAAATTTGTATTGCCATCTAACAGTCAACAAGGGGCTTCTGTGGTGTGAAGCTCCCACCTCAGAAATGTCTCAGCAAGAAGTTATCCCTCCCTCTCGAACCATGGCATGTGGCATGCAAGTGCAGCAGAACACACTTGGCCATTTACCGCACATAAAGCACACGCTGGCTGCTGCCTCTCAAAGGCCCCACGCCTTACTTCTTAGTATTACCAGCAGACAATTCCTAAAGCAGAATTTGATAACATCTGAAAAAAGTAGCTTACACCATCTGGATGGTTTAACTGATGCATGCTAGAACAGCCTTACTTTCACTGAGCCTGGTCCTGTTATAAATACATCCAGCATAAGAATAATCACATACACTGCCAGGGATAAGAGGATTTTGTGTACATGGCAATAGGCATCGGTCATCTTGAGCGAGACACAGAGAACTGCAGGCGAAAAAAAAGAGGTATAGTCTTCTAAAAAGATACAGTGAAAGTGAAAGGGTTAATGTGTCATCTCTAAAATTCATTTCATTCCAGTGATGAAGAATTTCCCTAATGGACTGGGAAACACAGCCACAGACTACAGAGAGCAGCTCCCCGAAGGAAAAGCTAGGTGCTTTCTCATTTTAAATTCCAAGAGGACACTGGCACTGCAACAAATCAGTCTCTGTGATCTTCCAAATATCCAGCGGGATATTTGTGTTGAGCAATATAACAAAACATTCATGTCTTCTGAACATTAATAATGTCACACTTCAATCTACTGATGATCACATAAACTTACTCTTTCCCAGCTAGAAAGTATCATAAAGTCCTAGCTCCTAAGAATTAAAGGACAGATGGGGTTAATGTGTAGAAGGAACCTCATGTGCAGAGTTCTCCTTCATAGCTTCTTGAAAGACTTTCTGCAGGTTCAATGAACACTAAGCAACAGAAGTGAGCTTAAGTGTGTACTTGAGCTACTAAGCCGGCTGCCTTAGTACGAAGAACGTCTCTGTGCTCTATGTTGAGGGGTCTTGCACACAGCCAGAGTTGGCAAGAACTGTAATGAGCTCTAGTGGAGCTAAGATGCCACATGACACTAAAAGAGAAGTGGAAAGTGAGGTATCCAAAGACATAGTATTTTTAAAACTAAGGAGAAGTTTGAAGCCTGCTTATCAGAAACAAGTGCCCTTCATACATATGACAACAATGAGAGAAACCATTCAATGAGAGCAGAAACCTTTAAAAGGGAACAGGAATGAAACTATTCTACTCCAACACATCCTTACCTCACTACACTTATCTATGTACTTTGCACACAGGTACTTAGTTCAGTTGAGATCTTGTAGTGGTTCCCCTTTGGAGTACTGAAAAGAATTAGCAGTTCAGTTCAAAAACTTTGTGCACATCACACAAGATGAATACTGCTCAATGCGAGTAGAAGCAGCCACTGTTACAAAAGAGGTCTCCAAAAGCATTAATCATTTCTAGGAGAGCATATATAGTCCAGGCACACTCCCTGTTCTTGTGCACCTCTGTGAGTATAGATTCATAGTCTAGAGGAAGGCTATGGAGAAATGACAAATAAGCTCACACTATAAAACAGAAATATTTGGCTGACTGGTTCTGAAGAGCATCCAAAACAACAGAAAAGAAATTCTGTCTTTTCTGCTAAGAAGTTCAGCACACTGCTTCTTCTTGACCCTTTCCTTTCACTGAGTGAAGGTGGTTGGTCTAGCTGGTTTTATCTCAGCAACTTCATAACTGATTCATTCTCTTGCAACAGCTGCACTCTTCTGTACTGCAGGTACAAATGGCTTGTCACACAGTCTGTGCTGGAAGACACTACCAGTCTTCCATGGGACCTTACTACCAATGTAAATACTCTTTAACTCTCATTTCAAAGTCTATCTGTTTTTTCAATCAAACTGTTATTTTTTCAGAAGTTATTGAACAGGCATTTCTTTTTTGCTGTTCCTCAACTAGTGGTCTTACACAGAAACAAGTATGTAAGGAATAGAAAAGACAAGTTTAGTTTTTCAATATTCTGGTGAAATTTTGGAGTAAGCCAAGAAACTGCTTTGGAGTTTTCATCCTCCTGTTTCAAGACAACATACATTTTTAAGGAGGACAACACTGCTGTGAGCCTAAAAATGATAAATCCTTTTCAACGTTGTAAATCTTTGAGATAAAAAAATATCCATTGACAGCAAGTCAAGGAGAGGTGAAAAAAATTTTGCATCGAACTTTCATACTCATTTTTGTATTTTGGCTTGAAATACAGAGGTAATATTAGGTATTTTTATCACTGATACAAGGTTATACAATTAAAAAAAAAGAATTGTTCTTTTGACATCATACTTCCTCTTATGGCTGGGCTTCGAGGCTTCAACACTTCCGAATGTTTGTCTATTAAAGCAATTAATTTTTCATGTATCAGCATTATATTAAGTTTCCCTTGTTTAGAGGAAGAAAAGTCCTAGCTGGTAAACCAGGATTATTATTTTGACATTCAGAAAGATAGAATTGCATCTTTGTATCTGAAAAAAGAAATATTTAATGCCTTTATAAAAGTATGGCAGTCTAAATTTGTGAAGAAAACATTAAAGGTCATTGATTTCCTTGCTTTTGTTTCAAAAAACTATTCCTGTTTGATAAAGATTTCACAAGGTCTCCCTAAGTCCACATGCAAGATTTTTTGGCCCTAAACCATGTATAAAGCTTTCCAATTTCCTGAATTTCAGACACATGGAAATGCAAGGAGTGGTGAGCTGCAATCCAGCTTAACTAAAATAGGAAGCTAAGAGTAGTGACAGGTACCATGTCTGCTCCTTAATCTTACCACATGCGAGTTTTTTCCTTAATGTGAGTGAAAGATCCACATTAAAAAGACAGAAGGTTTGCAACTACAAACCGCTCAGGGAAAGCGAGTAAGCAATAATAACAGATCCACTGTAGCTTTTGAGGACAATACCAATTCTCCTTGTGCAAAAACCTTTCAGACACAAGCTCATATTTTGGTGTAAGGCAAGACACAAAGCTACCCACAACAGAGAACATTTAATGCAGAACCAAGGTCATATATTCCTGTCCACACTGTGTGAACATTCAGAGCATGTGGTACTGATTTCATCCTTGGGACCATGCTTCCTAGCAGATCACTGCAGTTATGTCAAGCAACCATCATAAGGCCCACAAGCCAGCTGCAGATGTCAAATGCTGCATGAGTTCATGGGCATGCAGGTTTGCCTATGTTGCCTGCAGGATAGAGCAGGCACACTGCACAAAGGCACACAAAACTTTGGATAAGATTGCCTGTCAGGCCCACTTCATGTCTGACCTGCCAGACTTGGGCACAACGCAAGAACTGCCCACCATACAAGTCAATTACACAGCTATAGGACAAAAGACAGTGGGTACAGAGTGAAATTCCACTTAAATATTAGAAGACACTTCTACAGTGAGGGTGGACAGACACTGGCAGTGGATGCCCATATAGGCTCTGTAGTCTTTGTCTATGAAGATACCCAGAATACCACTGGACACAGCTCTGAGCATCCTCCTGTAGCTAATCTGGATCTGAGCAGACGGTTGGACTTGATGCTCTCCAGACCCACCCTTCCAAACTTAACTATTCTCTGATTCTGTAAAAAATGAAGAGGAAAAAACAGTTAACTTCTAATCTTTCCCTCGAACAAGTCATATCAGATAGCACTTGTAAAACTAGCATGAATGCATATGAAGAAGAATGGCTTATTAGCTGACAGTGTCATTCATTGAAGTTTATAAGTAGACTCAAGTGAGTTACTACTTTCATTCTCCACCCTTCACAGTGGAAAGAGAAACTGTTTTAACCCCATAAAACCTATGTTAGATAAACAAGAACTTACCTACAGTAGTTTATCAAACAGCTGACAAGTGGTAAAATAGCATTTAAAAAAACAAATTAGGACATCATGTTATTTTTCCCAAACCTTCATAAATCAAAATGATAGCACACCCTTTTTCACTATGCAGCATATGAAAGCATGCTGGCTGCATGCTTATGCTCCACCTAAATGCGGCCAATGAAAATCATCACCAAAATCAAGAGTTCTCCTTTAGAGGACAAATAAAAAAATTAATTAAAGAAAGAATGTTAGAAAAACATTGGTCTGAGTAACTCATTATCAAACCATCCAAGAAATGAATAAACTAATAAACCTTTTAGTTTAAGAAAAAATCTTCACGAGTAGAATTTCATGACAATGATGCGGCTGACTCAAATAATTTATGTTCAAATTTGAATGTGAAGTTGCCCAAAACAGTGTGTCTAGGGAAGAAATCCAAGAAAACAGTCTGGTCTTTAACTGCAAATCAAAGAAAGCAATTCTCAAATAAATCCTGATGTTTTCTAAAGTCACAAAACCATAAAGATAATCCAGATCATTTCTTCCTTTGAGGAATCTTTTTCATCTCACTGCCTTGAAATTCCTCCATAGCGGAGTGGTATCTTCCCCTTGGACTCAAGGTTATTGATGGGCAGCTCCATTCAAAATGCACAAATTCTGGCATCGCTCTGATGCCGAGACTCAGTCAGAATGGCGCTGCCCTATCAAGTCTCTTGCCTTGCCTTCTCACCAGGACGCTTTTTCACAAAAGCTCAGTCCCAACTTCATGTCTCCTGATCACATTTTCCCATAGAGAGGGATTCAAATGTGAAGACTTAGCTAAGAGCATACTTCATGGCAGCTGGGATATGTGCCTTTACTGATGTCAAAACAGCATCAGGTATGGAAGTTCCCTCAATGTTAAGGAGAGGACAACATAAAAAGATGGCACAAGTCTTTATGCCTTTATGCTTTCAACCACCCTAATCTTCCTTACTGACAGAGGTAGAGAGGATGAACTTGTCACGTTGGCAAGCATTTATCTACAACTGGATTTAGCTGCATCCTGTACTGTCTGTACAGCGGTATTCCATGTTAGTATTTATTAGAAATAAATCATGATAATTACAAATGAAGTCAGTGCCCACCTAAAGAGCCACTATTAAAGCCATTTCCACAGCTAAAATGGACAGACTTGGGAATGCTTAAGCAGTCTGGAGTGTCTGACATTCCAGTAACATCAAGGGGGAAGAAACAACTCCCATTCATGTTAAAGGGATTAGAATGAGTCTTGCAGACAGCATACTCTATGAGCCACACAGAAATCAAATATGTTTTAGAAATTCCATGTACAATAGGAACAATGCCAAAAATTTTATCAGCATAGATTTCACTGCATTGCATTTATTCCTAGTCAGATCATAGCTCACAGACTGATGCCCATGCTGGAAAGCAGCCTTGGCTAAGCCAAGGCCATTCCAGAGGGGTTTCACAGATGAAAAGATGCATTAAGGGATTTGACTTACAGGAATGACTTTAACATTTTACTAATCTAAGCGATATGGCATTAAACCCATGCTAATACCTAAATTAATACAGAAATATGAAAAAGAAAACAAGATTGCTCTATCAGCTTGCAAAGCCAAGCCTCTCATGCCCATCAACACAATGTATATTTCATAATAATGCCACACACTGACGAGGAATGGTGCTAAATCTCTTGATGCCTAGCGAAGCACAGTGCCTGGTGGGAGTAAAGTTAGGTGTGTGTGCAACCTAATCCAAACCACCCAAAATGGGAAAAGCCAGAAATGTAAGGCATGTAGAAAACAATAACGCTGTTCTGAAGCCGCAATCACATTTTTCACTTTGCTCAAAGGCTCAGAGGATTTGCGTGCTATAAAGTAACCATAAGCTAAGGAAGATTGAAAAAATGACAGGCAAATGAGCACTTCACCTCTGAGTTCCCATTAGCAAACCATATATGCTGAAATCCAAAAAGCCTCCATTGCTGCAGCCTTTAGCAACTCGTGGAAGCCAGTTATTGAGTGCTTGTAAAACACTCTTCGTGTGCTTCTTTGAGACTCCTAGCTCTGCTAGGTTTGTACGACAGCTACAAACCCCACACTCCCCACCCATGCGATCCAATTCTAAGGTAAAGAAGCCATGAAATGCATCATACCTCCAGCTAATTTTTACAGAGTTTTGCATTTCTGCT
Source organism: Serilophus lunatus (assembly GCA_013399895.1). Classification (NCBI taxonomy): domain Eukaryota; kingdom Metazoa; phylum Chordata; class Aves; order Passeriformes; family Eurylaimidae; genus Serilophus; species Serilophus lunatus. The sequence goes on from VXBA01002421.1 coordinate 150,061, forward strand.
GCTGTTTCTGGTTTCCATTTCATTCCAGTACTTCTTGTATTAGTTAATTCACTTATTTAATGATTTACATAGCACCTATATTCTTAGCTATCAGCTATCCTTCCCATATAGCCTTAAAAGGACACGTTTAGGTTTGCAGGGGGAGGGGGAGAGAAGGAAAGAGGGTTCCTTCTGACCTTGCTATGTCAAGGTTGTTAGAAACCAACAAATCCTGGCCTCCTGACCCATTTTTAAATAGCAAATTATGAAAACAGTGCTCACACTCTTTCTCACTAGCTTCAGCTTTATGATTCTACTCATAGTGAGAGATAGAAATCTGCATTTTGGTGACAAACAGAATGTGAAGCATTCTATAATTTTCACTTTAAAAGGATGTAAGAATCGCTGGCTCCTTACAAAGTTGACATACTCAGCACACACACACAAAAATTTAAACAACTCCTTTTAAGGCTGCATAGCTTCTGTCTTCAAAAAAAAAAAAAAAAAAGAAAAAACCACACAACCCTCACATATTTGCTGAACTGGCTTGCTAGCGCTTCCCAGGGCTCTTCTCCATTGCTTTATGAGAATCAAACCATGCCCTTGTGCCCAGACACATGAGGACAAAACCACCCTCATTCCACACCAGAAGGGAAGGGATTGCTGAGTGACATTTCTTCCACTTGGCAGAAATCTTAAAAGAAATCCTAAAAAATAAGAATAATTTAAAATTACACTACAAATGGTAAAAATGGAAAGCTGGGCAAAATTGAGTTAGATTAAATAACTAAAACTACAAGCCATCTTTCTGCCCCAGTGACACTAAAGCTTGATCCTCACTTGCCTAATGCACTTGACTACAGATCTTTGCTTGCTTAAGTTCTGCATTTCCTGCCTTCATGAAATTAATGTATTTTAAAGACCAGAAGACCAACTGGTACATAGGATTTTATGTTTTATAAAGTGATCTGCCCCCATCATAAATACATTCTATAACAAAAAAGTCTAGAAATGAAAATATATTTTAAACTTTTTCAGGTTTTATGTCCTCCAGCTCGTTTTGTCTCCATGGATACTTAAGTCTCTATTTTTCATTAATTCAGAGTGATTTATGAGGCTTTGAACAGATATACACAAAACTAATAGTCCTCACACACAAAAACCACCACGAATTCCCTAATGCAAATCTTTTTAATCTAAAATAGTTCTTCTGTGAAAACCAGTATGTCCTGTGGGCCCCATGAATCCTGGACACAAGAGTTACTTCCTATTCCAGCCAACACTTTTTATGAGAGAACATGAGAAGAGGTCTGTGACCATCAGCTGACAGAGATTGTTTGAGAAACACCTGCTTCCATGGAAGAAGCCTCCCAACTGTTAACCTGAGTTTATTTTTAGCTAGTTTAGGATTCAGAGCTGTGATTTAATGGGAGAAAATTGGGGTTCTTTTCTGTTTATTCTCTTGATGGATCATTGACAGTAAACACACCCTTCTCATCCTCTCTTTCCCCATGCTAAGGAGAGTTATTCTCTTCCAGTCCACAAGACTCTGTTTTCCTAAAATGTTTTCATACAGTTTCTCCAAACATTAATTTAACTATCTTGAACATGAGGTACTGGAAATGTACTCATATTCCCAGGGAAACTGTATCAATGTTCTTTGCAATGGTATAAACACTTTCTTTTCTCTACCAAAACCACCTGATTTGTGGTTAGAAAATAAAAATAAATTCTACACTTGTCACAAATACCACTCACAACTACCATGAAGAACCATCAAATTATTCTGGCATAATCTGGCTATGGTCCTTTTCCTCTCTTTTTCCATTCATCATTGTTCCTTGTTTTTAATAATGATTTTCTTGTTCTAAACTCTTTCAAGCAACAACTCTCAGAATAATCAATCTATACTTGCCCAAGTCATGTTTTTGCTTCTTTTTAACAGCAAGAAATATATTTGTTATTCTCCAATCACATGTGAGCAACTCTAGAAGGACTGAGCTATCCAAAATGCTTGAGATCAGATTTTAAGCTTTATCCTGCAACACTTTGACCTGATGTCTAATGACACAGCTGAACCTTGCAGACTCTGCACAAACCTTGCAGAGAGAACAATATATTCTACAAGAACAATCAATATAGCTAGGGGGAAGAAAGTATACACAGGGCTTTTGACTTTGTGCCATTATTACAGTCATTTAGGTATGGCTATCATATGGTTCTCAGGTTTTATTCTTAAAGCAGAAATTTTATTTTTCAGGCCCTCACTTACACAAATTATCTTGTTTTTAATAAAGCACTTCCAACTCTACTAAGAGTGGAGGTAGAAACATCTTGTTTTGAGATGATCTCTGTAGGACTTTTAAGGTATACTGCACCTTCAGTGTATCATGGCTTCATTTCAGTCCCTGTTCTTACATACAAAGGACATCTTTTATTTGCATCAGTTCCCTGCAAAGAGCTCAGCTTGGCTTCCGACAATTTACAAAGAAGCCTTTAGCCTTCAAGCCACAGCTTTGTTTGCAGGATCTCTGCTTACTTCTTTTTCTCAAGCAGTTAATCATACACTTTCATTTCCAATAGAACATTTTATGTGTGGCTCTGGCAGCTTGAGGACTTTGTTTTCTGGAAAAAAAACAAAACAAAACACCAAAAAAACCAAAATTTATGTCCGCCCTGATCACTTTGGTTAATTCATTCTCTTCATTTGATTCCCTGCATTTTGTTCATCTTCCTATTTAAAATTGGTTAAATTGTCAGCGTTTGTTTCAGGACTGTTTTCACAGTCAGCTCTTTCACAGGATCATTCCTATATACCAAAGCCAAGGCTGAAATGGAGTGATCTTTTCATTCAATAACTATTAGAAGAAATATGTTGACTACTACATCTAGAAATAGCCTTTCTATCCTTATTAATAGCATCTTTTGCAATGAATAAAAGTTTCCCATAGATATGGATATCCCAGTAGTATTCCTTTCTCTAACAACGTAAGACTTCTAGATGAAAGCTGAACTTGACATTTACAGCAGTCCCATGACATTGCACCTCACATCTGAAACCTCTCCAGAAAAGGTAAAGCAGGACAAGTGCACAGGTCTCTGCTCCCGCCCATCAACCAGGAGGCCTTCCAGGCCACCTGCGAATGGAATAACCTTCTCACTACTCCCAGGCTGTTCTGGCACTGTGTGAACATGTTGAGAAGCACAACTAACGTTGTATATTTCGTACAAAATTCACTCAGAATCTACTTTTAAGTACTCTTAATGACAGAAAAAAATGAAAAATTTGTTAAATTTGGCAAACCTTTTACAACTTCTCAAGTTTGTGAATCCCTTCTGTCAAAAAATGTCAGTGAATTAGCCAATCTGACCTAACCACATTAGACAGATGTTTACAGATGGTCAAGTGTGAAGACAATTTAAACTTAATTTGGCATTTCAGAACCACCTCTCACCTATGTAGTGTAACAAAGGCAGTTTTAAGTAACTTGAGTACAGTTGTATTTATTAACACTCTGGATGAGTCACCACTCCCAAATGCCTTATGCTGTCCTTAAAATCATACTGGCATGTATTTCCTTTGAACATTTTGCTAAGTGCTACAAAAACTTTACAGCCCTGAGGAAAAAGATGTAGGAGAGAGCTGGCACACTTACACTTTAAACAATTAGGCATACATAGATCTGTCCCTCCTTTACCCCATTCAGTTTCATGACATGCAAAAAAACCCACCTTTACTTAATGCAATGTCATCCATAAAATTTTACAAGTATGAATTATATTTTCCACAGAAAATGGAGCATATCCCTGGTAAGCCTGCAAAGGGCCACTGCATAGTACAAAGATGATGATTTTAAATCTTAAGTGCAGCCATATAAGAGGGGAACAAAGCCAACAGGAATTTTACACAAATTAATTTTAAAAATAAATGGGTTTGCAATAAATTCTCTTTAAAGAGTATGTACTACTCTGGACTTTTTAATCTTATATTTTCTGCGTTCAAAAGTTTGGCAAAGCAGCAAGAATAGCAGCAGTGAAGTGCATGAATTAGGAAAAGGAATAGGACCGAAGAAATTCACATTATTTAAGTTGTGGTTATCTTTATCTTTTATATTCCAGGCAGAAGTATATTTTTCCCGTTGACATTTGTATTGGGTCTGCCTGAGATGGAGTTCATTTCCCCATAGCAGTCCTCACAGTGCTGTGCTTAGCACTGGTTGCTAGAAAAGGGTTGGCTACTACTGAGCACAGCATCAGCACTGTAACATTCCCTCCCCAATAAGGGCAAGATCCTGGGAGTGTTCACAAGCAGGCCAGCTGACTCGAACTGACCAAAGGGATGTTCCAGACAATATGACATCAGCTCAGATATAAAACTAAGGGAAGGAAGAGGAAGTGGGGACATTCATTGTCTACAATGTTCGCCTGCTGAGAAACCGTGACATGTGTGGGAGCCCTGCTTCCCAGGAAGTGCCCAGACATCACTTGCTGATGGGAAGTAGAGAATAAACCTTGTTATTTTTCGCTTCGCTTGTGCACACACAAATTTGCTTTTGCTTTAGTAAACTGCCTTATCTCAACCCACAAGTTGTTTTCCAAGTTATTCTCTCTCTCCTGTCCAGCTGGGGAGTGATAGAGCAGCTTGGTGGGCACCTGGTGTCCAGCCAAGGTCAACCCACCACAACAACGTATCTATAACCACTGATACAGAAATTTAGAATTTGGAAGTTGCTTTCAAATTAAGCTATCCATACAAAAATTAGCTGCTGGCATGGAAGCAGTGGTGTAAACAAAAGAAATGCGTTCACATGAGGAGACTGTCCATTTTAAAGAACATCTGCTTCACTTACCATGATTTAATGCAGCAGAGATGCATCTAGGAGCTTCTTCCACAGTTGCTACTCCAAGTGCCAGGAGCTTTTATACCCCCTGGGCTGTGCCACAGATACAGGCAGAAGGGCAGGGCCTGCAGCAGCTCAAGGGGATCAGTGCTTGGGCGGCAGGTAGGTTGCCTAACACAGCAGGCAGCAGAGTCACCTTATCTATGCCCTTCTCTCTTTCATCAATACTTTGCAATTTTCCTTCCCTTTTCATCCTCCATTATCTAAAATTTGCTGTCTCCAAAATCCATGTCTCTCTCCTCTATCCCCAAAATCAGGCACCATTAATAAACACATTTCAAGAGAAACTCCATCAGAGTGAGAAAGGTGAGGTTATGTGCTCAGCTTCCCTCTTCTCCTCCAACTGCAGAGGCAGCAGATCTCAGTCTCTGAGGATAATTTTTCAGAGGAACTGCAGAATAAAGCTGATCAAGGCAACTATTTCAAAGATGGGAAATTAGAAAAAATAATGCCATGAGTTGAAAAGGTTGCCAAGGGCAGTGTCCGTCTAAATGAAGAACACTGCAATGTTGATGTCAGCTGCTAAGCTCAGGCTCCATTTATAGTTGGGATGAGGAAGGGATTGTGACAGACAACATTTTCTCTTTGACTTCAGGCCATGATACAGCCTTCTGTCACTCTGCTCTCCTATTTTTTTCCCCCTTTGTGTGTGAAGTTCACACCTGAAGAAAGCAACAAGTGCAGAGGGCCATTTCTAGGCAGAGACACAGAATAAAGGCATCCATCACAGCCAAGAGCCAACATCTCCTCCTTGGGCAAAACAAAACAAAGGGACAAAAATTTGGATAAACAACAGGCCAACAAAAGCGCAGTTTCGGCTAAAAGTTCATATGCACATGTTTACCCAGGAATAAATCTAAGCCAATATGAAAAGATGACTGTCAGTCATGGGGCTCTGGAAGAGGCCTTCAGCTGAAGGAGGGAACTGAAAAAAACATCCTACTTCTGAGATACAGACCCTGCTGTGCTTATGTAAGAGATTACATATAAACTGTGTTCAACAGAAAGATGCAGGGATCCATAGCCCCTGTCTATGTCTTACATTCTGAGATATTGCCCAAGTGGAATTTTGCTAAACTTTCCAAATATTTTCCTTCCAAAGAAATCCCTTTGTGAGGATTGCTTCAAGCAAGCACGAAGAGTTACAAGCTCAAAGTCTGACTTCCTTACACAGTTACAATAAAACAAAATGAATGTGCTTCTTTGAAGCTTTCAGAAAAAGGATCACTCCTCTAATTTTTCAAACACATAAGTAATAATTGCACTAGGATCTTTCTAGAGGGTTTTTTTTTTCTGTTTGCTATTGCCATTCTTTCTGAAGAAGAAACCGATTCTTGGGGGAGCAATAATTAATAGACTCAGTCAAGAGATCATTTCCTCCAGCCCCACTGCAATGCTAAATCACATCAGTCTCCAGGAAATAGAGTAAAGTGAACAATCTAAAAACAATCTAAGCCTACTACAAATGGGAGGGCAAATTGTATCAAAACAATGGGAGCCACGAACAAATTCAAAGGAGCTCCAGAAAAGCTAGTCTTTTTTTTTTTCCCCTGTCATTTTCCTTGGTGAAAAAGTTATAGCTACACAGATTTTTACTAAGACTAGAAACACATGTTTCAGAGGTCATTTAGGAATTTATTCAAATACATTCAAGATTATGTAGAGATAAACCTAGGTGAAGTGTGAGTCAGAAAACTACCAAACACTCTTGACACAAATATAACAAATTCATGACTAAGAGCTGGACAGTAGGATCGGATCATCACAGACTCTGCCCAGAACAAGGCCAAACAGCAGACACAGTTTTGGTCCCAAAGTAGAGGAGATGCATGTGAGCACCAAAACAAGGCATCAGAAATCAGGCTGTCAAAGCTATCATATGGCCTGAAAAACTTCTGGGTAAATTGTTTTTATGCATCAGATCCAGGCTATGTGCTGTAGAAGAGGCATCCTTCTGCAAGTGTAGCTGTGAGGAAAGTCAAGCACATCAATGTAAGCACTGCAAGTTTACCTCTGTCTAACCAATACATATATCTTGGCCCCTATACTTCTCTCCAAGATGGTATGGTGTCCATTCCCAGAACTAGATTGCTTCTGCTGCTGTCAAAACTGCAATACTTCTTCCTGCTTTTTATTTGAAATTATTTTTTTGTGGGAAACACTGAAAAGAGGTTCTTAAGGAAAAGGATTTCTGAGAAGTAACTGTGTAAAACTCAAGGTGAGATTTTGATACCACCAACACTGAAAATACCACAACAGTCTGTAGCATAATACAAAAAGCTGAATTTACAGCTTGTTTAAGGTTTTTTGCAAACTATGGATCAGATAGAAGGTTGAAAACAGGAAAGATGGAAAAGAAGGGAACAGCACGTGGACACAGCATGGATCAAGAACATCACTAGAGGATCAGCTCATGGACATCTCATGAACACCAGACCCTCAAGAGCAACTGGTTAGGGATTAATCTCAAAAGTACCCCATGAGTGTTAAAGATCATATGTACAACATGTCGTTTCATGATTGGCCAAGAAGCTGATAAATATCCTATATTTGGCTAGAGCCTTTTAAAAACATCCTATAAGCTAACAGAGATTTTTGAAATATCCTGTAACAAAAGTTATAATTAACTAAATGCGATTAGAGAAAAACTATTCCAGACTTTAAAAAAGTTTGTAGCACGTAATAAGATTTACAGAATGAATGGATTTTCCTCGCGTACGATTTATCTTGTGGTCACACGTAAGGAGGATCAAACATTGTTCACAACAGTCCATACTCACAATTAGGTGTTAGGCCAGCAAATCTAACTTTGCATGCTGCTCTCCATTTTACAAAATACAAGAAATTACTGTACTCATAAAGAAAATATTCCAAAATGAACAACTGAACTTGGTCTTTGAAAGGTAACTTAAGCATCTTCTAAGCAACGGCAAATGAGCTTTCTGTTAGAACCTCGAGAGGCCCACCAGGAAGCCTTGCACGCACTTTCATGTGACGGAAATTGATGCCAATGGCATTTGTTAAAGATCAGCTGTCATGTGCTCACTGAGTAGTCTTGAGGATAACCCGAATACTTTCAGCAGTGAAGAAATACAAGAATGGCATATAACTAATATATTGCAATATACATAGAAAAGAGAAAGATAGAAAGTAGATATGTTTGTGATTACGGAGGTCTCTTTTCCCGAAGAAATGAGCAATGCTCCATGCTAACATGATGGTTTGCCATTCACTTATATGGCTATGTCAGCAGGGCTGTTTATAAGCCAAAAATATTTATATGAATGTATAAATCAACCTCCAAGTGCTGCTCTTCACTGATGTTGAGCAAACAAAAGCTGCAGCTGAAGTCTGGGGGAGCCAACAACCCCCAGAACTAATGAAAACCAAGACATTGCTAAATAGTTGAAAAGATTTAAGATTCACTGAACACAGGAAAATAGGGGCTTTTTTTCAGCCCTTTTTCAGGTGTCAGCATAGCTCTATGGAGCTCAGCAAGTCATCCAGCTACACTATCAATTGGACTGTATGCCCACTCAAACGCCATATTACTTTTTTTTGTTGGAAACAAATGTGAACACTCCTGTAGCTCAGAGCAGGCCTGGAATAGTCCCGACCTTCAGTCTTCACTAGATTTGATTGTTTATAAACATAATTGAGGCTAAAACATCACTCATACCACTGGGACCATCTAAACTGTGTCCGGAACAAGAAGGACAAAACGGACAATCCAAAATGCAAAGAATTTGCATCGTAAGACATAATTATAATGGGTGACAGAGCCATTTGTCTTTCCACTTCTGTTTCAAGCAGAGAAGCCCTGAGGAGATTCAAAGAAAGTTCATGCAAAAGCAACCTCATCTGCCTGACAAATGCAATCAAAAAGTTCTGTTTCTTTATCTGCTTATTTGGAGACAGACTGAGAAACTGCTCCTAGAGTTAAATCTCTGTCTAAATACCTGAATACGAACTGTGATGAGTCATTTATTGTTGCCTTGTTCCAATCACTCAGTTAAAGTTGCATTCAAGCTTGCTTTAAAAGGGATCCACAAAGATAGCTAGAGGTAATTTCAAGCAGAATTAAAGAATACGAATTGCGAGACACTTTAAGTCCTCATGGTAACGCCATAATTGCAGACATTTATCCTAGAATAAATGTGACCTTCTCTTTTCCCCCTTGATTTTGCATCCTCAATAGATAAATAGAAATTCTACTGAGCTGACAGAAAATTTAGTAGTATTATCACTAGTAAGAAAAAAAAACCTTCATGTGAGAAAACAGCGAGGTTATGAATCACCAAGAACATAACAAGGTTATTTGTGAAAACCAAGGACATGCGTACACACTGTATCATACACTATCACCCCTAAATGCATCAAACACTTTACAGAACAAGCTATGTACAAATTCTGCTCTTGTCACTTTTTAAATCTGATTTCATTAAACACTGAAACTATCCTCAGTCTTGTAAAGCAGCCATGCAAATGAGATTTTCAGAAGCAATGACTGAAATCTGCTTTCAGTTTTGAACTTTGTTTTACTCCAGACCTCAGAGTGAGCAGAGCTGCCCATTTCAGAAAATGTCAGACAGAGGATTTGCAATATATACTGTAAACAAAACATTCATCCATGTAAAACAAAACCTTGACTTAGCCTGGTCTAGCACCCAGGAACAGTGTTACATAAGAAAGCAGACTTACAAGTGTCTCAAACACACAAGACTAACACAATGTCAATTACAATTCATACAAGACAAGGGGGAAAACGAAGAGGGAGTAGTTCTAACTATCTTCTACATCTTTGCAACTGAAGCCATTTGTTTGAATTTGAAGGGGTCAAACCAAAGTGCCACCCTGCAATATGACACCATGAAAATTAAAGGATCTATAATTACCAGATGAGAACAGCATGAAGATCACAGTTTTAACAACACTATTTTTGAAGAATGTGCGTTAGCAAATTACAAACATAACTTGGGAGAAGTTAGGACTTTCAGTAAAAGGGACATTCTAATCTGCAAAGCCTCACACGTCAAATAATTACCAATAGCCAAATGCATTATATTTCACATTGCATTATATTTAACAGCAAAAGATGTAGAAAATGGATTAAAAAGTGAAAATACTCTACCAGAATCAAGATAGAATGAGTTGGACTGATAATGTGCTGTGCAGACTGTTTTTATTAACAATCATTGTGGGTAATCTACAGAGAATCTGTACTTCATGATGGTTCATTTTCTCACTTTCTTGCAAGACACAGAATTTAAGAGAACTTTAAAATAAGCAATAAACAAAAATAAAATCCTCAGGAATATGCCAGTAAAGGAAAGGAATTCAATTTTATTTCTTCAGCTGGAATTCCTTTTTCAGGCATGATTTCTACATAAAAGGCAAGTGAAATATACAACTGGTAAAAAAATATAATAATATATAAGTAAACTCTGCTCAGTATTACATGCCAGGTATGGTTAACAGGTACCATATTTGCAGTAACAGATAATAACTATGAGGTCTTCCTGGCGATAATATTTCTTGCCAAACACTTTGGGTTACATCCAAGAAAGGGGAAAAAAGTCCACTCAGACACTTGCTACTCATCAGATTTGCTCTCCGTGTGCATGTCAAGTACTCTCTATTTAAGCTAGGGACAGAGATATTGTCCCTTTCACCTTATTCAGTCTTGCTGAGAGAAAAGGAGTTGCAACAGCATAGGAAAAGTTTTGCTACACAGCAACAATTACTGGGTATTTTGTATTAGCAACACTAGATGAGAAAGAAAAAAGCCACAGCTAAAGGCTTCTACTGGCCAAAGAAACAGGGCTGGCTCCTAGTAAAGGCATCTTTTCAAATCTCATTGTACAGACCTGAAAATCACTGAAAGACAATAAATTTGACAAGCAGCAAAGTCATTTTTTCTGATCAATTCACAGAAGATGACTAAATGCCTCCACGAGATATTTAGGGGCACAAAAATAGGTCTTGCTTTCCTGGGTTTGAGAAAGCCTGAACAAATGCAGAGATGACCGGATGATGGAATTTTACGAAAGAAAAATTATACAAAATGGTGTGACACACAGTACTGGAAAAATCAGCGTCATAACACTGCAGCAAGGGCCACAATCTTGACACAAGTTCAGCCTAATTTAGAGAGTAGTAGGCACACTATGGAATCTTTAATTTATAGCCAGAAATGCTGTTCCAGCACTGAAAGACTTCAGTACTCTCCAGCCATTATGTATTCTCTCCAGAAGTAAAATACATTATTCCATTCAGCATCACTGACAACAAAAGTCCATAATAATTCAGAAAGACTCAGTAAATGAAGACTCCCAAATTTCTCATGTCAATGAATGCTTTCAAGACTGCAGCACTATCAGCAAATAAAGATTTGTAAGGACTTCTTCCAGTGCCATGAATCGTCTGTACTGGGACAACTATGGTCCCTTAGAGAACTCACTGCTGGGAGACCATCTCCCACAAAAAACCACTAGTTAGCAAGAAGGTAAATCATCAGCTGGTCAGCATTCAGAAAGGACAAAAGGCTCTCTTCTGTAAATAAATATAAGCAACTCACAATCTCCTTGTTAAAATATAGTAACAACATCTGACAGAGTAATGTACAATTACAGAGAACTGCACAGTTTGCTCTTTGTAATTCTGAAAGAGATAAAAATATTGCAGCAGGGCAGAATTAATCATCTTACATTCCTAAAAATATAGAATTTGACATTGCTACACACGGGCTGTGCATTCATACATCAAAAATCCTGACTGAAATGCAGATGCATTCTGAAAGAAGACAGGTAAGGGGGCAATAAAGCTCACAATTTTGCATTTAATTAGTCTTTTTTTCCTGTAGCCTTAGACTGAATTTCAGTTTTACATCAATCTAAATCAGACTTCATGAATACATTTCAGGGCAAGACATGCACAAATCCACAAACGTTTATACAGGAATTCATATTGATATTCCTCAGTAACTCTTGAAAACAAAGCTCATCACTAGCAACTTCATTATTTCCAGCCACAGCATCCAACTGTGGGCTCATGCAGCCACAAGAAAATAAAGCAGCCCAGAACGACTCACTGGCAAGATCCCAAAAGATAAAACTGTGTGCCTTGAATCACAACAAACTCATCAGGAATTCACTGTCTGCTGAAGAAGTACTGTTAACTTGGGCCTCCGGAAAGCCCGGTGGCTTTAAACGCAAAACTGGCACAACATGCTGAGAACAGGATTGACTCAAGCACTCATGTGACATCGCTGTTTGTTCCTGGATTGACTTGAGCTTCTGTACATCACATAACTGGAAGCAAAGGATGCAATTCTCAGCTCTTCACAGTTCTGCATCTCAGCTAGTAGTTGTCTCGGTGTTCCTCCAACAGTCATCCCAAGCTTCGAGCTGTGCATGTGTATGTCAGTCACCTCTCCAGTGTAAATATGTTGTTGAGATACATACCTGATCTCCAGACATTAGTATCTTGCACCCCACACTGTAAGGGCAGTCCCTGAGGCTCACACATACTTCTCATGGGTTGAAACAAACCCTTACAGTCATTGCTTTTACCTCAACCATGGCAAGACACTGCAGACACCACATGAAGTTAGAAATTCAGCAGCTACAACTCTGAAAGACATCCACCCTCCCGTAAAAAGCCAAGCCACGTACTTTCTTTCCTACCACCTGTTCCTACCACTTGTCCAGATGTGCTCAGATGCCAGAACGGGCTGTGAAATCAAGTACAAAGGCACTCACAAGGTAAGACCACAGGAACAGGCGTCTGGGAGAGGAAGCAACCAGCTAATCAGGGAGTTCTCCAATTACTCATTGCAATCTCTGCTTGCAAACCAAAAGAATCTGACGTTCTACCACAAGTTCCTCAGTGCCATATTCTGCACTAAAATAAATGACTCATTTTTATTTAAGATAACTTTCATTGAAATGGGGAATATTTCCAACAATCAATATGTACAGCTATAAAAGCTGACATTTAAAGGGGTACATAATCACAGTGTGAAAATATTAATGACAGCCTGCAGTGGTACAGGACAAGAATAATTTACCACAGAAGAAAAAAAATAAACATTTAAGGTTACAGTACCAATTAAAGGATGTTTTGCCCAGAGGGTCGCTGGAATGCAAGATAATTTGCCAAGGGAAATGAAGGGTGTGGCCTCTGCACAAAGCTGGACTCAACATCTGTTTCAAGAGCTGGGACATATTTCAACAAGGACAGGACCACGCTGCAAGTATCTATGGCTTTCTTCCTCCAGAATTTGTTTATGGGTTTGGTTTTCATACAGATAGCACTACATACTATGCTCATTCAAGACCCCCATCAAGAAATCAGAAATACATTTCCAAGTTTTTAAGCAAGCTTAATATCCATCTATCAAATTGTGATCTTCAGATTCTTTTCCATGGCTTATGTATAAACAAAGTGCTTTGCAAGCCTCGGGATATTTATTAATAGGATCAGACTGGAAAAAATACAGTAATCACACAGATGAGAATTTCAGACTGCAGGGATACTGAATCCATATGCCAAGTCATGTACAGATAGGAATAACAGGACCCTTTACAAACTAACAGGCAAGAGGAAAAAACAGTCAACATTAAACACCACCTAATTTAGGTCTTCAAATCAAATCTGACACCCCGAACAATGCAATTGATTTTATAAATACGTAAAACTTTGGAAATATTACACTCTCATCAACACTGAAAGAAAATAACTGAAAGTTTCAGGCCAAAGTTTGGGTGCCAGACACCAGGTACCTATAGGCCTACTCAGTTATTCAAGATGATTGAATTCAAAAAAACTGATCACCTACAGTAAACGAAAACAGTGAAGACTGGCTCTGATCTAGTACAATTACACAACATACAAGTAGTTATAACATCATAGGATCACCTACCTTCATGGCAGTGTAGTAAGAGTGACCAGTAATCAGATTCATATAAATTAATGCACAAAAGAATGAGGTATTATTTAAAAGTAAACAATTCAATTGTATGAGGAAATATCAACAGCCTCCAGTATAATTTCCACAGCTTCATTCACCTGCTTCAAAAATGTAAAGCATCCAAGTATGAAATAACAGCAGACTATCCTGCAAGTAGTTAAGGTCAGCACTTACTCTTCCTGCATACCTGAAGGCACTGCAGCCTGAACAAAACCAAACTTTACTTAGGTTGCCCTTAGCAACTGAACACTAAATACAGTGTATTTAAGTACTGTTGTACTATTCAATTTTCCATTAGAAATTCCTAACATTTTTTGATTTAGTAAAGTGTATATTCGGAAAATCCTTTTAAATGTGCACCATCATTAACACTTAGATAGAAATCATTGGAAACAAAAAAATATTACTTACTTCTCTTTTTGAGCCATGCCTGATAAGATCCAGGTATCTCCCAAGGGAGCATTGAGATTTGACACTCCTTTAGAGAAACTTAATGTGAACCATACGGACTTGTCAGCCAAGGCTTGTTACAGAAAAGTCATCAGATTCTTTTTGTAAGAAATACAATGCATGAACACCTTCCTTATTCCCTAGACAAGAAAAAGCCATTTCACTGCATGGAGTGAAACGTCTCTATATTCTCAAATATCATAGAAAGTCAGGCATAGTGTAAGATTTGAACTCTGAATACATCTTTTACAAGTCACTAAGAGTTCAGCTGCATTTCTGCCCAGGTACAGGTATTCCATTAGAACACCCCTGCATAGGAGTACTATTTGGTGAACAAAAGAGGTACTTAGCAGAGAAAAGGAAGTTTACATAATGACATGTACACCAGAGCGTTTCTTAGGTGTCAATTTCATTTGAAATTTAAATTCTAAATATATATGAAATTTTGAAGAGCTGTGGCGAGCAAAACTACTTTACTATTCATAAGCATAAAGAAATCTCTCAAGTAATCTTCCTCTTCATTGTACCACACAAACCCTCACACATAAAAAGTAACCAATTTTCAAGTGAAGGCAAATAAAAGTAGAACTATCTACACATATCTGTGACTTCAATCATCTTCCATTTATTTCACTCTTCAGGCTGAAAGTGTGAAGATGCACCTGCAAATTTAAAAAAGCTTCTGGGAAACAGAAAAGAAATACAAACTATCAGCCTGCATGGAGAATATCAACCACATGGAGTCCAACACTTTTACTTTAGGGTAGTTCTGTATTTAGATCACCTTCACATCTGAATGACCTCTAAAGGCTAGCACGTACTTCCACATGCAAGTTCTTTCAGGAAGAGAAGTATTTCCACAGGGAAAAAAAAATAAAAAAAAAATTAGAAGGACTAGAGAAGAGCCTTGCTCAAAAATCACCAAAAAAGGACATGACAGAGAGCGAAATCCTCATCTTGCACTTCATCTACATGGCTAACCTTCATTCCAGGTTGTTGATTTTATCCACGCATGACCCTGCTGTTCAGGCAGACCTCCTCAGTATCACGAGCCCAAAACCTCATCCACCCAGCAGCTTTATGAAGGACTACTGTTGGTTGATTAAATCTTCTCCTGGAGAAGCAGAATCAGCTTAAACTGTCCCAGGGAAGCATACCACTGCATCTAAGCCTAACGAATGTGTGCCTTTCTGAAGACACACCCTGCAGGTCCCCTTACAAGAGAGTTTTATTAAACAGCATTTTCGTAAGTATTATTACGAGAACACATCAGAGGAAGAACATCCATATCCACATGTCTGTGAAGAGCTCCAGGAATATATAAAGAGTTCAAGAGCTGCAAAAAAAAAAAAAAAGGACCTGATTGGAATGGAAATCTACTTCCTGAAACTTTTTAGAAGCCCATGACACACATATAATAGCTCTTTGCTTCCTGTCTTCCCCTGATTCCAGCTCTTCCGTGTTAACTATGGACTACCTTGCACAGCAGATAAAAAACAGCTGGAGTCACTTCAGAATCCATCAACCCCAATCAAATCTTGGCCTTGGTGTTCACTACTGAGCGACAAAGAGTGCTCGTTTCCTATATTTATATATGCTCTTTAGAGATTGGCAATAAAACTACTTTCAAATATTGCAGAAGTGTAAGCATTGAATCATCAATGTCACCCAGAATTTCACCCAAATGAAGAATGAAGCATTAGGCTCAACAGTGATCAGAAATCATTCCTCCTTCCAAAACATCCAAAATGCATGAGGTTAGCATAAGTGCTTGATGAATAAAATCCAACAGTCAATGCCAGAAATTTGACATTTAACCATCCCTCTACTGCTAATTGCCTCTTCTGTAAAGGCAAGCTTGCTTATTTGATCAACTTGAAAGTTTTCTTCACAATTTCCTAATTTGAAAACAACACCTACAGAGCAATTTAATTTTTTGAACACGCTAATTCTGCCTTTGAGTATTCAGAATAGGAGAAAATAAGCAGCTACCTTCTGTGAAGCAAAGATGATTAAGTTTGGGTTTTTTCAGTGGGCAAGAACTTATTCTTAAGCCTAGAGCCTGTCCTCCACTTCACTGAACCCTCACTGAGTACAAAAATACATTATGATTGATCTGGACATACATTGGTCCAGTCTGCTGTTTCTTGCTGGCAAGCCCATTGGGAAGAGAGAGAAACCAGTCACATGGTCCAGGTGAAGGCAGAACACAATTACTAGTATAGTAAGATAAAGTACTTGCAGGATTTCCTACAATCATGGTAACAAATGTGGCCTGCTTAGAGCATGTAATTTTGTTGTTAAAATCTTGAGTGGATGAAGGCTCAGGTCATGAGGCAACGTGTCTTGAAATCAGAAAGGCAAGCAACTCCTTTTAACAGTGGATTCTTGCAAAATGCAAGCAAGACTACAGGAGGATGTTAGTGCTTGCATCCTCACAAGTTGATTTTAGAACTCCAGCTTGGAGTTTCACAGCAGTACCACCAATCATGCTATCCTACTTTGAATTATTCCAATGTCTCATTGTCATGACTTACAATTAGCATTACTACAACCAGAATATTGGAGTAAAACATCTCTTATTCTCCTTTTATTCCCTCTGTCCTCCAAAAAGCATTGTGAGGTTCATCAATGTTATAGTTTCCCTTGCAAACTGTTTCTTTCTTTCCACTCTTCCACACAGATTGGTGGATTTAAGACAGTAAGAAGGAACAGCAAGTCTGCCACCATCCCAGCAAGGGGTCACTGGCCACAGGCTGCACAAGAAAATGCTCCAAATACTGCTGGAGGCAGGGAAAAAACTCTTCTCAAAATACTCTCCAGTACCTGAATTGGAGGCAACCTCATTATCAGCAATAAATTCTGAAGCTTAAACCAACCCTTAAGTTGTGTCCTCCAGGGGCCCACACATCCCATCCACTCTGTCTGCCAGAACTCCCAATTTCTGGCCCCAAGAAAGTCACATCTTTTCTTCAGAAGAATCCCCCAAGGTACCCTACAGGGCAGCCACTTCTAAATCCCAGCTCCTCCCAATTTTCTCATATTCCTTGGTTAAAGACAGCCAAAATTTCCTCATCAGGGTAAAATGTCCTTTCCCTTCAGGGAAATCCTTTCTGGTAAATGTTTCAGAACAAAAAAAGATTAAAGATACTAGACTAAGATTAAAAGGGCTATATTCAAAACAGATCACACTCCAAGCTTCCTGCTTAGAACCACTGAGGGGCCACTTGATGGGGCAACAGCTGAGGCTATTTTGAGTCTTTTTGTCACAAACATGAAAAAAACCCTCACATTTCGAGTAACCAATGGCTAAAGTAAGTACAATATTGCCTTCTGGTGTTTTAACTGAAATACACGAAACAGCTTTTAGTTCCTCTGTAACAGCTGCTAAGATGGGAGGAGAAAAAACTTTAAAAAAATTTAGGAACTGACAGGAAGAAATCCCAAGTCAAGAAGCTGACCATCCCTTTTAATGAAGCTATTTGAAAACTGTTCCTGGAACATTTGGAGATGGTGGAATCAGTTACAAATGCCGCAATACCAGAAACAGCTTGTAAAACAGACTAAATTCAGGATTAATGGGCAAGTAAAACTAACCCATGTCTAAAAATTAAAGGGTACAGTTTGGCCAGGCAACATATAGCAAGAATTATTTATTATTATTATTTAAAGGTAAATATTATTTACCTTTCTGCAAGTTTTAATAAAAATGTTATGTAAATATATCACAAAGGGAAAAGAGGTCTTTGGACTAGCGAAAAGGTATCAGGAGGAAAAAAAAATTGGTTCTGGGATACAATGCAAGTGTAACTGTCTCTCTTCTTCCCTCACTATTTTTTGTGGGTTTTCTACACCTACTCTCCTTTGATAACATATTTGTATTTCTTTTCAAGGGCTGGTTTCTTTTAACTTACTTTTCACTGAAAACAATGTTTCAGCTCATTAAAATTACCTCTTTGCCTACTGGAGCTTTTTGGTGAGTCAATACCAATGCCGAGTTCGAAGTGGTACTGTGAAATAATTATCAGTCATCCCACTCACACTTAACATATGCTGGATCAAACATGCTATAGATGATGTGATCATCCCCAATGACATAACAGTCTTAAGTTATTAAGCCTGTGTTTGTTTAAGCTATGCTTGCAAACACACTATGAAGGCTTCGAATCGCAATAGCATTCCTGTTGATTTATGGCTACATTATCATGTTGCACTGGTAGTAGCACATTGCAAAGCTAAGGGAACTGGTCTAGAGGAAGGATCTGATGTCCAAACAATATTAATTTTCCAAGTTTACATTCAAGCTGACTTCAGCTTGGACCTGAGGCTCAAATAACCTCCAGGCACTGGGAAGTACCATAAGCACATGTGCTCACCCCAGTTCAACGACACCTGAACAAATGCTATTTCCCATGCTCAGGGCTACCCCGAGACACGAAACATGGCACACAGCTGGGGAGGGCTGTGAGACTTCCTTCAAAAGCACACTGCTGATCAGAACCAAGATGACAATGCAGATGCTTCCTTATGTACTTTTATGAAAATCATGAATTTTTTATTATCAGTCCTGAGAAGCAGAAGAAATGCTATAACACTGCATAATTTTTATTTCACAGTTATCAAAACAATCCAAGAACTTGATTCGTATTTACACTATGCAATTACTTAACCAGAATGGTACTAAGTTACATTTCAGCAGTAATTACCAAGGCCTCAATACACGAAAACTCTACAGTCTTAGCTTATCATCAGGTCAAAACCCATTTGTTTTCAATTAGTTTGTCATAGACTTCATGCCTATTACACCTATGGATGGATAATACACAGCATCCAGATCCCTATTCTCCAAACCAACCCCTAACATCACCTGCAAATGCCACCTCTTACTGTTGCTACTTTGTTACCAAAATGCATCTCAAAATAAAGTATTTTGAAGAATCATTCTTAGCAACACAATTCCCCTTTTGCTGCAATATATAACAATCAAAGAACAGTGGCTTTGTAACACAGGCAGTAGTCATCTGAGAGAGTTGCCCATCCTGCTTTTTCCCTTGCATCCCTGCTGCCCTGAACCTAATGCACTATCTGCTGCTGGCAGGGGCATAAAAACAGACTGATACCCAATTGACAGAAACAATAATGTGTTTGCAACTAGCAGTTAATGGTAGACTGACAAGCACAATCACAGGAAGTAATAAACGTTTCATGGAGCTAGCATGTGACGTGACCCGCACTGGTTTCCTGCGAATCTAAATACAAATGGGGCAATTACTCTATTAAAAGAAGTGGTTCCAATTCATTGATGTATGATAACTAATTTCCCGGTGAAATCACTGTCACTACTCATATACCATACTAAATGTATTTGCTTCTATTAACTAATTTAGCCAATATCTCTAAAAGCTGCAACTACAGCTGAGGATACGTGCAAGAGTATATACAAAGACATTAAACCCTCCTGTCCCCCCAAAAAACTCAGTCTCTTTCACACTGTTCACGCAAGGTTTTAAAAAAAAAAAAAAAAAGGCATAAAAATAAGGTTAATTTAATTTCGATAGTGAAGGAACCAAAGCGAAGCAAATGAGAAAAACATATCGCTGAGTGTCCCGTAAGTGATGCACTTATCAACTGATCCCTGCAATTCCAGCAGCTGGTACAGAGACTCCCAGGACCAGAGAAGCAAGCCTGCTCTGACTGACAATTCCCACACAACTTTAACAACAGCAATAAAATTATTCATCATTGACAGGGGTACAAAGGAGAGCGGCAACCAGCCCTCGCATGCTATTACTCGTGCTGCCATTTATTTATGACTTCAGGAGAGGAGGCAGCTGGTTGTTTTTATGCGGCGGGGTGTTGTTTTGGTTTTTTTTCTCCTCACCCGAGCAAACGAGAAAATGCTCCTAATAAGGCTGATGGAAGTGCAGCGGTTTCTCAACAGCACCAGCACTCGTGAAGGAAATTAAATAAAGTATGGTGTGATTATCTCAAACGCGGCGGGAGCGGTGCCGGAACCAGGCACTGAGAGCACGCACCCCCGGCAATGGGGTTCGCCCCCAGCCAGCGGGCGAGGGAAAGGGGCCACCGGCTGGGGCCGCACACGGGACTCCCAGGACCTCCGGGGAAAGGCTGCCCTGCGGTTGGCATCGCGCCGCCCTCTGTTTTATTAACAAAAAATATATATGTATGTATATTTTCATGTCATCTCCAGCAAACCGCAACACTGCCATGTGGGAAAGCGGGGGAAAGCCTCCAGCTCGGCGCCCTGCCTGCAGGCTGAGCGCACCGCGGCGGGCGCGGAGCCCTGGCCGGGGCAGGACTGAGGCCAGCCTTGCCCAGACCCCCGGCTCCGCGCCTGTGCGCACGGACGGACGGACGCGCCCACCCCGCGGCACACGTGGGCTCCCCGTCTCCGCGCAGCTCCTTCCCCGCCGGCACTCACCGCGTAGCGCAGCGCCGGCCTCTCGCTGAACACCGAGTCCCCCATGGGCGCGAACGGGCGGGCGGAGGCGCCGCTCCCTCCACGCGGCGCGGCGGCGGCGCCGGGTACTGACCCGCCGTCCGACGGCGGCAGCGCTCCGCTCCCGCCCGGCAGCCTCCAGCCCCGAGAGCCCCTCCTCGCAACTCCGGCCCGCACCCCGCCCCCGGCTGTCCCCACCCCGCCGCGGGAGCCGGCAGCCCCTCGGCGGAGCCGGGCGGCAGCGGGAGGAGGCGGCTCCCCGCGCCGCTGGAGGGGCGGCGGTTTCGCTTCTCCCGCCCAGCGCCGGTGGCTGCGGCGGAGGGGCCGCTGTCCTGTGGCACTCGGTCCCGTCGCACCTGCGAGCCTTCCTGCGTGGGTTACTGCATCGGGACGGGGCTCCCGGAGCGCCGGGGAGAGGAGAGGGCGGATCCGCTCTCCGCTCTGGCCGTCCCGGGCGGTCCCCGAGGACCTGCCGGGCGAGGAGCCTCCTGGAGCCGCCGTCCCGACCTCCCGACTGCTCGGGAGCGGCGGATTCGTCCCGTTCCGCAGCCTTGGGGCAAAACATCGGGCCAGTCCGCACCGGCCCCTGGCAGCACCTGGAGGCGAGGGACCTCGTCCTGCAGGCGAGGACATAAAGGTGAAGGAGAGAGGGACAAATAAAACATAACTTTCCCGTTCGTGTTTTTATCATGCGTGTTTGGGGTGGACTGGCTCCTGATTCTTTAACGAACGTGTAGACTTTGAAAAGCGAAATGCTATGTCATGGCCTATTTGTTATTTTATGAATGTGCCTTTACACGACTGCTAGATCAAACAAATTCCGACGGGAAATTGCATTCTGCTCTGTTGCAATTAGTAGTGATTTCTGTGTGACTTGCCTGGAGAGATTATGGCATCTCCATCAATGGAAGTGTTTAAAAATACATAAACCTCCATCAGTTAGCCTAGAATCAGCTCCGTGATTTCCAGAGTCCTCTTTCACCTTTTTAATAATTTTTCAATGCTTTGCACAAATCTTGGTTAGCACAGTAACTCCCCCAGTTACTCTCAACTGTTCTCTGAGGAAGTGGCCTTATTCTAGGCAAAATGAATTCATGACAAATGAAATTAATGAGTTTTACTGTTTCCGACCTACAATCTAGGCAAGCATGTTACCAGCTGATTTCATTCTCTGGAAACAAAGGTAACATAGTGCTTTAGAGGGAAAAGAAAAAGTATTGGGGGGGGAGGTAAAATAACTCAAAATATATGTTGGAAAGATAAATTAGTTGAGCCAAAGTTTTTATGTGCTATGATGATGATGTCCTGCACTCAATGTGCTTCTAGTTTTGGATCTTCCATGGATCTTAATTCCTATTGCAGAGGAAATAATCTGTAAGTGTTCCCATGGACAGTCAACTTGGCATGAACATACAACACAGTATCTGCATTTACCAATAAAGTCCATTTTTGTCTCTCGGGTTACCAATCTGAGCTACTCACCTTCCCGGAAAATAAGGCAGGGTAGATACTTGAACAGTTGCAGAGCATGTATTGAAACAAACTTTACATATCAAACGTTAGAAATCATCAAGATTTCCAAGCAGGCAGGTGGGACAGAAAAAGTTTAAAAAAAAAAAAAAAAAACCCAAAAAAGGATCCGAGTGCCTGGTTTTCTTTCCTAAATTTCTGCTTTCTATTTCAAGGTGATGTTTTCAGCCTGAGAACATATATCACAGGTTTTGATTCCCTATGTTTTTTTCCTCTGCTCCGCAAGTTTCACCACAAAAAGCAGGTGAACAAGTTAGGGAAGAGGTTTACAGGATTTCTACCCTCGGGCTCCACAGCATCACCACCTTCTGACCACAGTTAAATGCAAAAGGAAATGTTAAACATCATAGAAGAATTAAAACAGGGGAGTTGTTTCTAATAAAAGTCCCAAAGGGAAAAGAATAATATGGAGAGCAGAAACCCCCTACTGGAAGGTAAAGAAGCAAAACAGCAAAGGGAGAGATACAAAACTTTGAAGAAATGTAATTCAGGAAAAGAGAGAATATGACAAAGCTGGGAAGGTGAAGAATGCCCCAGAGGGAGAAGCCAAAGGGGGGAAGGACTAAAGGTGAAGGTTTTCAGGTCAGACTTGTTTGGCATAGAAACCTATTGCCACTGAAAAGGCGAGTACAGCTCCTGTTAACCCTCTTCATTCCCCACACCCAACCACACGCTGCCACTCGCCTTCTTTCCCTCTGCCTCCCTGCTTCTCGCAAACCAAAACAGCAAATGGAGCACAGTTTTCTTACTATTTAGCAGGCTGAATCAGTCCTTTGAGGGAGGAGATGAGTGCCACAGTGCACAAAGGAAAGCTGGAGGCTGTCTAGTTTGCAGCAGGATACTAGGAGCAGAACAGGAGTGTGCATGGCAGTGTTTTGCAATAATAACAGATTCTTACATTGGTGCAACTAAGATTACAAATAAGGAATACACAATCAGGAGTAGTTATTGTAGTGATGTAGTTGAACTTTTTAAGATGACAAGGAAAGAGTTATGGGCAAAAACTCTTTTTATGGGTTTGGGGGGTATCAACTTAAAAAAACTCAGGCTTACTAGATTCAGTTTTGTTTTATAAACACAATATAAAAAATAGGGAGAAAATATTTTTTAAGTATCTTCATGGATAAAATTTTAAGTGATTTGTTACATTGCAGCTGTAAGAAATTTCCTAGTAGAGTTCAAGACTTTTGTGTACTTAGTAACAGAATTCAAAACTAATTGGTGATTACAGAAGGTAATCAAAGGCCAGACCTCAAAACAAAAGCTTTTCAGATTTTGAACTCAAGCTGTTGTGGCTGTGACTAGAAAGCTCACTTACACTGTATTTATGGTAGCCAAGGAATCTACCTGTCTTCAAATTGCACAGGATTTGGAACATACCCTGATAGATCAGCAGGTCTGCAATGAGCAGTAACACATAGAGCTATACTACTCAGTTGCCTGCAATCATCCCTCCCTCTTTTAAGCCACTTAGCAACTAGGATTAGCATACAGATCTTTCCCGTCATTCTGATTACCTTTTACCCTTTCACATTATGTCCTTATTCACTTATTTATTCACTCATTTATGATTCCTCTCTGATGTTCCTTCCAAATTTCCTTCCTTCTTTATTTGCCTGATAATGGGTACCCAAGGAATACATGCAGGTCGCTTTGGGAAGCACAAACCTTCCAGGTCAGCTTCTTTTAAAAGAAGATATGAAGCATAGCAGTTAATTTCCAGCATATTCACTCCAAGGCAACTCAATTTAAAAAAAACAACGGAAACTGGGAAAAAAAAATCTGAAATTAATTTTAAATCATTTCTATTGAATGAGGTACTGCTTTCTTGCATTTTTACTAATGTTTTCCAATATTCCCACTGTGGTTGTTCCTTACACAGCTTTAAGAAGCTGCAGTGTGCGCTTTACATCTGTGGTGATAGATTACAGTAACACCTTCAGTCCTATTTATAATTTGTTGTTGACAACAGAAAAGAAGAAAGAACAAAGTTTCAGCTAAAATTTAGTGGCTTCCAACACAGCAGCTGGGAAATGAGTGGGTAATTGAATTTTACCTACCTGATCGTTAATGAAGCCAAGTTTTGTTTTTCCAATATTACTCTGGGAACTGAGTGCTTTCTCAACAGTAATTGCTATTAAACAAAGGAAACTAGTTATACAGTTGCAGATAGCACACAGTTATGAAACTGGGGAGAAGTGACTTCTCTGCCACGAACTTCTCCTGGAACTAGTGACTCAAGCTGTCTGATGTCACATCAGATGAGGTAGGAAAAAGTTTCCAAATCCACCCTGTTATGGGAGGGCTGCCAGCACGGTCCTTACAGCAGTATTGGATTAGTCTCACCTAAATATAAACATCTGCAATCTCCATCTCAGCTTATCAACCCTGGGCTAGCCTATTCCATCAGGGGAAACCCACACATATGGTGGGCAATCTATGTCCTTCAAAGTAGGTATCTAAAATAGGGCACATAAATTGAAGTGCCTGTTTAGCTCCAGTGGGAACCCCTGACAATTAGGTCAGATGGCTGCCCTTCAGGCATCTGCAGTTAAGTGAGGGGAAGCCCACCTGCAAACCCAGCTATTAATCTCACTTTGACTGCCAGAATAATCCTTAACAGTCTCAATAACTTAGTTCTTTTCATTCAGAAAAGAAGGGCCTACCACACTTATCAGGTAAAAACAAAATAGGTATCTTCAGGTGAAAAAGTAAGCATGAAGGTCTTGTTTTGTTTGACCTTTATAATAGCACATGAATGCAGCTTCCACAAAGAGCTAACTCCAAATCTGGAAAAGACTTGCTTCTGTGGCTGCTGAACCAGGGCCAAGAGTGATACTGGCAGCACACTTCTTCCTCAGGGAATTAGCACTTTTCTTATTCTGGCCAAATGTTCATTTGGTCATTACAAGCTACAGTTTAATTCTGTTTCCCAAAAAGAAGAGAGAGAAAAGATGACAGACAAGTATATCAAATACATAAAGTTCTATAAACAAAAAACAGAAACTAAGGAATCAGAACTCAGGGATAATAGACTGCAAAAATCTTTAGTTCGAAACTTATTTTTTTAAGCACTTATTTGCTATCTATCAAAATATGCTGATAAGTTTCTCACCTGTTTGTAAGAGAACTTAGGGAGTAGCACTTAATGCCCATGAAAAAAGAAGTGCCCTGCCACTCGTGGAGTTGCTTCTTTACAACAGTGACGTAAATCTTCTTAGACAAAAGAAATCCTATCTAGAAAGAACTTGATCACTGTAATTTCCCAGATGTCTGCAAGCCCTTTATACAAGGTCTAATATAGTAGAAAAGCATCACTCCACTACTGCTCTCAAGGAGTAGTTGCCTAAGTGTTGCTCATACCTGTGAGGAAGAAGTTAGTGCCTTAATGCTGGGGAGCAGGGACAAAGCATTCTGTGTTCCCTATAAACACCTATCTTAGGTTGCACCAGGTGGCACAAGCCAAGAGGAACTGCACCCTGTGCACACCTATGTAGCATTCCTGCATGGTCCACCTCTGAGAAGCCACGGAGGGCAAACTGGACTCCAGACTACTAACTCAAACCTCTAAACTGTGCTGTGCAGAGAGACAGGAGGAGCAGCTTTTCTTAGGAATGGTATCAGTAAGCATCATGATGAGAATCCTCCACTCTTCCCCATGCCCTTTGCCTGTGGTCAGCCAGAGCTGCTGCTTCTGCCGCTGCCTCACAGGGCACCAGCTGGAAAGGAGAAGCACCATCGCAAACAGCCCCGGGGGAAGGTGAGAATCAAAACAACATGCCCCAGGGCCAAAACCAGTTCTTCCGGTAAGTACTCCATATAAGAAATTGATAACTCAAGGAGCAAGGGGAACCTTTTCCCTAATGTAAGATGTTAGCAAGCATCCAGGAGTTTGTTAGCACTGGTGTGCTATTGGAATCTCACCCAGGTATTTAATTCTAGCTATCACATCTATATCTATTTCATCCAATAAATCAATGTTTAGAGGCCCCTGTATATATACTGTATAATTTGTAGGTCAACGATGTCCTGTATGTGATGATGCATATTACTGCACTATCAGTTATCAGCAGCATGGCAAATAAATTTAATTTAAAAGACTTATATTTTAGAAAAAGATTAAATTACTTTGCATCCCCTTACAATTTCACATTGGTCTCTACATCAGTGAAAATTCATTAAAATATGTTTAAACTAAAACTCCAAACTACTAACTTGTAAATAAAAAATAAATTACCCTAATACACAGTATAAAATAGTTTTTCAACAAAAATTAGCATTTACCCTGTGGATCACTAGAATTCATTTGGGGTTTAAAGCTGTAGAACAAACTCCCAGTTATCCTGACATCTTTTTCTCTCCTGGAGGCTGCAATTTAAATAAATAGGGCCACTCACTGTTTCACATGAAGATAAATGACAAGGGGTTTAATTTTTTTTATGTTTGTTTTTCCTTGCTTACAAAGAACAATCTAAAAAGGTAGACAGGAAGAAGGAGGAAAATCTGGCTGGGGAAAGAAGAGGGGAAAAAAGGAAGCAGATGTAACTTCCAGGTTTAGGTCCTTATGGGTGCCTTCCAACTCAGAATATTCTGTGACTCTGTAAATAAATTCAGTTCTGTGACTTTGTGTGTATCAAAACAGTTTAAGCAATTTAAACACACAAGCCAAAAATCTCAATGAAGTCTCATCTCTGTAAATGATACACACTTGGGAAAATAACAGATTTTTCTAGTTCCTGAAAGTGGGTAGATCTCCATGTATTTCCTCCCTTGTTTATCTCCCTGCAAGTCACACATTCACTGTTGACTGCATTGCTGGGCTGAACTCTCACTAGCAATTATCCCTCTCCCTTAAATATCTTCCAAGAACTGCAGAGGGAGAAAAGCACAATTTTCTTTCATTACATATGACTTGTACAGAAAATGCAGCAACATAAAAAAAATTTAAAACCACTAACTTGAAAGAAATCAACTAGAGGTACATGATCTACTTGTTCTGACTAGAAAGAATAACGCTTATTGACAACAGATAGAAGCATGGGCTCCTATCTAAATTTATCATCTGAGTATTTGACAAGAATTTAGGAGAAGGAAGGGCTCTTCCACAAATGAAAAGTTTATTCAAAATTGTTTCACAAATAGTATGGGATTGTTAAAATCCGTTTAGTCCATGGAGTAATAACTACACAATAAACCTCCCAAGAAGTAACGTGACTACTGTGCATTTTGATTTAATATTGTAATTCATAAACCAGTTTTGCAGTGTAAAAGTAATTATTTCAAGACTGGAACAAGATCGAGCCTCTTGTGACCAACAATAATAATATTCATAATGTTAACAAACCTCTTTAAATGAAGTCATTGTTTAATACATTTCAGACTATATGTGAAGTGGTTACAAATATCGTGTTTTTGTACTTGTCAGTAATCTGGGGATCATGCAAGCAGCTGGACTTTGCATTCTTCTGTTCTGGATTTCAACTGTAAATCAAGAGTCAGGGTATTATTATTTATAGTATACGCTGGAGCTGGTTGAAAACCTAGTGCTCCAACTGAGAAGGAACTTTGCTGTTCAGAATCTGACTTCCATTTGATTGAGTCTAAAGCCAACATTTTCAAACGTTTTGTAAACTATGAATTCTTGTACTTTTTTTTCTTGAGCCTGAAAAAGACAAATCGTGAAATAGCCTGCTTGGTTAGCAATGAGCCTGACAAAAATTCCTCTTTTCTCTTAGCCCTGGGGGAGCGCTCATGCAAACTGCCCTTGGAGTGACAGTCCCTGGGAGGCATCCCAGTAAGTATCTACTCCAGGGCAGGGAGCCTGGGAAGCCAGAAAGGCAGCCTGAGAATTACTATGGAATTAGGATTTGCCACAGTCCTGTGACTCCCTGAGGTCTTGGCACCGACAAGCTGCAGGGCCGTGCCATCTCCGGCGGTGCCAAGTCCTGGCAGGCAGCCTGTCCTACAGCCCGGGAACTGCTGCAGAGCAGTTATGCCAGGCAGCCTGCACTAGAAATGGGAACCAAGAATTTTCAGGATCACTGTGACTGGATCTGGATTACTGGATGGACTTAACCAAAGATACACACTCTTGAATTAGTCCCAGACCTTGGGCAGTGGGACAGCCCAGGAGGATTTTCTCACAGTCATAAATCCAGAGTCTTCATGCAGCCTACTTGTAACTCAGGGATGGTTTTTCTGCATTGATTACAAGTAGATTCAAGGACTTGCAAATGAAAAATGTGAAAGCCTGTAAACGAACGTTTTCCACTGCTGTAGATTTTTACTCATTAGTGTGATTAATGGCTTTTGAAATGTTTCTTCTTTCGTATTTATAAAATGGAATCATATGCAATAACCTCACACACTGAGCTCCTTATGAGGTATTTTAAACTTTTATGTATCATAGTTTGCTGAGTTAATAAAGCATTTTTACAGTGTTCTCTAGCAATTTACATTCACGGTCTGGTTTTACTCTGAAGAAAAGGTATAGTTACAATTTCAGTGTATGGTTACAATTTCACTGTGTGGAGTCTGAGGGCTTCAATCAGTACAGTTTTATTTGAGCATCATTCTCCCTGGCTATAAGTTTATTGTTGTTTTCACTCTGAGGTGGCAGAAGCATCAAAGCATATTTGTTTTCTAGTAAGAAACGTCAATGACCTAACGATTCAGGCATAAAAGTTCCCCTGACCTGTCATGACAAGTGAGAGAGAATATGAGGGAACTGACTTCAGCACTCAAAGGGAAGATGGAGAAATGCAGAATCTTAAACACTCTGGATGACTCTTATCCTAAAATAGTCTAAATATATTGTAAAGTAGTTCAGAAAAAAAAAAACACATCAACAACCACGTCCAAGTGTTCTGGGTAGTACTCATCTTCAGATTCAGTCGGCTACCTATCAGTGTCTATGTATGACTCAAGCATCTTGGTCCCCATTATAGTCACTGAAGACCTCCTCTGCACAGATAGTAGAGTTGCAAGAGTTTGGGACACGGCAGTCTACAGCAGATACCATGTTTGAGCTGCTGAACACATTTCCAGACCCAGAGAAGTACACTGATTATATGTGCCCACCTGTAGAAGTTACCACGTCCATGTACAGACAGTCCATGTACAGAGCCCTACAACAAGCTGTGCTATCCAAGGGTAGGAATGACTATGTTAAAGACCTTTACTCCAACTGGATAGCCTGTTTTAACAGTCACATGTTTCTAAAATATAAACCAGTGCAAGTTGGAGTTTGGGGAAGGGATCTGCAAGAAGGCCTGTCCTATACATCCAAGCAAAACAGATTAATACCTTACCCAAGAGTCAACCAACTTAGTGCTTAGCAGAGCATATTGCTGAAAACACAACCCAGTAAACATGCAGCAAAAGGTGTACTTACTTGTTCTCCCCTGCACCACTCGTGACAACAGTTGCACCAGATGTGACTACTGTGCTGTACATATGGCATGTCACTCTCACAAATTAGTCCTAACGCCAGAAGAGCTGAGTTTAACTGAAGTGTTACAATACGTTAGTGCTCAAACTGCTTCCCAGCTGCATTCAGTGAAAGGTTAAATCACCCAGCACCTGGGCGTCTGATGCTCCCTGTTACCAGGAAACTGGAGCTCTGAATGCAAGCACCCTTGAGAAGTGATTTTAAAAAAGCAAGATGGACATGAAAGCACGATTCATATAAAACATGCACTATCATCCAAGCAGTTTCTCTGATTGCAGGGCTGTATTATTTCAAGGTACAAGATCCTTTACTGATGGAAGTGTACTAAATCCCTCGTAGCTTGGTTGTAATTATTCCAGTATATCCCAAACTTTGGCTATTTCATTTGCAGGGGTGGGAGAAAGGTGAAAGCAGAGCACAGCCTACAACCTTCCAGATCCACTGACCCAGAGATGGTATAGCTGCAGTGCTGCTGAGCAATGACACTTAAACTAATCTGGGAGTGGAAGGTACCCCTGGGCAAAACAGCTTGGGAAAGGCCGGGTTGTATAAAATTGCTGGCCTATTCTTAGGCTATTGTTTTGTAAAAAAGGTAAGCTATGAATTGAAAGCACTGAAGCTATTCCTAAAGAATTCCCCATCAGTCTGCTCTTCTTCTGCAATAAGGACACCCAGTTCCTTTGTAGTTAAATTCTTCTCAAGTGACTTGTATTGCTTTAAATGTCCTGGTAAGACTCGCAAAAATGTAAGTACAGAAAAGGTTCTGTAAAGATTCATTACAGTTTTACACTACTTTGAAAATAATGATGATTTCAATGAAGCCAGCATAGGGGAAGCAGGAATAATGCAGCAGTGAAAGAGGCACGCTCTTTTTTCCCCCTTTTTTGTCCTTTTCCCTTTATTGAAAAGACGAGGGGAAATCTTGGAAGTCATCTTGTACACGATTTGTCCTCCTAAGCAGAGCCAGAATGCTGTGAGCCAAGCACTGGCTGAATATCCAAACTTTTGCTGTTTATATCGAAGCATATATTCACTGGGTGCAGGAGTTTGAGACCACTTCTCCACACACACCAGCTGGGACGTATCAAAGCCCTTGAAGCACTATGCACCCATTCACCTCCAATTGGACCAAGCGTTCACAAGATGCTG
The DNA here is from genome assembly GCA_013399895.1 of Serilophus lunatus. Taxonomy (NCBI): domain Eukaryota; kingdom Metazoa; phylum Chordata; class Aves; order Passeriformes; family Eurylaimidae; genus Serilophus; species Serilophus lunatus. Next base: position 180,951 of record VXBA01002421.1, read on the forward strand.
AGAACATCAAAGTGTTAAGGAAAAGGAATTCATCCACACAGGACAAAGAATTTAAGCTGTTTACAACTTTCTGTTCTCTGATGTTTATTACAACCCCCCCTATAAAATCTGCCTCCATCTGCGGTACCTTGTAGCGACAGAGTTAATGCAAACCCAAGCCACATTCCAAGGATGGCAATACAGAATGAGAGCGACCTCAGCATTGTTTTGCTAAGATCTCAAATTGCCAATACGGCAAAGTGAAGTAATGCACTCTGTCGACATGTAGTATGTTCTATAAATGGGATTGCCTGTTCATCTATTAGTAAAACATGCAGAAAAGCACTATTTGGTTTGTGTTACAGCAGCTGACCGCTTGCTTTGACTTCTTTAGACTTCTTTGAAGCATGAAACTGCTAGAAATCTCCAGCGAGTAAAAAAAGACAAAAATACACAAAAAAAATTAAACATGTTTACAAACAGCCCTTACTTTATGTGTCTGGTCTTGAGTTAGCATTTCATCATTAGTAGAATTAAATCTAAAGATACCTAAAGCAACGAATGCTGAAAATTGATTTCCATGGACTTCAGTATTTTCTTATAAAACTGTTATGTCTTTTTACAAACAAAAGATTACTTTATTAGTTAACTTAGAAACCTCAGCCAGTTTTAATAAAGGTATAGACAGCTTCCAGATTGAATTTTGCTGATCCAGGCTTCTTAGGCAGAGTTTATGGAGCCAGACTTGTCATATGAGCTATTTCTATAAGCCTCAGGTAAATATACACAGGGTTCGTGTTGTTAGAGAAAGTATTTTTTTCGCTTCTAAAAAATTTAAGTTAATCTTAAGCAAAAACAAAAGTTCATTCAGTACATTTTGTATTTGTTATTTTTGACCCATTTTGGGAAGTATTTTCCTTCCACAGATCTAGACTGTCCCTGCTTCTCTCCAACTCACTTTAACTCTTTCATTTCTTTTACCACTCTGCTTCACAGTTTGCTGCTCTGGTCTCTGAGTTAGAAACAGCTAGATGGCACAGCTGGAGAAAAGGAAAAGGGTTTCAAGTATTTTCTTCTCCTTCCAAACCAGCAACTTTCATGCCTTTCGTACAGCAGCTTTCCCAAATGTCTTCTTTAGCTCAAGTTTCATAGAAAAGTTTGACCTGTGTTGCAAAATCAATTTAGAAGTGTAAGTTTTTACTCGTGTCACTTAAGTCCTGATGTGGATGCAATTACAAGGATCAAATGGATATGCTTTATTTCCTTTTCCATTCAAAACTGCTATGGCCATCTAACACAGCTTTATTAGAATATCACTCTGTAATAACAGGGTTCTCCAATTTTCATAAAGCAATTTGTAAACTCGATACCCAGAGCAGTATCTCTTATTTAAGATTTCAGTTTATTGTTGCTCCTCCAACTGAGTATCACATAAAAGTTTAGCCATAAAACTCAGACTCAAAGAGTCAAAAGTACTCAAGTACAAAGTCAGGAATCAAAGGATCTGTAGCTTCCCCTTCAGGTATCTGTGGGCCTAGCAGCAAGATGAGGAAATGTCCCTCCTCTTGGTTGCACCTTAAACATCTCTCCATCCACCATTGGCACTAAGCTGAAATTTGCAAAGCAATTAATTCTTTTTCTACTAAAGTAAGACATAGTATGCTCACCAAAGGTAAAGGTTTGTAACTAAATTTGCTAAGTCTTTCTATGACAGAGAATGTGAGAAAAGGCAGTGTTAGCAGATAAAAAATGAAGCAACTGATATGGCAATACAAGAGTGATGACCAAAGTTCTTGATTATTAGATGGAAATGGACACTTTCTTATGACCAAGAGCTTCATGTGACCAATGCCCCTAATTCGAGGGACTTTTGGAGCAGGCTGCAATGCCTGTTGGAGCAGTTCTAAGAGACAAATACACAATGGTCAGGAGCTCTCACTGCTGCTCTGTGAGACACCACTAAATTTCATAAACAGCTGGGGACCCAGTCAATCCAGCAAGGTTGCAAAAGCAATCACTGTTTGCCTTAGCTGTACTCACAATCAAGGATGCAGATCAGTCCCTGTGTCAGCACAACTTCACTGCTGGCCTTATGATTAAATTATGGCACTTGGAATGTCCCGTGAGAACTGGAGAGACTGGCTATAACCCACGATAGACTCCAAAGAAAAGAAGAGCTATGTTCACATGACAAAAGGCTAAGGCAGGTTGTCTGAGGTGAAGAAAGGTAGATTGTCCCTTTTTGTTGGAAGAGGCAGGCAGCAGTATTTTGCTGATGATGATGCCCAGGCCTGATGTTGTTCTACCGAAGAACACTCCAACGAAAGGCATGAAACAACACAGTCATGTCTGGAAACCACCCATGACAGACTCTTCTGCTCCCTCTGTACCCTCTGCTCTCAGCTGTACCCGTACAAGTTCTCTTGTAATCCTGGGGAAATCATCACTAACAGAAATTACTGATCCCATGGGTCCAGAGAGAAAAAAAATGTATGATGCTTCTAATTTAATATGAGCAAAAGCATCTTGGCTTACTTGAATGGTTAATACCAATACTTGGAGAAGATTTGACTAATATCCTGCTTGAATCATAAACACCCAACCTTCATACATCCTGGTCTGTTGGTACTTCTAAGACCTACCAGCACAGTACAGTTGCTGTGACCTGTTCCATCAGCCTACAGAAATCCAGAAGACAATGCTTGTATATGTCTATATTACTCCAATAAATGGGATAATTTTTAGACTACTGTGGTTAACCTACTGATTTGCAAATGAATGCTCTTGGTATTGTATTATTTTAATTCAAAAACATTGTGAAACATTCAAAGTGCAATACAAATCTCCCTCTTACTTTTTATTTAATCACAGGCTGCTGACAATGGCCATGATTCAAGTTAGCCACTACTCACATATTTTTGAGTATGTTCGTAGTCCAAAGACTGGTCATACTTCAAAAATTCTAAGTCTAACTTGGTCTTTTCTTTTCCCTTTGATTGTTTACAAAACCTTAGGGCAGTGTGGTGAATCCCACAATAAACACTGGAAATTATAATTATGGGATTCTTGTGGAAAACTGCTTCTGAACCAAAGGCAGAGGAAACTACACACCTCTGGGTGTGATCCCTGTTGTATCAAAGCTATGTCTGCTACCTTGGGGATGACCTCAGGTGCAACTAAGAGTCTCAGATAGAGAATCCATGTCTCAGGCACATTATTTTAACTAGACAGAAAGCCACACAGGAAAGCTTTCAATGTTGTATCCCTCTGTCATGATCTTTTATCCATTCCTCTGTATTCACCTACAAAATACTGTCTCTAAGGAGCAGTGTTTCACTTGGGACTATGAAGTATGTAATTCTATCAGAGGTGCAGTGCAACAAATGCTGCAGAAGATACCAACATGTGAACCTCGGTGCCCACTTGATGGAGGCTAAAAAGAATGTGGCAGTTCTGCTGCTCAGGGGCTGTCACGACTCAAAGAAATGGTGGGAATATAATCAAAATTAATGCAGGGCAGCTCCCAGAAAAAGGGAGGAGAGCATCCTGTGTCTGCAGTGAACTGGAGCCACTGATGTGCCTCAGTCTCAGCTGCAGCTGGGCCACAGCATTACTCTGAAGATCATGTATTTCTCAGAGGCTTTTCTGTTTATTTTCTTAGCAAAGCTTTGTGGACTTTTTAAGTGGGGGAAGGGAGACAAACATTTCCCTCCCTCAGTTTTAAAAAATCAGACTTAATTTTGTAAATAGATATAAGAAAAAATCTCTAATAGAACCTGCCAATTCTTTAAGGTCTGAACTTTGTGAGTTTTTTATCTGACTCAGAATCTTTTCATGTTTTTAACTATCACATTTATTTTCAGTTGAATATTATTAAATGAGCAGTACCATTATGGTAAAATTAGTATTATTGTAATTGAATAATATCAGATATAGCCAAAGGAAAAGAAATTAAGCGAATCATTCTTTTTTCAATTCAAACTCAGAAGTTAAATCCGAATACCTAAGTGAACTTGACAGTGTCTGTCACTGTCTGTAAGTAAATTCTTAAATTCTTCCCTACAGCACCAGAACATAAAGGTGCTGACAACATACAGATAAGCACTGTGCATTATACAAAACAGCAGTAAAATAGTGCCTTGTGTTGTAATGGAAAATCTCAATTTAAGATCTTAAGAGAGGAGGACAACTTTTAGCTATGATTTTTATCATAGCTGGTGGGATTATTTTCCAAAAGAGGTCAGGAAAACAGATTAAGGAACTATATTTGAGAGGATCTTCTTTCTCAAGCACAATAGGAATAAATGCATCTTCTCTTTGCAGTTCAAGCTATTCAGACTTAGGCGGCTGTTGTGCACATTTCACTGAGGGTGGAATTTGTCTTAGTGGATTGCAAAAAACCAAACAAGTTTCTCAGTGACAAAGCCCTGAAAAGATATGGTATCTGTATGATAAGTTAGACAAAGAATATATGGTGCTCCACACTTTTCAAACTCTCCTGCCATTGAGACCCTGTGCAGACTCACAATGGGCTTAACCTATCTGGTGGTGGGCTGCCACCAGAGGAGTGGTCCTGCAACTCTCTGCCCTCCTCATGTCCATCTGCATGCTTCTGGTTTTGTGGCTGTGTGGAAAGGCTGCTACTCCTAAGGAAAATAAATAGTCTTATGGTGGATTAATTTTCTGTCACATCAACTACACCTGAGGTCACTCAACTGCTATAGCTGTTGCAGGAGAAGTGGAACGAATGGATGATTAGAGGTTGCCTTTAACTGGAGAAATAAAATCCTTAAACCAGAGTAATTAAACTTTTTGTTGAACTGTACATTTGCTCTTCCCAAACCCTGCATATTCAGGATATATTACTCCAAAAAGAGGTGACATTACCCGTTGTTTTCCCTTTCTACAAGAAGACAGACTCTATCAGCATTAGGGAATAATTCAGTTGTGGAATTCATGGTAAGCACTGTAAGAGCCAGGAGTGAAAAATGGTAAATGGGTTCGAAAACTGAACAACAAATTCCCAGCCATCAGTGGCTATTAAACAATTTTGTTTAACTTATTGTGTATAATATTGTATAGGGTATAGATGATCCTAAGTCACTAACCACAAGTGATAAGAAAACATACTTTATGTCTTACACTTCCTAATTTTTCTCCTACACTTCCTTTAGTCATCATTCCTGCCTACCCTAGAAAATAGCATAAGGGTATCAGGGACCCTCTTCATCTCAGCCAGTATGCCAATTCTTACGCTGATGTACCTGCATCTCACGGAAGTGTGGCACCTCATCTGTAATCACCAAGTCCCTCACAGGAAAGCAGTGCTATCACTACCATTCTCATTGTGCCACTAGCAAAAGTTTACAAATGCTGAACTACTCTATAAGGAGTTGCTTGCAAAATAAAGCCTGAAAAGGGAAAAAGGAGAACCATGACGCTGAATTTCTTCAGAAAGAAATACAGAGCAGGAAAAACACCATGGCTGCAAAAAGAGTTGCTTTTGCACCAAATGAAATCAGTAAAGATGACACTTTTAACTAAAAGGATAAAAAAGAATAAATAATAAGAAAAATATTAATTTTTAAATTAATGATACATTTTAGATTTCATATTTGTTTTAAACTTCACCTGACCTATTAGCTTAAGCTTTTGCATAACAATTCAAGTTTAGATAGATCAACTTTCTCTGCAGAAGGGTGGAGGGAATGTAGTCAAAGGTTTCTGGCCCCTGTTCCACAGGATGCCATAAAAACAAATCTGCAAAAGAAAGCAGGTGCTCAAGAGTATTCTTGAAGAAGGATGCGTTCCTGAACTTGGAGCCAGAGAACTGGTGTGGACTCAGCTCAGGTATGTCTGCGTTAATGCATGACCATGAAGCACAGTCCTTTGATGTACAGACTCACATTCAGAGAAAAAGACCTTCTGCAGAATGGCTCTTCAGACTTTTGAGTTTGTCAGTAATGGAGAGTCCTAAAACTAGGCGGAGCATAGTTTGACAGACATTTCCTCTTGAACTCTGATTCCCACCTGAGCCCCATGCACAGCTGGACACTTACCTGCCTTCCTAAGCCACAGCCACTGCAGGGCAGACGGTGCCTGTTCCCTGATCCCTCTGTAGAGAAAGCTCCGTGCCAGGAACAACAGGCACATTAGAAGCAGCAAAGCTTCCACAAGCACGTTACAGAGCTGGTCACAGAAGGCATGATGGGGACAGGAGGAATAGAAAGGATAGAGTCTGCAGACAGCTTAGGCACCCACAGCCCACGGAGCACACTTAGCAACTGGGAAGGAGAAAGGCAGTCCTATATTTAGCCATAAAGGCAGAGAGTCCCTCTTAAGAAATGTTCACTGCTTTGAAAGGTTAACACAAAGCAACAGCCTTGTTGCTGTCCCTGCAAGAGGCCACCAGTAGTCCCTGCATTCCCCGGCTGTCACCACCCTCTCTGCTCTCTCGCCTCCAAAGTGCTGGGGCTTGTCACAGTAGTCTCTGCTTGCTCTCCCAGAGAGCCCCACTCATACACTGCTGCTCAGACATGCAACACCCATGCACGTCTTGGCTGCTGCCATTTTTGATCACGGACTAGGAAGGAAGCCTAATTGTTTGATAATTTTGTAACTGGACACTAAATTTAGATTATCCAGGATTGCTGTTTAGAAGCAAAAGGGCATTTCCCTAATCCACCACACTGCAGAGTTTGCAAGTCAGATAATTTGTAGTCTGCTGAAGACACAGCCCTGAACCCAAGTCTCTTTAAACTGGCTCTTTAAACAGCCAGTTGCTCTTTCAAGCCATTTTTGCTGTCTAAATGCTAAGGATTCAGAAAAGCCGCACAATGCACACCACAGTTTTACTTCTTGTTCTCCACTGACACATTTTTTCTCCACCAGGAGCCCAGGGCAGTGAGGCAAAAGAAAGGCAGAAAATTGCAGAAATTTCCCTTTTCTGCAGGGAAATCAGTTTGGAAGAACCATAGAAGATGGAGACTGCTCTCTCTCTACACATTTCAGAGCTGTAAGGAAGAAAGGTGCGCCTGGTTGTCCTCCTTCCTTTGCTGCCAAAGCTAGGGAGGCTTTAACATTGCTCGTGCAATGGCCTCGTGCATCGCTGCAGCAGTGGATAATTAAAGCTCAGAGGGTGAGGTATTCTGCCCTCTCATGGATGTGATCTCCGTCTCACTAAGGCTCATCTTACCATGACACAGACACATCTTGTTCATGCACGCAGAGCAAGACAGGGAGCTGATTGGTAAAACTTCTACCTTCACAAAAAAAGTTTGCTTCTGTTCCAGCACCTACTTTAAATTATCAATATAAAATCTCAACATTCAGTAATTTGTTTTTAATTTAAGAGAATCCTCTGACAAAAAGTTATTTTTTTTAGTATGGTGAGCACTTTTTGAGATAATATTTTGCTTCAATGAAGACCAGCTTTTTCAAAGAAAACAAAGTTTCCTGAGACTCACTCTAAGAATTAAACTTGTTTTCAGCACATCAAAATTCATGGGTGTTGCAAATCCCTTTTTTCTGACTAGTCTTATATATTTTCCCTAATACATTGTTTGAGCCACTCTTTTTCTGCTGGCTTATATCTTTGGTCTCCTGCAATAGTTCTTTTCTTTCTGTTACTACTCTAAAAAAAACAACATTATGTTTTAAAATAATGTAACAGTGTTCCTGGCCTCCTCTTACACAGTGTATTTCCAGCTCTACCTGCCTTCTCATGAAAGTTGGCCTTAAGCCTAAAGTAATTTTTCCTAACTTTTGGGGCTATCCCTGTCCTTGTTCACTGAAGAGGCTTTTTTATTTGTTCTCTTTTCTTCCACAGAGTATTCCCAGTGTTGTCTCAGAGGGAAAACAAAGGCTAAATAGAACTCAGAACCATTACCATGATGTGCAATAATCTAAATATCAGTCCAGGGCACACACATACAGAGCAATTTCCATCATATACAACCAGAAACTAAAATGTGCCATTATTTTAACACACTTTATCTTTAAACTGTGCAGTTTCCCTATAAGGAAAAACTGGAGGCAACTCTGGATCAGATGCAACTGAAACAGGAGCTTCGCCCAGAACAGTCTTTGCCTTTTTGCAAATTACTGTGGTGTGTTTAATTTGTTATTTATTAATTCTCAGACCTTATTTCTCAGTGTTACTATATAATAATTTTTTCTCTGGGTTTTGATTGATAAAAATTTGGCTTGAGATTTTTTTTCTCTCATCAACATAACTTTGTAACATTGAATTTCCTCTTGGAAGTCACAGGTTTTGCTAGAACTCTCCAAAACTGTAACCTTCCACAAACTGCAATAACCAACTAGTTTAAAATTCCAGATCATTCATGAAAGCAAAATGCAAGAAAAATTAAACACAAATTTACACTTGACACAAAGATATTTGCATAAATGTCTTCATTAATTCCTAAGTTAATTTTCAATTTGATATTAACCCTGAATTTCATATCAGCTAACATTAATAAAAAACTTGTGACTGCTTCAAAAATATACAAGCTTTGCAAAGTTTGCTGTGTTTTCTAAAAATCCATGTTCCCCACAGTATATAAAACTGTTACTATCTAAACAGAAGAATCTCTTTATTTGCTTTTCACTATGCTAGACATTGAAGTGAGATAAACTCGCCAGCAGCTCCCTGAGTTGTTTACTTAACCATTTACAAAGAGGAAAACTCAGCAGAAATAAATTGTTATATTGCCCCTTATCGCATCATCTGAATGGCTCTGTTTCTCCCTTCAGGATGCTCCAATCCAAATCTTCAGGTCTAGCTATTCTGAATAGCTATCCTATTTAACTGGAAAATGAAGAGTTTGTTATTATGAGTAATGGCCAACACACTGCCCTGCACAAACATTGTATTGGTGTGAGCTTCAGGGGCCAGGAGCAGGGTATTGTTCCAGCTGGGTGTCTCTCAGTACCAGCACTTCTTTCCTGTTTGTCCTACTAAGTCCAAGCTCATTCACCAAGAAGAGTAGGCAAGCCTTTTCCAAATGCAACAGAAGGAGCACTCTTCACTGAACAAAAAGCTGTTTTCAAGTCACCATTTGACCATTTAGTAATTATTCTGCTATGCATATCACACTGTAAAACGCATTCAGCAACTCGTATGCCTGGAGAGACCCAGAACTTCCTGATGCTCAACAACTGTCTCTCTGCCCAACCAAACGCAAATCCCACTTCTACACCAGTTCCATTGCCCTAAGCACAGTGCCCAGGGCAGGAACTCGTTCATCCAGCGCTGCTGCCAAACCATTCCCACTGTGGAACCACAGTGCAAAACATACAATGTTTAGTCACAAAACTTGCTTAGGCAGCTGCTGAAAAGGAGACAAGTTGCTTATAGTCCTGAACGACCTGTCTTATGTGACATTCAATAAATATCATCCAAACCTAAATATTATTTAAAGCATCTAAAAAGAAACTGCTTCTCTGAGAGTCAGAGCTCTGCACCAAAGCGATGAAGTGGGTACTGACACACACTGCTCATCTGCTGCTCAGACGCAGGTTGCAGTGACCACAGGAAGGAAAGCTGAACAACTTTACGAAACAGCTTCTAGATCCCTCCAGTTTCTGTCCAGTGCTTCAAAGTAAATGGAAATTATACCACTGTATGTTCTCTGGATGGGCACTGTGGTAACTCTCTCCAGTTTCAAATGACCAAATACAGGTAAAACCATGACTACGTCATGTTAAGGGGCTTTTTGGATGCACATTTATTTTAAGATAGCGGTCTTGTAGTCTCTACAGGGGTTTGAAGCTGAGAGCACAAGACATGGCTTTTGATCACCTGGAAGCCCTTATGCTGGATTATGGCTCTCCTGTGGATTTCAGAGTACTGCCAAAAGCTCACTCCCCATTTGTGTGCACATTTCTTTTCCACTGCTTCTCACTATGTTATTACTGCTTTTGCCTCATGCTCTAGCAAAAAGTATAACCTTATTTAGCATATATCTACTGTAATCTTCTAGTTACTATAATGTTTTTAAAGTTTCTTTTGACTCATTTTTTATTTCCCAAAAATATTATTGTAGCCTGGAGAAAGACTGATGTCAAAATGGGCCTAGCTTTGAACCCAGGGTGGAGAAACTTTTGATACACTTCCAGACCATATAATTCTCTAGTCAGGTCTCTCAAATATCTGAAAGAAATAACTTTCCCAGGCCCTGCATGCCTGTGAGATGTTGGAGACTAAAGCACACAGTCTTTCTGAGAAGTAAGGTGCTGATTACACAACTTTCAGCACATCCTGAAAGCTAATTCCAAAAACTAATATTGCTTTTGGCATCACACTGTTCTTCACATAGCCTTTGGAGGGGAAAACCATTGCAGGAAGGTGAGAGTTTTTTAATATAACTTGCAAAGAAGAGAAGTATGGAGTTGAGAAATAAGACCAAACAACCCAAGATCCAAATAAGACTTAGCCAAAACTTAGCCATATCACTAATTTTGTTTCTGTTCTCTCAATTCAATGTGGTCATGCATCAAAGGTCACTCCACAAAACCGTACTAAACTGGAATTTTTACACTCTTGCCTCTAGCTAGTATCCAGCATGGGTGTGCTGCAGAATTGCAGTATGAACTGCTGTACATGGAGACAGAAAAGCCCAAGAGATTTAAAAAATGCTCATCAAACAAAACTTGTTCTTGCCAAACTCATGCCATGAATGGTTCTAGGCACATTCAGTAGTAGCTCTGACAGTCCTCAAAAATGATCAAAACTTCAGTGCCTGTGTTAGAGTGAATCTGTTCTTGGAAGTTCTTGGTTAGACATCAAAACATGCTGAACAAACCCTTTTCAATTCAAAAACAAATAATTTACATACACACACATATATATATATATCCATTTTTATATCCCTCCATATACATATATATTTGGAAAAGGAAACAATTTTTCCATCTAAGCTAGAAGTAAAATTTTCTTTATTGGCAATTCTTTCCCTGCCTGACTACTTTTCTTTAAATTACAATAGAGTAAAAAGAATCTTCTCTTCACACTTCTCATATTCAAGCTATCTCAGAACATTTACCAAGTAAGCCAACGCAACACTGGGCTGTCTACTAAGACAGCCTTCTGAATGTTGATTTTGTTTAACATAAGAGAATCCAAATCAGGTGAGAGATGGCTATGTGGCTGCGGCCTTGTCCCACAAAGCCAGCACCCATGAGTAGTGCTTCCGTGCATCCTGCTACCACTCCTCCCCCATCCTCACAGGAGAGCTCACCCCTCTCACCATCTCCTCCCCTTTTGCAATGAAGAATGACCATCGATCAGGATCACTTCACCAATGCTGACTGGAAGCCAGAGAGACCTGAAAATACATGAAGGCACTCGCTTCCCCGAGCCCCATGCACCAGTGATATACCCAGAGCAGTATGATTCCTTTAGCATGGCTGTGATAGCAGAGAATTCTGGGTGTGAGTGGAGACAACCCTCTGCCAGGTGCTGCACAAACAGCATAAATTCATAGTTTACTGAAAAAGCAACCAGAACCTGAAATGGACACACCCTTCCTCCTGAGCAAAGGAAGGGAAAATAAATAAGTGAGATAGATAAATAGAAGTCAGCAGAGAAATTAGTGTCTAGCCTAGAAAGTATTTCAGAAAAAGGGTGAGCCTCTAAAAATGATAGCTTGAGAGAGAAGCATAGTTGCCAGGAATTGGACTGCTTTCCCACCAAGTTTAAGATGTTTTAACAAAACACAATTAATTTCTTCTGCCCTGAAAGAACATTTAAGCATTCTTTGAATCAGTGGGAATTTTTCTCAACCTTTGACTCATGGTTGTTCTCATACTTATCTTTGGAGAAAAAGGCTCTACCCTTGGAGAGTCTAAAAAAAACCAAAAAAACAGGCTTGGAAAAAATTCCACCAATTTAATTTCCAAGGCAAAAGAGCACTTTTGAGATTGCAAGGTTTGGAACTAAGCCTTTGAAGCTAGACTATTTTCCTCAATTTATTTTCCCTCATGGAATATCTGGTGAAATAGAGGTGGACATCATCGAAGGCAGCCCATTGACTGTCTCCACACAGTACTGGGACACAACTAATCATCCTGCTGTTTTCCTGAATGTTCATCTCTATCAGGTATTTAAGGTAGTATGGAGGGGACAAAGAACACATTCTTATGCTAAGTCTGTGAGGAGGACAGAAATCTGGGTTTTGCCCAGGAAAATTGACTGGATGATTTTTCAAGTCTGCCTTTCTTCAATAACTAGACACTCAGGAAAATAAGGGACACCACAGCCTTCTCTTTTCATACCTGTTATATTTAAGGTAAAGAGAGATTTTGAGAAATGGGTTCGTAAAAATGGAAAAGAGTAAACTCAAGGAGAAGGACAAAAATCATGAGACCTAATGAGCAGCTCTCAAACAGCAGTAGAAACAGATTATGCAGTTTATTTAAATTGGTTTTACACAGAATTACACAGAATTCATAAGGTTGGAAAAGACCATAGAGATCATCAAGTCCAACCTTTTACCTAACTTAACAACCTATCTAACATCTATACCATCTACACCATCCAAACCATCTAAACCATGTTACTAAGTTCATTATCTAACCTATCCTTAAACACATCCAGGGATGGTGACTCCACCATCTCCCTGGGAAGCCCATTCCAGTGGGAGATCACTCTCACTGTGAAAAAGTTCCTCCTGATATCCAACCTAAACCTCCCCTGACGCAGCCTAAGACTGTGTCCTCTCGTCCTGTCACTGGGAGCCTGAGAGAAGAGACCAATGCACGCCTGACTACAGCCTCCTTTCAGGTAGTTATAGACAGCAATAAGGTCACCCCTGAGCCTCCTCTTCTCCAGGCTGAACAACCCCAGCTCCCTCAGCCATTCCTCATAGGGCTTGTGCTCCAGCCCCTTCACCAGCCTTGTTGCCCTTCTCTGGACATATTCCAGCAACTCAATATCCTTCTTAAACTGAGGGGCCCAGAACTGGACACAGTACTCGAGCTGTGGCCTAACCAGTGCCAAGTACAAGGGAAGGATAACTTCCCTGGTCCTACTGGCAACACTATTCTTGATGCAGGCCAGGATGCCATTGGCCTTCTTGGCCACCTGGGCACACTGCTGACTCATATTCAGCTTCCTATCAACCAGCACCCCCAAGTCCCTCTCTGCCTGGGCATCCTCCAGCCACACCGACCCCAGCCTATAACTCTGCATGGGGTTATTGCGGCCAAAGTGCAAAACCCGGCACTTGGATTTATTAAACCTCATGCTATTGGAGTCAGCCCATGTATCCAGCCTGTCAAGGTCTCTCTGCAGAGCCCTCCTTCCCTCTGACAGATCGACACTCATTCCAAGCTTGGTGTCATCCGCAAACTTACTAATAACGGATTCCATCCCCTCATCCAGATCATCAATAAAGATGTTGAATAAAACCGGCCCCAACACTGAACCCTGAGGGACCCCACTGGTGACCGGCCTCCAACTGGACATGACTCCATTCACCACCACCCTCTGAGCTCGGCCATCCAGCCAATTCTTAACCCAGGACAGAGTAAACCTGTCTAAGCCACAATCCATCAGCTTCACCAGGAGTTTATTATGGGAAACAGTATCAAAGGCTTTACTAAAATCAAGATACACTACATCCACAGGTTTCCCCTCATCGATCAGATGAGTTACCTGATCATAAAAGGAGACTAGGTTGGTTAAGCAGGATATTCCTCTCCTGAATCCATGCTGGCTACATCTGATCCCCTTATTTTCCTGTAGATGCAGCATAACTTCCCTTAAGATGATACGCTCCATAATTTTCCCTGGTACCGAGGTCAGGCTGACAGGTCTGTAATTCTCCAGATCCTCCTTCTTGCCCTTCTTATAGATAGGTGCCACATTAGCCAATTTCCAATCATCTGGAACCTCTCCAGTAAGCTGAGACTGTTGAAAGATGATGGAAAGAAGCTTAGCAAGCACATCTGCCAGCTCTTTCAGCACCCTAGGGTGAATCCCATCAGGTCCCATAGACTTAATGAGGATCCAGGTGGATCCAGGTTTTGCTGCATACTTTGGCATCTGAGCCACATATTGGCTGGGACAGTTTTTCCTAGGCCTTTTTCTGAGCATATTGCTCTCAAGATGGTGTCCTTAATAACCAAAGTCACTCATCCAGAGGCTTTTTCTAGCAGCAATGCCTTCATAAGCAAGTAAGTCTCTAAATCAAATTTGCTTTTGATGACTTGGTATGCTCATGTGAGACATCAGGGAGCTGCCTAAACCTCTGCATTTGATGTCCACAACACATGGTAAGATGGAGTGGGTCCACTCTATACTATCACAAACCCATTGCAGGTGGGACAAGCGCATGTCTCATATGGAATCACAAGTAGTGCTGACCTTTGGTGGCTCTTATTTCTTTTCAGAAATGTCTCCCACAACAAACCCTTTGCTTTCCTTATGTAAAACAAGGCTTGGCACTAACAAATCCAGCATAAACCTGCTTTATAGCAGGGCCTGCAGCAATAGGAAGAGGGGCAATGGTTTTAAAATAAAGGAGGGTCAATTTAGATTAAAGTTTTGTACAGTGAGAGTGGTGAAACACTGGAGCAGGCTGCCCAGAAAGCAACCTAGTAGATGCCCCAAACCTGGAAACATTCAAGTTCGGGTCGGATAGGGGTTTGGGTAACATGATCTAATTGAAGATGTCCCAGGTCATTGCAGGGGGATTGGATCTAGATGACTTTTAAAGGTCCCTTTCAACCCAACTGTTCTATGATTCTCTGATAAAACAAAGGGTTTCATTAGTTTGATGTCTTCTTGTTGTCAAAGCAGTATCAGAGAAAAACTACCTTTTTTACCTGAAGGATAGCAAGTTCCAAAAAAAGTTATACAGCACAAAATTTAGAAATACATTACATTATTGTGCAACTGATCCCAGTTTGTTATCACATTAGGTATTCAAGCTATTCCAAACTCACAGTAACACCTGTAAGCCATATTAATCATAATTTTACAATACATTTATCTATGGATGGTGACCAATTGATTACTCTTAAGTTCCGTGAGCTGAAAAAATAATGACCTTTTCTTCAAGAATAAATACTTGGTGTCCAAAATAAATAACTGAAATACACATCTAAGCATTAAAAAAATGTTTAATAAAGAGTACTTTTCCAAGCCAGCAACTTGTAGGAACTAAAGCATGTAAGGATGGATTTGCTAATGTAGGCATTTTTACCGTGGATGCATTTTTATTTATGTTCACTGGTGCCACAGTTTGCATGAGAATCCGAGAATCCATAAATCTAGCATGCTATGTTTCTTATATCCCAAAAATTCAGTATTGTACTTTTGAGGCTCAATACATTAAGTATATCAGTGACATTCTCAACAGCACAGAGCACATATTCAATCTGCTGCCTATTTGCAGATGCTGTTTTGCACCTGCTGTAATAAGGCAGTGCAACTGAAAGTCTTCAGAAACGTTGTGCCAGAACAATTAAATGTGGATCTAGAGAGGTTTGCAGTGATACAAACGAACTTTTCATTTGCCTCACATGCATGGACTGTGTTTATGTCTCAGCCTGTCAACAGCATTCAGGTAACCTTCAGCATCACTTGGATGCTGCCTGATGAGATGCCTGTGATATCCAATTAATTCTGCCCTGTATTTGAACCTCTTCTCATCTACAGGACAGTATTAGCAAGAGAAGCTATATGGATGATGAAGAGAAAGGGCTCTGCAGTGCTGTTTTAGATTCAGAGCACCTCCCAGCACTTTAGCAAGTGTCCCTAGATGAGATTTCCAGAGGGACATCAGTCTGAAGCCACAAAATGGTTCTTATAAAAGGTAGTGCTGGTATGAGACTCTGCTTGTTTTCCTCACTGCCAGAGACTGAGAAGAATGAGGTAAATGACTCATCTCTCTCTACATTCTTATGATGGCATTTCCACCAGCCCTGGAACATCAAAGCTTTGTGATATTCAGTAATTCAGATCAGGGAATCTCCATCATGAAATCAGGCTTCTTCACAAAGACTTTCAACTTATGGGACATTCCTACAGTGAATATAATTAGCTCCATTTTAAAGCTGGCAGCCAAAGCAGGGAAGGACTTGCAAAAGATCACATACATGGGTCAGTCTTCTCTGGCAGATCGACTCAATTCCAGGCAAGAAATTAAAACACAAGACTCTCAAGAATTTAAAGTTTTAAATTCATTTCCATCATTGCCTTTATTGGAGACCATGCTGAAGAGTATTATTAAAATTAAATGAAAAAAATGCACTAGCAAAGACAAGATCTGCAATAACACAAAGAAAATTAATTACCTAGGCAGACTCCTTTTCAAGTTCATGACTCATGCCAGCATAAAAATGTCTGCATGAAGCCAGCTCTTAATGCTAATTTTGTCACTGTAAGAAAATTGTAACCCTCTCTGAGAAAAACTGAGTGCATACCTTGCTGTTGACTTTTCAAGAGTCTGACTGACAGAGCGCTGTATAATTGCAGACTTCTGCTAATGCTCTAAAATGTTTTGCTAAATTTAGGAGACTCCTGGCCATGCTGCAGTTGGCCACAACTGCACAGAAGCTGTGATCACAGCCACTTAATCTGCTCCTTTTTACTGAATATAGACATGGCAAGTGTATCACTTAAAAGGTCAAAAATGTCCTATGACATTACCATGGTATAAAGAGTACAAAGAGTAGAGTAAGACAATATGCATTTTTGTTAGTGCTAGTCTGTGGTTCAAACCATACCCTCTGCTGCTCCTCTGCCAGAAGCTGATGTGTTTATCAGCCAGTGTTGGCATCAGGTCACAGTGCCACGGCACTGACAAGATTTCTGAAGGAGACAGCCCTATCTGCCTCCACAAGACTCCTTCTTGGAACTATTGCTTCTTATGATGGAGTTAATTTAGAGGCATGAGCTACCAAGTGTAGGTATCTGCTTTTTATATAAGAATTACCAAAGTGCTCCTTGTGTTTTCTTAATCTTAATGGAGCACTACAAGACAAAGTAAATGTGTCTTGATGGTTCATATGCACAGCCTTGCCAAAAGTTACATGCACCACAGCTAGAAGTACCAATTACAAGGGCAACATCTCCATTAGGGGAGACAAATTCATTAAATTGGGAAAAAAGAAACATGGGCACACTGAGACGAGCATTTCTCTCCACCAGTGACAGGCAGAGCCAGCATGGGGAGGAGGGAGCCACCATTACAGATGCAGCAGCACTGACAGGCTGCACCATCCCAAAAGCTGTTGTTCCCCTTAGTCTCCCTTGGTAAGTCTCTGGCAGCGAGTGGGATGTCACCATCATGCTCACATCAGAGGTGTAATAAACATGAGGACCTAGTTGTGACAAGCCTTCTCCAAGCATGTATCCACATAAGTACCATGTTTGACAATGGACTGAGCACAGCAGAGGTTTTTGGCTGGAACACTGAGAGCAGGTCGTGTCCTGGCAGTCCCTGACATGCCACAAGCTGCCTTCTCATTACGCAAAGCAAAAAGAGCTCAAGAAAAAGGACAAGACTGGGAAAACTATATCTCCCCAACCACTGCTTTCCCCTTACCAGCCCCACACCTCTGCCAGCACACACAGGGAAGAAGTCTCAGCATCGCAAAAACCAAGGGCAGGGGGAAAATGCATCCAGCCTCACCCCAGTCATGGGGCACCCAGTGATCCGTTCCCAGGGGCCATGGAGCAGGGAAGGGTAAGAGATGAAGGCAATGACGAGTGCTCCTGTGCAGTCCTAACCACCCTACCCTGCTCTAGAGGGTGGCCAGGCTGGCTCCAGGCAGGATCCCAGCAGAAGAGATGAATGGAGAGTAAGATAGAGTGTGCTTGCTTCACTATGCACCACACAAAGCCACACAATGCAATATTTGCACCCAAACTATCACAGATTCAAGCAGGGACATCATATGATATAGTGGAACATGGTGTGGAAGTCTGAGCTTGCCCAGTCTTATTCCAAAGTTACGAACACAAGCAACATCTGCAGGCAATACAGCGAGCATCATCTCTGCATCCCATTTTCTAGGCTATGTGGAGACAGCATTTATACTTACATTTAGCATTTAGTTATTAAAGGGAAAAATAACTGCAGCATGTCTCTTTTTATTTATACCACTGTCTTAGACTTATGAATACATGGAACAATCAGTCAACTGGAGAAATATTAGCATTTCCAGCTAAAGTGGAATAAAATCATTTGCTGTATGTCCCCATGTTTCTGCAGCAAATCAGTAACAGGTATTTAAATTGTTGGTTAGACTTCAAAGCTAAGATGGATGAGGACATTCTCATTTCTTTCCTGCTGTTGTACTTTCAGGCTGTGCCTTTTAAATAAGACCTGGCCTGCACAATTCACATCACAGAACAATTTATACTTAAAAGCTACGCATCTTATTTTCAGAGCGAGACACCAGCCATCTCCCTACAATGTTCCATGGATGTGGCCTGTTCATCTTAATCGAAGCAACTGAAAAGCATCCACAGCAGTCTGTTACGTGGGTTGAATGCATTCTTCATTAGTGCATCCAGACAACACAGCACTTGTTTGCACTAACCACTCAGCATGCCAAGGAAGATCTATGGCACACTTGTGCTCAGGAACCCATCCCATACTAGACAGCTTCCAGAAACCAGGACAGTTCCTGGGACTTTAGAACAAACTTGCATATCCTCATGATCATATTCTTGGGGTCCATTAGTTTTGGTAGTGTCATTTCACAAACACAACAAATTCTGGTCTTTAGGTCAAATCTATTGATACTTTGTGGGGGTGCTGCAGAGACAAGAGGCAGAGTACCAGTGAAGGGTTTGATGCAATAATCATCTTTAGAAATACTATAGATGTGTTTATTTAACTGAGAGGCTCTTTGCGGGATATATCCTTGCATATGTGATTATTTATTATTTGATGCTCTGCTTAAGATGAATTCTTTTAAAGGCTTTACTCTGTATAACTAGAAGAGTAAGGGATGGGTATATTTTACAGAAAACAGGGATTTGGCTTTTTAAATACCTGAGAAAATATTTGCCTTTGCTAAACAGGACAAACACAAGAACATAAATCAACAAGCACTCCAAATACACTGTCAAGGACATAGACTTTAAGAAGGCAATTTAGTTTGCGTAACTTAGGCCACGCTTGGAGATGTACAATTGCACAGAAAGGTTATATAATTTCTCTTCTAAGCAACGCAAAACTGTAAGTTATTGATTTGTGTTTCTGAAATGTGCAATGAAAACAAGATGCCTGCAGGTCCCAGACGCATTCCACGTTGCCCTCACTTTCCTGGTTTGATCGTGTTGGCTCCAACAGTACAGCAACACTTCTCGTCTGGGCCCACCTGCAATAAAGCACCATGGTCCTCTCTTTGATTGAACAGGATTACACTTTTCTCCTGCCAAGACATGAATAGCTCCACTCAGGCAGAAGCTGATCCTTTGGAGGGACCTGCAGCTCTGGCATGCTGCTCAAGCCTTCTCCCCACAGGTACTATCTAACAGACACGACAGAGCAGCGCACAGCGCAGCTAACATCTGCAGGCATATTTTAAATGTAAGCACCAAGCAGGCCAGCTATGAAGAGAACAGCAGTTGTGTCCAAACATTGCTTCCAGATCTCTGGTGTAAGGGGACTTACCCTGACTGAAATGAGAAAATGAGCTAGGGAGCTGGAGAGATGAGTAGGACAAAATCCTTAGGCATAATTGATGGCTGTTTTCACCTGATCTCCATGTGATGAAACTGAGACAATGACTCACTACATTAAATTATATTTCCTACCTGCCACAGTAGAGTAAAGGAGAGCAAAAATATCACTCAGAAACTAAAGGTTCTGATTTTCAACAGCAGGAGGATGCTGTAAGGAAACAGGAGAGGAAGCAACAGCCATAGAAGCATATTAACTTCAGCCAGCCCTACATTTCATTTAGCTGACAGTAAGTCCCTTACCAAAGGCTTTGAATTTCTGACTTTTAAAAAAAGAGATTGGTAAGAAACATTCAGAGTTGTAAAGACATCAGATTCTTAAATAAATAATCTTCAGCTCTTCACTTCTATCAGGTATCTGTCCAGATAGAAGGTCTCTGGTCTTCTGGTCTCTGTAATAGTGGTATTAAGAGCATACCCCAAAAAATCAGGACAGAAATCGCAACATTCTTATAATGCCAATAAAAAAGAGAGGATTTAAGAAGCATACCTAGGCAATAAATGTATGTTTTCATTTTTTAGCTGTTTAATAATCATTTGGAGGTCTGTTACATTTCTTTGTGAGACAGACTAAATACAAATCAATACTCAAACAAGGGAAGTCAATGGGAAGTCAATTCTAAATTCTGCTGGAAAACTATATCTGGCCTCTGTGTCAACAGTTCCATACTGTCATGACCTATTATTGAAACACTGGATTACTTTTTTTATCAGTGAGGTGGCAAAAATGAAGTTTGCTCCCACATTTTCTGTGAGACAGATATCAGATATTTTTAATGCTCTTTTGTGGTGGCTTCAAAAACTCAGTGGAAAATATACAGCTTAGATCTTCATTTCTGAACTGGTTAAGCAAGTTTCAGTGTCTTATGCAATCTTTAGTATCTTTCTTGTTCTCTCTGAAATTACAACTATAATGGGACAAACTTTGAATGAGAAGACCCTTCACTGTATTTTTTCAAAGCTAATTGCAAAACTGAGGAACTTTTAAACCCAAGTTTAATTACAACCATGTCAGCCTGTCTAGTCACTGATGATATGCCCTTTCACTCAATGTTTCCACTGTCATTTTTTAAAATTTCTTTTAAATGTGAAGAGATTAGTCTTCTTTTTTATCATACGTGTGTATTCAAATTACTTTGTTTTCTTAACTGCTCTTCACAGATGCCTTTTTTTCCATAGCATAAAAGAAACCAATTTATATAAAACCATTGCAGATAAAACTGCAGTTGTACTCACTTTTTTGTTCTAGCCAGAAGTATGATCAGTCAACTTGCTTGCACATAGCCCATGATTCAGATGTAAAAATAGCCCCAGGAATTGAGCAGTAATGCAGGCTTTATATACAAGTGTCTCTTCCTGTAATCCCTTCATTTTGATCCTCCACGTGGTTACTATACTAAAGCAACACAGGAAGAGCTCAAGAAAGATATTTGGTGTGCACAGAGTCAGGGATATTTCCTGTTGCAAAAGTCCTGCAGACCAAGTGAACAACGCAGACTGAAGCAATACGGACTTTTTTTTGACAAACATCATGAGACACATAAAATGTAGTAAATATAATTCAAGACAGTCATTCACAAATATTCATTTCACAAAAGCATCCTTTTGGTAATGAAAAAATTTTCTGAATAAAGGGCAATGTGTTAATGTAACAAAGGATTGCTTCGTTCAGGAAACAGGGTCAATCTCACACTAGCTTCTTGTGGCTAAGATATTATCATAAGCATTGCACATCTTCAATATCTTAAACTGCAACATCACAAAGCCTTTCACTGACGAAGATTTGACACAAATTGAAGATAAGTAAACATAAATACCTTCATTATAGACTCATGCACAGAGAAGTTAAATGGTGCTCTTATCCATAAAGCCATTTGTGGCATAGTTGAAAGAAAACCCCCACTAATATTTGGTTTACCACTTTATCCAGTCACTAGTCTACATGCTCCCCTGAGGCCACTACATTTCAGTCCCTAAATTATTATTTCTCATTCTGTGTTCTTGATATTATCTTGATATTCTTGGCATATGTTAATAACCTCCACAGGGCAGATAAACTGTTCTGATGGTCTCAAACTAATAAAAGGTTCTTACCAGGCATAGAGGAGATTCCTCAGAAACCCATTAACAGTTACAGTGATTCACTCAATTTTCCATGGATCCGTATTTGCTGTGGCATCAGCCTTGCTCATTGCATATTAACAAATGTCGCATCTGTTAAATCCCCAGTAAATGTAATTTTCCCTTCATTACTGTCCAGTTTGACATGCATGACTTCAAAGGTATGCATTATGGGACACATTCCTGTAATGTATTTTTTTGGTTTGGGGGATTTGTCCAGCTTTTGGGCAACCTTCACCCTCCCTATTTTTATCACAGAAGCAAAATACTGACTTAAAGATGTTCTTGTATTTAAGGCTCCCATATCTGCCTCTGTTAGAAAAGTAGCAGAAAGAGAAAACCTCCCCAACCTGGATTGCTTAGCTGTTGACAGCAGTGATTTATCCGGGACTTCTCAGCAACCATGACCTAACAGCATTTCTGACATATGACTTGAATTCATCATTATGAAACAGCTGAATGCTATGGCTTATGTGGGTTTTAAACTTTCATAGCTGTTGTCACCTCAAAGCATGCTCCAAGTAGAAAGGCTGGGTTTATACATACTTATTTGTATTTAAACAATGAAACATTCTTTGAGGAGTATAACTGCACAACCCAAACCTTCAGCTATCAAAAGGTAATGGATATGAAGGCTGTGTGTATTTATACACAAACGACAGATTTATATGTTTATGGGATTTTCTCGAAGTGAAATTCTTACTGCCTCACCACGTTGTATCAGTGACTTTCATCAGCATCAGCACACTTGAGGACACTGGAATAGCAGAAATTATTATTATTAAAGTATAACTAGATTGTATAGGATAAACATGCCTGGATTTATTCTATCAGTGGTGATATAACCCAAATATCTAGGTCTTAAGAGCAGGTCAGTGCATAGCAAATGAACAGAGAAGCCTCTGAGCTGTCAGGGTGCCTTTGGACAAAGACATGACAAAACTGATGTCATTAAAGTTTAGATTTTCTACTAACATTGACTCTTCAAAGCTGGGGGCCCCTAAGGAAGGAGAAATAAAACATCCTCAGCAACTAGTCAATCAGCAAAGGTTTGTAAGGCCACAGCCTTGACAACTGATAGCAAAAATGAAGAAAAAGTCTAGAGGGGTAGACAAGGGGGGCATCAGAATAATAAGCAACAAAGAGAAGTACTTTTTTTCATACACTAGCCAAACTTGATGAAACAACTGAAAGATCCTAGCTGCCTTAGAATGTTAGCTCTTGATGCCAGTATTTTCCATGTCTTAACACTTTCTGCTCTGACTTAGCACACAATTTTGGAAAATATTGCAATTTATGGAAAGAGATTTAGTAGTGTTTGAGAATAAAAGGAATGTAATTTTTTTGTCATTTGGTTTGGGGTTTTTTCATTGGTTTGATTTGGTTTGGTTGGGTTTTTTGTTTTGGTTTGGGTTTTTTTGTTATTTAGAAGGCAATAGTCCCAACTCAAACATGAGTTAGTGACAGTTTAAGAAGAAGTATATTTTTTATTTGACTCAAATTATACCTAGGTAATTATAAGCAATCAAGTGAGAGCTGTATAAAAGCTACTGGCCACAGCTGCTAGCTACCTCATCTCAGTCAGAAATCAGCACTCCCTCAGCTGGGGAATTTAAGCAAACCTGTTTTATCACAGCAAAGTGTAAGTACTCACGTCTTCAATTAGTCAGCTGAGAAATCAGTAACTTCTGGGAGCAGGGCAGTAAGTTTATTACAACTCCACATGGACCTGGAAAGGGCATAACAGCTCAAATTGGTGGGCACAATCAGATCTTTCTCCATGGGTGACTGTCAGAGTTTGTAGTGCATATTGCTACTAATATTGCTCTCTGGGCTGCTATGATAGTATACATTTAAAATGCTGTTCTTCTCTGAAAAATTATTTTAATTAAAATTGTATTTGGGGTCCTATATTCTTTGTTACTCACTAATTATCATAGCACATTTGTTCAGTTTCCAGGCTAATGGGTGTTTTTGCTAACTGCCAGCTCCCAAATTAAACACGGGATCTGAAATGCCAGGCTTTTTGCTTCTCAGGTCATATTTTTCTACTATTCCATCCTCTGAGATTGCATAGTCACTGCAAGGAGATCATTCTCCAAAGTCTCTTTGCACAAAACTCAGAGATGAACCCTGCTGAGTGTGTCTGACAGAACAGAGCACGTGGCTCAGTCACTGTACTGGTCTGTGGATGAAACAGTATCAAGAAATTACTTTGGAGCTTCAAGTAGGCAAGAAATAATCACTCTGAAATCATCAGCAGTGAGCACAAAACCCAGAAAGCAGAAAAGTGTAATTTGGACAAGGGCACCTCCCCAAGCAAACAGATACTGCTTAAAGATAGTGACAGAACAATCCAGAGGAGTGGGTTTTGTCCAGCAGTTTGTTGAGTGGCTTTCTCCTTCTACCAGCTCTCCTGCAAGGGGTTCCAAATTCACACTGATTATATACACATGAAAATGTAATGGAAGTAGGGGAAGATTTCTAATACAGCACAGCATTGAAAACCTGAATACATAATGGGTCTTTCAAACAAAGTATTGCTCAGTACACCTGATTTTTCAGGAAAAGACTTGAGTTAGTTACTTCAACATCTACATACAATATTTTTTTCTTCAGAAATTCAGGCTAACATGCTTAAGTTATATCACCCAAGCCTACCAAGCAGATCACAGTGAACTTTCCATGGAAACTCTTATTCAGAAGTCAAGAAGATTTAACTTAGGGCACTAGGAACAGTCACTGGACACAAATTCTTCCAGTCTTTCCAAAAGGCTGTTACCTTGGTGCATACTTAGCCAATGACCAACACAGAGAATGAAACTTTTCAGAGATTGCAAATAATGTATAATCAAAGATTGAGCTTGATTGTCCTATGGGCTGCACCACCCCTGTACTGACACAAAACACAGCACCACGGTTTTGCATCCTTCGTACCAGCCATCTGCACCTGCACAGCAAGAGGATTGTGATGTCCTACCTCATCCTTAAAGCACCTTAATATCATTGCTTTAAAATAACACAATTGCACAGTGACAGAATAAATTTCAAACTTTTTGTTGCTCTGTAAAACTGTAACAATTACTTTACTGCTCTTTCTTAGTTTCCTATTAAGTATTAAATAATCACTCGCATACCAGCAACACTGAGCACTGTTGAGCAGGACCCAGGTCATGATGTACTGGGAATTCTGTTGCAATAGAATGTCTCTGCCTCTCCCACGGTAAATAAGTATATTTCCACTGCCAAATCATGCAAATTATTGCAAAAGAGCCATCCCCAATTTTCAATTATCAGAAGGACTTAACAGCTACAGGGGAAAATCAGAGAAATTCAAAGCAACTTAATAAAACTGGTAATTATAAAACAGTGGTTCATGCTACATGGAAAAGCTCAGTCTGTCTCATCAGGTCCTTCCTTTCCTTAATACAGAGAGGCATTTGCAACAATGCTTAAGAGAGCACTCGAAGAAAAATTCTTCTTTGCTAATAGCGCACTGATCACTAGGACCGTTATATCGTACATGTAAAAAAAAAAAAACCCAAACAAACCCACAGCAGCAGTGATTTCAGTGATGACTTCAAAATGCCAAAGCTAAAGTCTTCTAAGATCTGGTATTCCCACTGTGGACACTTTGCTGCTGTTTCACTTATTTAACGTCAGACAGGGCGATGAGTAACAATGCCATGGATTTATAGCCCAGAGGAAGAAGCAACAGTAAAAGTGATTATGCAGCTGGAAGTGCATATGAAGCCTGACTTGAGGACTGCTTTTGTAGCAGACTGGATACATCATTTGTTTTTACCTTGATAATGCAACTTCTTAAGTAACTACCAGGTGATAGAGTGTCCCAGGAAGTCTAATAATTTCCAAGAACATTCCATTGCAAACCAGAATTTTACCCAAAACTTCTACCAAGAATAACTATGAAGAATGTTATTGCACAAGCCAGGACTTTCTGGGTATATGTCTTTCTTGCAATATATGTGGTATTTCCTGAAAGTATTAGGCCCACTGGGTTTATTGGGACTGCCCAGAAAGTTTTGGAGTGGTAAATTAAAAAAAATGAGTAAAGTCATCAGCATATGAGGTCATCAGTAAACATGAACAGCTATGTGGAGTTAATCTGCATTTACCCATAAAACACTAGATTTAACTGAATCTGGTGCTACACGTTACTTGGCAGTTCAGTTCAGGACACTAGAAAGAGTTGTAGAAAAACCCACAACACTTAACCCTGACAAAATTTCCAGGCAGAGAACATCTAGGGAAACACAGAAGTAGAATGATGTTAAGCATAAGTAGTAGTCAAAGTAGTGCCTTGCCCAGCACTGCAGGAAGCCAAAAATACATGAGAACTGAAGTGTGAGAGTGATCAGCCCGTTTGGCTTGAACAGAAAATGACTGGATTTTTAAACACCACTCCACTTACCCCCCAAATAATCCTAAATATAGGTTTTAAGCAAAATTCATCAATTTCTCAATCTGGTCATCTTTTCATTCTGTGAAAAATTTTACTTTGGAAACACGGAATTTACAGATGGCTCATTATTTTAGAGTACAGATCAATTATGAAAAAAGAAAAAATAACTTTCCATTTACTTAAACCACTTGAAAAGTATTTAATTTAATTTATGGCTGGTTTAGGTCCATTGCTGTATATAGTTCCAATAACTATAGTATCATTCAAGTGAACACAGATATGGAGCTGCATAGGCAGCAGGTAACAGAGCTCAGTAAGTGTTAAGAATGTTTAAGAAAAATCTCAAGAATTAGAGACGTGTTTGAATTGTAAGCATCCATCTTATGAAAAAAACATTCTGTATTTCTGTCTTTTTTCATTTTAAATGAAAGGTGAAAGGCTGGAAATGTGACATATCCTACTGAACAGACATTTCTGAGAAATAACAGGCTGTCATGCCACCTCCCTGGATAGCTGTCACTCAGCATAACAAGCAGTCTGCATTGTTCATAGCCTACCTGCTGCACTGGATGGGTAGGAGGTAAAAGCAGGCTTCATCTCCATTAAGACTTGCAACAGAACTGCATGCATCTCCAGGAATATTTTGATTTCAACATACAAGACTTCTCCGACCAAAAGCTCTCTTAAACATTGTGGTCAGCATGTATGCACACATGTTCATGTCCAGAGTTACTGTTCAGTACAGGTGGGAGTGTACAGTTGTCAGATCAAGCACAATCCTTTTTATTTTGTTTGTGTGAGTTATAGAGCGATGAAGATAAAAAGCCAAACAGACATCTTTAGGAAGAGAACATTATCAAAGCACGTCTTTTACCTAAAAGACTGAAAAACACTGGGGAAAAAAAACAGACCTCCTTGTAGACACCTTTTTCATATACAACAAGAGGTCTTTAGATATAGAATGGAGGCAAGGTAAGGGCTGCATAGGAAGAAGTGGCTCACCAGAGTTCCCACAAATACAGACCCAGCTACAGCTAAAGGGCTCACATTATTATTAAAATAAATTACAAAAATCAATTCAGGAACAAAGCTAAGACTAATAAAATTTACTCCTAAATAAGCAAAGCTCTGTTATCCCCTCCCTAAGCCACTGCCCTCACATGTAGACAACAGGAACTTGTGACTTCTCTGGTGAGCAATCCTGGAAATTGCACGGAACACACATGCTGCTTGACGGATCTATTTTCCAATCTAATCCACATGTTTTTTTAACTGTCTCTTGTCTACTGTCATGGAGTTTAGCAGTACCTTGCTACATCCAAACCCTGATGTTCATGAACCTTTAGTGTGCCACCCTACAGGAAGAGGGGTCAGCACTCCTCAAGTGTAGCCAACATTCTCCTGCTGAACTTAAGATGACTGCCTGGGCTTAGTTCGCAATACTCGGACACCTGGCACATTTTCCTGCAATGAGATTCTTTTATCTTGGAAGTATGAAATTATTGACAGAAATATGGGTAAATCCCTAGTTCTCTGAGCTGCCAAAAAGCACTTGGAAAGCTCTGACTCACTGAGTACTGATGGCACAGTGTTTGAATTAGCTCTGCTGACAACCTGCAACAACAGCTGGGAGAGGTGTGACCTTTGTCAGTTCAGAGCAACAGACTGTTCATTTCGAAAGCCAGTGATGAATCAACGTCAGCTTTGTTGGCAACCTAATGAAATTACCAGAAGTAAGAGAGAAGATCACACTCTGAAGTAAGGAGCTTGAGTAGCTTATGAACAGAATTTACGATAACATCAATGGAGGTTTTTTCCAGATATTCTCCTCCAGGAAAAATAATACTGAATTCTGCATCTCGTGCCCAGTCTTCTACTGTCACAAACATCCACATCACACAAAATCTCCTGTAAATCACCAAGCACATAGGCATTGGGAAGTTGTTGCAGAATTGTACTCCTCTGGTAGTTAGAATTATGTTCTGATTTCTAGTCTAAAATTGTCCCACTTCAGAGCATCTGTTTATATGCTAGGACAGCCCTATAACTGAAACACTCATAAGCATTCCCTGATTTTTATCCTCCAGACATGTAACAATCAAATCCTTTCAGGCTTTGTTTTTCTAAATCAAACAGCCGAACTTTCAATCTCACCTCCTTAAAAAGGCAGTTTGTTCCTCATATCACACCACTTCCATTTGTCTGATTTGTAAGATAACCTAGCTCCTTCCTTCCCCTTAAACAAGGGATATCTTAATTTTCCTTTCTCTTGATTACAACTCCGAGCTTTGAGTCATCAGCATATTTCATTAGTACTGTTATTTTATTCCAAAGGTCTATTATACTAAATTGTTCCTAAGAACCAACAAGAATTTCTCTAGTAAGTTCCTTCCAGCCAACATTTCGGCTTTCAGCACTAATTGCTCTCATATCCTCATTAACCAATTCCTTACCTCAGATTTTTCTTCCAGTAATCTGATTCATGGCATATATCAATTCTCCATGTAATAAAAAACACTTAGGTCAATAAAAGAACTATTAAAAAAACCCCAACAAAACAAAAGAATGTAAACAAATACCTTATTAAAGGAAAAGCTCAGGCAAATACTTCATGAAGTCATCTTCCAGAACCACCAGAGTAGTAACAGAGTAAAAGCATCTACTAACTGGCCAATGGGGACTACTAGTCTCCTTTTCCCTTTTCTTGGCTTCTTCTCCCAGTTTGAGCACAGAAAGTAAGGATGCCATGGCTTTAACCTCAGCTTTGGTTATTTCCATTGCAGGAGCACTTGTGCCAAAGCTGATTTGGAAGGATGTTGGCGGCTCAGCTAAAGCTGCTCCTGCAGGTAGTTTTGTGCCAATATTTGACATTTTCCACCCAAATGACAGACCTTTTATTGTGTTTTAGTCTGCTCCTTCTGCTATGAGGGCAGACATCTCCTATTGAAAGACAGAGTGAGGAAGGAGAGCCAAAAACTTCTTAGACAGCTGAAGTGGGGTTTGCAAGAGCACCTTCCATAACATGCTAGAGACAACATTTTCATCTGATCTCCCTAAGTCAGGAGAAGAAGTAAATTAAAGCCAATCAAGGGTGCAATTCCATGTTACAAGTTAGGATAAAGTGACACCAAGACATGCAGTGTGCCCCTGTTCTGCCCACCACTAGTAGCATCAGCTCCTGCCTGACCTTTCAGAGGCCTGATAGCAGGAATTCTGGCCAAGGAAAAACTATCACTTTGGTTTTTTCTTTTTTTTTTTTCCCAGAAAGTTCTCTCTCTCTTTCAACCAGTTGGCCAGGAGCACCAATGCCAGTGCAAGTGGAGCAGTTTAAAACTTTACTGGAATAAGTCTACTCATCAGGCAGCTGTGCTGTCTGTAAAAACAATTTATAAACATATTAAAGTAGAAGGCATGCAACCTTTTTTTTGTGCCAGTGGAGCCTGTGGGCCCAGATTCACAGTTAGGTGATCCTATCCCCAGCTGTCTACCTTGTCCCTTTGCCAAAAAATACTTTTCCTTTAACAGGGACAACAAAAATGGCTATGTCTGTGTTCAGATGGCCTGTGTGAGCATCATCATCCAGGTCTCTTGTCCCTGCTTCAGGCAACATCCAAGATCATGGCAGCAAAATGCAGCAGGAATGTCCCCTGAAAGATTTGCGTTGGGGTGATTAGAGATGTAGCTATTATTTCCTCAGGAAAATGACTGGAAAGCTATCCTGACCCTACATTCATCTTATGTCCATTTAACTCTTGCACCCACTTCTAAAGAAGCTCTGTTAAAAGCTAACTTTTGCATCATGAACCATTGTGTTGTCTAAGATAGTGCACTAGAAATATTGCAATAGTCCAGGAGACTGAAACTACTGAATCCTCAGAATGAAAAA
The DNA here is from genome assembly GCA_013399895.1 of Serilophus lunatus. Lineage (NCBI taxonomy): Eukaryota > Metazoa > Chordata > Aves > Passeriformes > Eurylaimidae > Serilophus > Serilophus lunatus. Next base: position 211,068 of record VXBA01002421.1, read on the forward strand.
ATCTGCATTAGGAATAAAAATATTTCCCATTTCCTAGCAGAACTTTAAAAGCACACAAATACTCCAGGCAGTCAGTTTGCAGCTGAAAATAAGTTTCTCTCACAGAATATGTAATTTCAAATGAAATGTACTAGCATTTTTAATTAATGTGCTTCTTTCTAAAGACTTCTCATGACAAAAATTATGAATGCTGCTAGCAACATTAGGAAGTTTTGCCATATCATTTATTCTACATGTAAAGACTTGAGCCACCCAAGAAGTGCAGTAATTTCCCAGTATACATTGCTGTGTTTATGTACTTAGGTACATTCTTGACGCACAATCAGGAAACTCTTCTGAAAGTATTTCCAAACATGTCTCCAAATAATATTCAATACTGTAAATCCCATTCACGTGTAATCCTGTAATTTGAGATGAATCAAGTTCCTCTAAAAGAAAAGAAGTCTTGCTTTTGGAATGTCTTGCTGAGCAACTACAAAACATGGTAGAACTAGAACTAGATATGAAAATGAAAATCAGAAATTCCAAATCACATCGAAGCATTAAAAGTATCAATATACACTGCTAGACCCAATTGCCACATTTCACATGCAAAGCATATGGTGAACCCAGCAGAGTCCTCCAGCAGAACCTCTACAAGCTTTGCAGTTTCAAGAGGCCCAAAATGCTCTCATGCCACACATATTCTTGATTTTATGCTATAAAACATACTCTGGGTGGCTGTGAGGTAGCCACTTCTTTATTCCATATACTTGGTTATTATTTCTCTTTTTTCTTCATTTTTTCCTGTTTTTCTTGTTTTCTTTTAAAGTTCAACAGCCAGAGTCCAGAGGAGATGCAGAGTCAAGTGCTGTGTGACATGGTGAATCCAGCCAGTACATTCCATTGAGCCTCAGGGGCGTGTCTTGGTTCATTTCACCTCTGAACTAAATACAGATGCCGACTTGGAGACATATGTACTTGAAAGCTAACAACACACAGTGTGATCCTTGTGCATCTTATGAAGGTCAATCTAACCACACACACCAGAGGGTAATGGACAATGCCACCTTCCACTTCACATATCCTATACTTGTCTAGAGCTAGGTTTCTCTTTCTGTGTGCTACATCTGTATCCAAAGTCTTGAGTTAAAGCAACCTGGAAGGCTGTCAAAATAAGACTAGCTACCACAGTCAAATGGATTGATCCTGTAGGCCTATGCAGCTACATGTCTACAAACCCAAACCCATTCCTGTGTCAGCAACACTGGCATCAGGCATTCTCAACTCCCTGATGCCTTATTCCCGTCTCTGCTCAAGGCTGAGCACCATCACACATCGTGGTGCCAGCAAGCAAGCAAGATCGCACTGTGAAACATGGCCACTGAGGCCATGGGCAGTTTGTGGACATAGCAGAGAGGTGGTAACTTGGAGTACAGGGGTAGGGAAGGCTAGAGGAAGGCTGAGTTTGGGTACTGAACCAATAAGCTTTATGTCAGCACAGTTTACAGAGCTAATTGTTTCTTCACTCCCTCTGGTTATAAAGTGCAGAAACTTGGGGGGAGGGGCAGGGGATAACACAATGTAAAAAGTCAGGATTCTGTTTCCATCTCCCATATTCAGAAACCCTCAGAAATGCCACTTTTATTTTATGCTCCACTAACTTCATCCCAGAATACAAAGGCCAGAAATATTTCTCAAGTAGCTGAGCTTTTGGTCTCTGAATTTTTCTCATTTATCTATCATCATTTTCCCCTACAAGTTAATTTCTCCTATTAGTTCACTGGCTTTATACTTCAAATACAAATATTGTAAATACTAAACTTGTGTAAATATTTGCTATATAAATATTATAATTTACTATGGTAAATGATTTCTAAGTTAAAGCTGATCTCAGTCAAGTTTATCATATTAGTGCTATGGACAATTCAGAAAAAAAAAGAAGATACTGCATATTGTATTCATACAACATACCATCTTCTATGTTTTGCACCATCCAGCCCTGCCAAAAATTACTTCAGCTGGAAAATATCCTGGTAGGGAGACATAATGTTAGATACCTATGAAGCACAAGTCCGAAACTTCAAATTTCAGCACTTTCTTCATAACGGTAAGGGATAAAAGAACTCCAGCTGGAAGATAAATAAAGCTAAGTGAAAATATTATTGCATAGTAGTCCAACTAACAAGCAGAAACAGGGAAACAACAAAGCAAAATTAAAGCAACGTTAGCTCATTTACAAAATGTAAGAAGAACTCAAGATTCACAAGCTTCCCATTTTGTGTAAGGTTTGCTTCTCTGGTTCTCTGTACCTCAACACTGTTTGGGTTTAATAAAATCATAGAATCATAGAACTATAAAATTATTTGGGTTGGAAGGGACCTTAAAGATCATCTACTTCCACTACACCAGGTTGCTTAGTGCCTGATCCAGGCTGGCCTTGAACATAGTCAGGGATGGGGCAGCTACAACTTTTCTGGGCAACCTGTTCCAGTGCCTCACCACCCCCACAGTAGAGAACTTCCTTCTAATACCTAATCTAAACATACTCTCTTTCAGTTTGGAGCCATTCCCTCTTGTCCTATTCACTACATGACCCCGTAAAAATGCCTCTCCATCTCTCCTGTAGGCTTCCTTCAGGTACAGAAATCTGCTTACAGGATCTCCTATAAGCCTTCCCTTCTCCAAGTTGGACAACCCCATCTGTCTTCATAGAAGAGGGACTCACAATAAATACTGGTTTCCTGACAGCTTACTTTCAGAGTGTAAGACCATGAAATACTATGTGATGGCACAGATTTTCATTCCAGGGTTTTTTATTAAAAACAAACACAAAACCAAGCATTTCAACTTCAGCCTTCAAAGCTTGGTTACTCCCAGCCTAAACCTCTAGATGTGTTTGTTTTCAAATATTTAAATAACTGCAAAAGACAAAATGCACTCAGATCACAGGAAGGAAGGGACTGAGTTGTGCACAGCAAGTAATGTTTACTGTTTACTAGTACCTCAACATCTGAGGAGATATTAAAGCACCACCTCATAAAACTACTGAGAGATGCTGCTGTCATTCCTGAATTACCCAATCTTTGTCATACAGCTTTACTGCTCTAATTAATTTCTCCATGACAGCAAGTTTATAAAAAAGAGGGAAATCATTTTGTTTAATTAAACCATGGTGTTTTGAAGCTGAGTTCCATAAGTTATCATACAATTGGGCTTCCCAACACTGAATAAAAAATATTACCCCTTTATAACGCAATCTATGCAATCTATGCAATTTCTATTCAATTAACGGCTAAAGAATTCAGTAGCAATTAAGACTCATGTTCCCCATGTTAAATATTCTCCTTCAGAGCAAGTAACTAATTTTTCTTCCCCTCTTAAAAAACACAGTGATGTTCAGAACATGAGGTTTGGAAAACAGGCCGGAAGTTATGACAATGTTTAAGCATAATGGTCAACTAGTTCAACAAATAAGCATGTTTTTATGTAGAGAAGGGTAAGAGTAGTGGAAAGACCCCTTACATGACTGGAAGGACCACACTGTGATCTCTAAGAATGCATCACTGCAGGGAATACTCAGAGACAAAGGGACTCACATAATTTTCTTATTCTTCCTAGTGAATTCTCAGCTAGAAGACATTTGAATTTTTGTCATTGTTGCTGCGACTGCTGACAGATTTAGCACTGACAAGTCATTGAGAGGACACAGGAAGAAACATGGCACTAGAGGTGAGGTTTCTCCTCTCAAGTGAGTACTTACTGCTTTGTTGAAGAGAACCTCACCCTGCCTTTTCCCCTACTCTTGAGTATTAATGCTCACCAACACTGTTCACTTGAGTCTTAAGCTGAGCCGGGGGAGGTGTAGGTTGGACATTAGGAGAATTTCTTCATAAAAAGGGTTATTAGATATTGGAATGGGCTACCCAGGGAGGTGGTGGAGTCACTGTCCCAGAAAGTGTTTAAGGAAAGACTAGATGTGGCACTTAGTGCCATGGTCTAGTTGGCAGGTGGTGCTTGGTCATAGGTTGGACTTGATGACCTGAGAGGTCTTTTCCAACTTAATTGATTCCGTGATTCCCTGGCCCTCTCTGCTATGCGATTTCCAACCCCACTGCTTGAGCCTTGTCACTTTGCAAGCGTGCTCCCTCCTTACTGTCAGCACACAGGAAAGCCTCTCATCCCACATGACAAAATATAGATCTGAAACAGAGATCACAGAAAACTCAGACATCTGCAGAGAGCGAAACTGAACTGTCAGAGACCATGATACTCCATTATTTCTCAGTACAAGAGAGAGATGGTCATGATAACAATATTTTCAGTACTGTGATTTACTCCAACCTAGACACTTCACTGATGTTTCCCTGTTGCTAAAAAAGCTCTTAGATTCCCTTGCCAACATTGATGCTTGGTGGTGGAGTGGAAAGAGAGAGGGCGTAAGGGATGCAGCAGAGAAAGGCTCTTCTCTTGCCTGCCTAAAACTTGAGTCTTGACGCTTCATTAACCCTTTGCATAAGTCCAAAGTGAAATGCTGCGGTCAATCCTATGTCAAGTTACACAACAAAATTTATACCAGGCAAGCACTGCCAGAGAAGCAGTCACCAGAAACACAGCACTGAGTGCTCTTACCTCTCTGTTCTTCCACCTCTCCTGCTGCATACTTGGAGGCAATAATTCTCCATTATATTTCCCTCCCAGGGCAATACAAGATCACGGTACTAAATCGCGATCTCTTTATAAGAGGTTGTTTACACAAGCATGTCTGTTTGGCTATGGGAAAGAGTGCCTTTGTGCACAGGTTTGCCTCTTCCCACTGAGAGACTCTAAATACTTATGACAGCTAAAAATTAAGATGTTTTCCTGATTTGTTTAATCCTACTTTAGTGTAACTGTTTTCAAAAGTGATGGTCACACCTTCCTATCTCTTCTGTCTTCATGGTGCCAGTCTCCTCCCCATCTTAATGCCAAAATCTGTGTGAATGTGTGATAAAGAAAAGAACTTGCTGTAAATTCAACCAGTGGCAAAAAAGGAGCAAAAGATGTGTTTTCAGTTGATTCAGTTCTCAGATCCAACAACTTGCTATGCAATTGTGTCTTTACTGGGCACTGACACAGGAAGCAGAAAGAACACTAACTGCCTTAAATCATGAAATAGCAACCTAACGAGGTGTAGTGGTTTAACCCAGGCTGGGTGCCAGGGGCCCACTACAGCCACCTTCTCACTCCCCCTTGCCCAACTATAGAGGAGAGAGAGAATATAACGAGAGGTTTCGTTATTCATGATAAGGACTATAACAGATTCTTTCTTAATCACCGTCACAGGCAAAACAAGACTCTATGTGGGAATAATAATCAAATTTATTACTAACAAGATCAGAGCTAAGAGAAAGAGACTAAAAGACACCTTTTACCCCCCACCCCCCTCCTTCTTACATCCAACCTATTCTCCCACAGCGGTCAAGGGAAAAAGGCGAGGTGGGGGGGAGGTGTTGCTGTGGTCAGCTGCTGTTCTCAGCCGCTGCTTGGGGAGAGGAGTCCTTCCAGCC